>JALPQD010000147.1:0-132500 GCA_023101885.1 Typhlomys cinereus
ACCTCTCTTTACATGGTTGCACAACATGCTGAGGCTAGCAAAGGTTGAGGAGTCAGTTGTCAGCATGGCACATCTTTACCCTCAAAGACTCAAGGACCTCTGTGAGGTGGGGGTAGGAGGCGGGGAGTGAGTAGAAGTCAGAAAACAGGAAAAAGGGTATGAAATGCCATCATCTTCTAAAGGCCACTGTGACAGTTACTCTTTTTTTTAATTTTTTTTAATTATTATTATTTTTCAACTGTGTGTATGTGCGTGCGCGTGTGTCTGTGTGTGTAGAACCACGGACGAATTTCGCGAACCACCATGGACGCCTCCACCTCCTTCTGCCCCGGGATTCACAGGCTCCGCCCTACCAGGACCAGAAGCGCAGGCCGCCCCCGCTTCCGCCTGGCGTCTATACGTGGGATCTGGGATCCGAACTCAGGACCTTCCGCCTGCAAGGGGGAGGCTTAACCCCTGAGTCACCTCTCCAGCCCCTGTGACAGTTACTCTTAACTATTGCTGTGAGAGAGCATTCAAAGTCAAGCAACATAAGGGAGAAAGGGAGATTTAATTCAGCTTATGGTTCTAGAGGGGAGAAACAGTCTTTCATGGCGCAAGCAACATGGCTGGTGGCTGAAGCTGGAGGCAGGCTAAGTCGCTGTAAGCATCCTGGAGTCTCTCTTCTAAATCTTCTGTTCAATGGTTCCTTTTATGTGGTCCACTGCTCGGAGGTTCTAATCAGATCTAGGGAGGTTCCAATCAGATCTAGGGCTAGTGTTTGTATTGGAAATGTATTGATCCAGATAATCTCTTTATGTGGTCTCACAGCTGATCTGAGTTAATGCCAAGTGTGGTCGAGTTGACACCCAAGATTAACTATCACAGCCATATAGCCACAGCAGTCCTGAGTTTAGCACCAGAAGCCCATATGGTAGAAGGAGAGAACTGACTTCAGAAAGTTGTTCTCTGACCTCCACTCATGTCACGCATGTTCTCTCTCTCTCTGTGTCTCTCATAAATAAAAGTTAAAAAAAGGAGTAATGGGAGTAGTGCCTTTGGCTGAGGAAGGAGAAAGCATTAGTGAATTTTAATAATTTATTGGTGTCACTTGTTTATTTAACCATCAACTTAGAAAACTAGAGAGACACAAAGTGTGTGACCGACAGCATTTACAAATAGATTTAAACATCTGACCACTAAAATAAGTTTCATGATAATTGAGTAATTTAACAAATAGGAATAATTATTTTTTAATAATTTTTCCTACTGCTGAAGAGATGGATTTCTCACAAATGACAATTTTAGCTCAATGGGAACACAAACAAAAAGCATTTGAATGAAAAATAATCACCAGGTGTAAGTGGATAATTCAATAAAAAGAAAAAACAAAGCCTTTATTCTCTAAGCCTCTTTTTTTCCCCTTCCTTTTTGTAAATATCATCAGTAGAGTCATTGGGATCAAAGTCTGGACCCCAAAATTGCCTGTAACAGGCTAGATGGGTCACACATCCTTCTTAGGTCCATTAAAGAAATAAGTAATATTGAAACAGAAAAGGGAGTTTATTCAATGTGTCACATCAGAAAAGAACAAATAAAGAGGTCCAACAGTCACCAGTTGCATCTAAAGGGACCTGATAGGAGGTTTAGTTTTAAATAGTGCACAAGAGGTAGACATAGGTAAGCAGTTAGAGCCAAAGTGTAGTTCGACTTATTAATTGGTCTTTGTTTGAGCACTAGTCTTTCCTGCAAGATGACAATCTGTCAGAATGGATTAAAATGTCTTCCTGGGAGACAAGTGCCTCCTCCAGCTGGCACTAGGTTCTCAGCCTTTTCCTTCCACAACATGAGACTTAGGTAATTCTGATGTGTTAGAATCATCATTTCAATAGTATGATAGAGAGGGGTATGAACATCTCTATTTAGAATATTTTCATATGTGCCACAATAGTTACATTGTTTAGAACAGATCAATAGTTTGAGAAAACCTTACAGTTGTAAATACAGAAGCAGGTACCCATTCTACATTGCGTGTGTGAAGAGATCAGAGGACAACTCTGTGGAGTCTGTTTTCTTCCACTTTTACCTGGGCAGGATCAAGCTCAGGTCAGCAGACTTACATGACAAACACTCTTACCCACTGAGCCATCTTGTCAGCCCTAACATTCACAAACTTTTTACTACACACCTACATCTTCTTTCATCCTCATCCTCCCGGCTCCATTTTGGAAAACTTCTTCAGGATAATTCAATCTCAAACCTTGCCTTATTAAAAAAGTATTTCCTTTTATTAAAACCTTCTTTACTTTCCATGCAAGCAAAAGGGCTGGAGTTCAGATTCCCAGATCCCACATAAAATTAAGCAAGCCTGGAAAGCTTTGGAACAAATGGCTGGTCAGGCTAGCCCTATTTGTGATCTCTGGGTTAGAGACCCAGTCTCAAGAATAAGATGGAAGAGAAATCAATGATGATTCCTAGTATCTACCTCGGACCTACCCACAGGAGGGCACAAATATGTAGACACGTACACACACACACACACACACACACACACACACACACACACATCTGCATTAAAAATAACCTTCTTTAGCAAAAATATATTTTGTGTAATAGCACTGTTTTGTATTTCTTTACAACATTTAGAAAACCTTTCTTAAAAAATAACTGTTTCAATAAAAAGAATAAGTATTAACAAATAAAGTTTTAACTGGAATAAGTTTGTAATCTATAAAATAAATTTAAGTTTCATGAGTAGTTTTAGAAAATTTTTACCCCAGGTTTGTGTCTAAAATCATAAAAGGGGTGTTTTCACTCTGAGTTTGGCCTGGAGAAATGGCCTAGATCAGATTGTAGAAGATTTTAACTATGCTCTGTAATTCTCTTGAGAAGTGTTCTCTCCACAGTTATCTTGGGGAAAATAGTTGCTGTAATCAGTCATACTTATTAAGAGAAATGCCTCAACTGTTTGATCATAAATTAATTCTTGCTTTTTAAACATACTTAATTGTTAAGAAATTTTCCTTTTTAGTGACACTAAAATATATGCAGATGGTCATGTGAAAAATCCTGCCCGTGTTGTATCCAGAAAACAATGAAGCTAAAAATCTATATAAACTTTAAAGAACTGCTGCCTGAGGTCCAAGGTTTTGTTTAGAGCAAGAAGCTTTCCTGGGATTCATGAAAATAGAACGAAACTTCTCCATCTCTTTGCAATCAGTATGTTGCTTGGTTTTCTTACTAACATCTATCAGTTTCAGTTTTGCTTCCTGAAACAATAGTTACAGATTGCCTTATAGTGAAGTATGATGGAGAAGCATAAACAACAATCCTAAAATTCAGCAATTTACAAGTGAAAGCAATACTATTATGAAATCTATATACAGGAATGCAAATTTAATATCAGAAAATAAGAAGCCTAAAGAATGTTTGTTGAGGGAGGTGCAGGCACAGCTGAGCTGAGTTCTCAGAACCCTCTGTCGTTAGCCTTTTTAATGTAGCCTTGTAGTGTAGGACACATTTTTTTAATTGCTGTCAATCGCAGCATTAACCTTAAAATTCATTCTCAAGCATGTCCCCTAGACATCTGCCAGAATGAATCAGAAAATACATAGATTCTTTTTTTTTTATTCAATTGTGAGTGTGTGTGCGTGTGTATGTATGTATGTGTGTGTGTGTAGAACCACAGACGAATTCAGGAACCTCCACCTCCTCCTTGTTTACTCTGCCCAGGGATTCATAGGCTCCGCCCTACCAGGACCAGGCTGCCCCCGCTTCCGCCCGGTGTCTATACGTGGGATCTGGGA
Organism: Typhlomys cinereus; assembly: GCA_023101885.1. NCBI lineage: Eukaryota > Metazoa > Chordata > Mammalia > Rodentia > Platacanthomyidae > Typhlomys > Typhlomys cinereus. Next base: position 3,786 of record JALPQD010000147.1, read on the forward strand.
TCCAAACTCAGGACCTTCCGCCTGCAAGGCAGAAGGCTTAACCCCTGAGCCACCTCCTCCCCAGAAAATACATAGATTCTATAAAGCTGTACTATACCTCCTCATTGATCATTTTCCATCTCACCTCTAGTGGCCTGAGTAGCCTTGAGTCTATTAGTCTAGAGGCAAATCAAGTGGCATCTTGCTAGATGTCTCTTTCCAAGAAAGTCATTCTAGATTTACAGACAATGAAGGACTAACCCTCTTACACAAGGGTGGACAGGTCAATATCGTAGGGCAAAGGTGTGGGGATGCATTCTCTGAGAGGGGTTGAAAATACTTCCCCAGAGAAAGTAAACCCATTGAAATCCTCGAGCTTAATGCTTCAACCTCATTAGGGTTATCTCACACATCTTCCAAGTTACAGGATCCCACACTTTTCCAACCAGTGTCCTCCCTTTAACTCCCTTAGGAATTGGAACTTAAATTTGTATTGTAGATCAGTTACACTTATGATGAGAATTTGGCTCCTTTTTTTTTTTTTTGCAACTTCGGTCTTATGCCTTCTAGAAAGAAGATTCTTTCCAAGGCTCCTTGAAGTAAAGAAACATCTAGGAATTTTATTATAGAGCCATAGTACCACAAACAGCATGATATTGCCACAGAACAGACATGCTGGATGGATGGAACAAAACAGAAGAATCTTGAGGCCAAAGCCATCTGATTTTCAACAAAGATGTCAGAAACACATTTTGGTGATAAAAACAGCCACTTTAACAATAGAACTTGAAATCAGGAATTCCAATATTTTCTGCATTATTATTTTTTTCAGAATTTCTTTAGCTATCCTTTTTCCTTTCACAGTTTCCTACATTGAATTTTTTTGGACTTTCTGAAGGCATTTTATTTTGTGTGTGTGTGAGGCGCACGCATGTGAGCACAAGTGCCTTACTTCCTCTTTGCTTTGCTCTAGAGTTTCTCAGACTGCCTTTCAGGACTGGAGGTACAAGCTGCCACCATTTCCGCCTGACATTTTTACATGGGATCATGGGACTCAGGACCTTCTGCTTGCAAGGTAGAGACTCAACTCCTGAGCCATCTCTCCAGCTGTGAACTTTGTAATGTATCAATTTTACTGTTTCTACCATATTATTTATTCTTTGACACTTCCATACATAAATACAATGAGTCAGTGTGTTTTCTACTCCTTATTATTCATTCCTACCTCCCTTCTGTCCCATTTCATATGTTTTCTTCCAGCCAGTCTCTCTGCAGCTTTCATGTCTTTTTCGCTATGTGACCCACTCACTGGTTGATCTATGATGTCTGCACTGACAATTGCCCGAACACCTAGGGTGTGGATGATTCATTGGTGGGAGAACTGTTGAGTAAGGAAGCTCCTTTCTTCTGTTTGACATTAGTTTTTAAAAAAATTTTTTTGCATGTTTTTTTTTTTTTGTGTGTGTGTGTGTGTCTGTGCATGTGCACGTTTGTGTGTATCAGAGGGCACTGTGGGTACTGTGGAGGCCCAAGGGTAACTTTGGAAATTACCCTGGATTGTACCACTTTTCTCCTTTGTTTTGTTCTAGAGTTTCCCCAGGCTCTACTTTCCAGGGAAGTGCAGGTTGCAGCCATTTTTGACTGGTGTTTTTAGGGATCTGGGATCTCAACTTAGGACCTTTTGCTTGTAAAGCAGAGGCTTAACCCCTGAGTCATCTCTCCAGCCCAACATTAGCTTTTATAGTATTTCAGGGTAGTGTAGTATTTCTTGAGAAATATTCTATCCATGGTAAAATGGTGATTGTCCAATGATTGTGTAAGTCTAGTAGAGTTAGACATCATTGCATTGAGTTCTCGCATCCACCAGTTCTGTCATGACCAGAAGATACTATCTGGCAGAATCATTGTCCACTCTCAGATTCTTAAACTTTTACTGCCACCTCTTCTACAAGGTTTCCTGAGCCTTGGGATTGGGGGAGGGGGTATTTTTTAATTTTTTCTTTTCTTTTTTCTCTCTTCTCTCTTAGGCCCCATTCCTATTTCCCTTCTTTCCCCCTTAAACCTTTCATCTCCCCGGTCACACTTCCTCCTACTTTTAAGTCTTTTCACTCGTGTAGTTTATTGTGTTTCATCTAATTTGTCTTCGATGACATATGCCTGACACTAAATTGATTTTTGTTATTTTTCTCTGTACTACTCCTATCTCCATTCCATTTCCCACTGAGAATCTTATTTTTCCCAATATGTTTCCCCTCCTGCTTGTATGTTCTTTCTTGTGAATCCAACAAGGCAGCCTACCCTAGCATATACCTGCAGTATATGCTGCAGTATAGGGAATATATCATTGCAACGCCACAGCCACAAGTGTTTCCCCTTTTTCCAGTGAGTATTGACAATGTTCCTCCGAAAGATAGACATGAATTCTTCCCTCATCTATGATGTAATGTTGTTGGGCTCAATCTTGTGTAGGATTTTTAGAGACAAACACAGTTTCAGAGTTTGTGGATGTAGTATCCCAGGTGTTCATTTTTTTAACTTCAAAGAATATTTTAAGACTTTTTTCCCTTATTTTTGTGAAGAATGGTGAGAGTTTTGGTGGCATTTGCATTGAATCTAGATGTTTCTGTAAGATAGCTATTTAATGAGCAGTCTTTTAATCTTTTAGAGACTTCAATTTCTTATTAAACATTTAGAAGTTTTCATTATAGAGTTGTTTCACTTCCTTGGTTAGAGTTATTCCAAGGTATTCTCTTTTTGAGGCATCTATGCATGGGATTGTTTTCCAAATTTCATCCTCAGAATGTTTGTTATTGGTATATACATATGAATCTTACTGTATTTTTAATACTAATTTGCATCCTATCACTTTACTAAAAATGTTCTTACTTTTTTGGTGCATTCTTTATATCTCTTATGCATAGAATCGTATTATCTGCAAATAAGGTGCTTTGAGGTTTTACTTGTGTGTGAGCCTTTTATTTGCATCCCTTTTCCTTTTCTTTCATGAAAAGATATGGAGATTCGCTCTTCATTGTAGATAAACTGTTGTAGATAACTGGGTTGGGTCCCAATATGAACAGACCAATAAGATGTACAAGCCCAAAACCTCCAATCAGATTTGAAGAAATTGAAGCTAATCAATGAGGAAAAACCACTTTTCCTGGGCCTGCCTAACCCTATCTTTGGCTCCCTTGCTCCTCATGGATTCAATGTTTGGAATCCATGAATTCTTTTCTGGCTCCCTTGCTCCTCGTGAATTCAACGTCTGGAGTCCATGAATTCCCTTTTGGCTTTTCTCTCACCCATCACGGATTCCACGGCTGGAGTCCTCGAGTTGTTTTCTGGCTTTCTCTTTCCTCTCAGGGATTCCATGTTTGGTGTCCATGAGTTCTCAGCTCCTTGTCCCTCATGGAAGTCTATGTCTGTAAGTTCTTTTCTTCTCTCTCTTTTAATCCTCTTGTGCTGCTTTCCTGCTTTAGTCCCTGGACACAAAACACCACATTTTGGTGCAACTCATCAGACAGCTCTCTTGCCCCTCACGAAATCCGTGTCCTTGAGTATCAATTTTTCTCTCTTCTAATAAACTCTGCCTTAATCCTCTATGCATGTTCTTGGACTCCTGAACATAAGAACCTGAAGATATATATAAAAAAACCTTCCCTGAATGGTGAAGGGCAGGGAGGGAATGGGAGGAAGCTGGGATGAATATTCAGTATGCTTGTCAAAGTAGGGGAACACCCCCCCCCCCGTAACAATAGGACATTCCTGAGACACAATTATTTGTGTGATCCTAAAGCTATGTTTTGACTACTGGCTCTACCAATAGATTATTTTTGTCTCTTTTCATGCATGCATGTATTGATGCATATGCATACTGTGATGATGGTTAATTTTTTGAGATAGAGTTTCATGTAGCCTAGGCTAGCCACAAGTTCCTTAAGTGGACAAGATGACTTTAAACCTCTGATCCTCTTGTCCTTGTCTCCTGACACAAGTGTGTGACACCATGCCTGATTTTATGTGGTGCTAGAGATTGACCTCAGATCATGCTAGGCAAATACCCTACCAACCAATCTATATCCTTAGCCCATGTTAATCTTGATTGTCAATGTGATTGGACCTGGAATCAACTAAGAGGCACACCTCTGTGAGGGTCTGTGGAGCATTTTCAGAAAGGATTAATGGGGAAAGAAGACCTTCCATCAGAGTAGGCAGCCCTTCTAGCATTGGCCCAGATAGAAAGAAGCCCAAGGGAAAAGCAGGGCTTCTCTCACCCAACTGCCTTTACTTCTTGATGATGTGTGTATGTCCTGCTGTTGCTTCTATCCTTTGCTGATCTCAGAACCTAGTTTCAACATAAATCCAAACCCAGTAACTCTCTTAAGAATCTTTTAGGCCTTTAGGGACAGCTTGGGACTGAAGAGATCCAGTTTAGTGGCCTGAGCATTGCCAGTTTTTCAGCCTTTGCAGTGTACAGATTGCCACTATTAAACTATCCAGCCTCTCTTGAATAAGCCAGTCTGAGATATCCCCTTTCATAATATATATCATTCTGTCAGTTCTGTTTCTCTAGAAAACTCCAATTAAAAACAGTCACAAAGTAGGAAAAAGAGCTTCTTGTTCATCTGGTGACAAAAGACAGTATTCTTTCAGCTTTCCAAAGGAGGCTCCAGCAAGTAGAAGGCATTTGTGAACGACAGTGCAGGTCTCGCAGAATAGTTATGTCCCTCTAGTGTTTCTTTTCAGTTTCGGCCAGTTTAGACAGGCCTGTTGTCAGCTAGGGGTGTTTAGAGGCCTGTGCTGATCTGTGTGCGTGACCCTGGCTGACCCTCCCAGCAGCTGGCTGGCTCCTCTGTGCTTCGCCTGACTTCACTCTGTGGCAGCTCCTGCCTCCTTTCCTGGTGCCCTTCCAGCTTGGGGCTGGCTTCCTGAGGGCAGCACCCGAAGGGCTGCAAGATAGTCTCTGCAGGTGCCCACAAAGGGGGCATTTCCCCTGGAGCCTGGCTTCTTTGGGTTGTAGAGAGTCACTGTTGGGCCAGCAGCAGATTTCTTTTTCCTTCTGTATTTGAGCTCACCATGCCCTGGGATAACTGGGGAGCAGTGCGACGCCCATCAGGAACATATCCTTGGATGTGAATCACTTTCATCAGGCAGAAGACCAAGGACAGCACTCACTCTATCCCTCTGGAGAATCTGGACATGAAATTACAAATTTCACAAGCAAGTTAAGCAATTGGCAAAAAATTATTGTAGCGAAGTCTTGATTGAAGCCAACAGCGGCCTGATCAATAGTGTGGTGTTCTCTTTTAAGGGGCCTATCAGAAGCCTTTGGAATAAAGTAATGCTGGGAGTGGTTCTGTAGTTTTAATGGGTGGGACAAATGAGCCAGAAGAGCGGGTGCTCCTGGGACAACGGATTCCTGTTACCAGATGTCATTCTCAGGACAGGAGATAGTCCTAGTGGACTGGAGGAAAGCAGGGTGGGAAGCTCACAGTTAGGCCAGCTGGGAAAGGGCTGTTTGCTTGAAATAGCCCAAGGCCATGGAGGCAGAGTAAAGAACCAAAATTTCCCTCAAAGAAGCAGTGTAAACAGAATAAAGACAAGCATGTGGGAGGCTGGTGGCTGCAGACAGCAATTTGAGAGAGATTTTCTCTTCTTCTGGGGCTCCCCTTTTCACCGGAGAGGTGGGCACGAAAGCTGAAAGTAGTTGTATAAATGCGAGGGATGCCTGGAATCTGGTGGACGGCATTCCCTCAAGGATTTGGCGTCATAGAAGCCCACATCGCTAATAGCAAATTACTGTGGATTTCTAAAAGAAATTTCCATCATCTCTGGCCATGAGGTTGGACTGTTCTTCCATAAATGTGCCTAGGAACTTGCAAGCCTGTGGACCACCTCCCCACAGTTTGGATGCTCCTCAGGTTTCACCCATGCTGATGTCTGATTCATCACAAGATGCAGACATGCCAGGCTGGAGCTGAGCTCTGTCCCCTTTATCAGCGTAGGTGAGGTTACTATCCTCTGTGACCCACAAACGATGTGACAGCTGCTTTGTCAATTACCTTTCCATGGTTTCTTTGTTATGCATCCAATCACCGTGACCTTGGTTAAGAGAAAATGAAAATCTTGAGACTCTTAAATGTTTTTAAAATTGGAGATGTTTCCCAAACAGAAACAAGTTATCCAAAGCTGTGCTAAACATAAGAAGGATGATAAAAGTTTGAAGAGTAATCATTGGCTAGATGTGAAAAAATAATGTGATGTAATGTGAACGAAAGGTCTGACAATAGATTGAGCTCCAGTTCCATTTGCTTCTATTCTCTCTCTCCCTCTGTCTCTCCCCCCCCCTTCTCTGTTGCAGTAACTCTTTTCTGCTGCTGGGAGACAATAGCCATTATACCTTCAGAGGGGAAAGGAGATATCAGAGGGGATATAACCCAATGTGGAGGGAGTCTCATAACACAAGGTGTGGCTGGAGACAGGAGCTGGAGGTGGCCGATTGAGGTCTCTGCAGAAATCATGCAAGCAAAGAAAGCAAGAAGCAAATTGTAGGGGCAGGACTAGACTACCAAACCTTAAGGCCCACCCCCTGCTGTGATGAGTCTTTCTCCAGCAAGGCTCTACCTCTTAAAGGTGTCACAACCTTCCCAAACGTTAGCATCAGCTAAGGATGCAAACACTTGAGTGTGGGGGAAAATTCACATTCAAACCAACACCCCCCCCCCCACACACACATTAAGATGAGAGAGGAAAGGAACCATAGAAGGAAAGCAAAGCCAGGGTGTCCTGGCTCAGTGTGGATGGGGAGACATGCTGTTCTATGGGCAAAAGAGAATTTTATGAATGGGTAGTCTACATGCGTATCTGGATTGGTGTCAGGACATCTCTGCCATGTTTCTCTATGGTGGTTCTCATAATTAGCTGTAGGTATCAACTTGACAATTGAAGACTCAAGCTCTGGGCTTAAGCTCTATTCACAGTTGTAAATAATTAGTGATTGAGTTAAGCTTTGAGCAAGCCTGTTTAATTGATGAAGAAGGCCCAGCCCATGGTAGGTGGATAAGATAGAGGGAGCTGGTTAGGGAAGTTGGTGTGCTTTGGTATACTTGGCCAGACATGCTGGTCTGACAAGCGAGGATTGTTCCTTTCTTGGCAGTCCTGTAGATAAGGTGTGGCTAGTTCCCTTGGTCCCTGGAGTCAGTGTGAGTTCTCCTGCCAAGCTGTACTAAGATCTATGACTGAGCAATCTTAAGACAAAAATAAAGCCCTTGTTCCCATGAGCTGTTTTGTCATGAATTTATCAGCAGAACACACAATGACTGTGACAGTGGCTTAGTGACCTCCAGGGTCATAAGGGAAGGGTTGCTGCTGCATGTGGATAACATTAGCACCAACATAGATCACCTTCCTCGGGGGCTTCCTGGGAGCGTAGATTCAGGGGAGACGGAGAGTCAGAGCTGATGGAGTGTGAGCATAGCTGTCCCTGCCCCACCTCACTTGGTAGAAAGCTCAGCAGAGCCCAGACTTTCCAGGAGACATAGCACTAGCTCAGGTACCTGCCACATCTGCTTAAAGGGACAGGGAAACTTCAAGTCAGGCTTGGAGTGATCTCATGGAAGAGATGACTATAAATATTAAATTTCCTTACATCTGTGTTCTGAGCTATTACTAGGGTTAAAGAACAATAGAGTGGCTTAGTTTAGTAGCCCAGATGCTAGGGTGAGGGGATGTACTAACTGGCTTCTGAAAAAAAAAAATCCTTTATTGGGAACTTAAGCTCTGTGAGATACAAGACCTTGGTACTGTGGTTCCTTGCTGATCTGCCTTTGGCAAGCTGTGGGAACACTGGCCTTGATACTGGTCCAGGGGCAGGCAGGGCCTTTACCCAAGCTGCATGCCTGGAGTCTGTCTCATTTTCCATTTTTGCTTTGTTAGAGTTTGGTGAAGTCATGGGTTTTTTAAAAATTATAGAGATATTGGAAGGAAATAAGTTAGTCTTGGAAGGGGTTTGAGGAGTTTGAGTTATGTTTTAAGTTCTTGTGGCAGCTATTGGAGTTTTAGGAAATGGTTTCCATGCAGTTCAGCAATTCTACAAGGAAACTGTTCTCCTTACTCATGAGTATTAATTTAAAACATCTGAGATGTGAACATACTAATATGCTGTGTGAGTGTGTGTGTGTTTGAGTGTGTGTGTGTGTGTGTGTGTGTGAGTGAGTGTATGTGTGTGTGAGTGCGTGTACCTGTAGAGGTTCAAGGGCGACATCAGGAATCATCCTGGATTACTACACTCTCTTATCACTTTGCTCGGGGGGTTTTCAGGCTCTGCCTTCCAGGGCTTCAGTTGCAGGCTGCTGCCATTTACTAGGATCTGGGATCCGAACTCCAACTTAGGTCCTTTTGCTTGTGAGAGTGTCTCCAGCCTCTGATAGCGTAGGGCTGTGCTGAGGGGCCGCATTAGGATTGAAATTCACTCTCGGTTCTACTTACCAAGCTGTGTACCTCTGAGTGAGCTGTCCCTTCAGGGAGACAAAGGGTGCCTCCTTGTGATGTGTCTGCCCAGAGGGGACACCATTCTTAAAGTGACGCATGGTGATTGTGCCACATAGCTGTCCTGAAATGATAGTTAAGGTGGAATGCTCTAGGTAGATGCCCAAATAGAAAGAGGCCAAGAAAAACTTGACTGTGCTACATGATGGATCCTTTTGGGAAATTTAAAATGTTGTAGCAGATGTTATATAACTTTGAAAATCCAAACATTTTCCAGATGTTCCCAAATTTGTAAGGGTTTGCTTACTGATATTGTCATGATTAGATACAGGTGTCAACTTGACAGTTGAAGCCTTGAGCTCTGGGCGCATTCATAAAGAATTAGTAGTTGGTTTAAACACTGAACAGGAGTACACCCTACAGGAGTGTAGAGGATGCTGAGGCCTAAGACCTGCTCCCTGCAGATGGAAGCCATGGCACTGCCTGAAATGGGCAGTTGCAGGTGGAGCCTCTCCCTACCCATGAGAGATAAACAACACTTCTTGCTTATTTCACTTAGCGATGGGCTCAGGCTGACTCACAGCCTGACTTGGGACTGATTGTACACTAAGGTATTTTCCTGCATGTTCCTCCCTTGATTGTCTTGAGACCACTGAGGCATGTTACCTGTAGATCAAAGGAAAACAAGACTTCAGACCCTGACTACAGTTTATAATTAATTGTACTTGGAAACAATATGTATGCTCCATAAATTTACTATGTGTCACTTCTAAATTTCTTAGAGCTTCACAATGTATATCATATTCTCACAGAGTGTGCTTAACTAATATCTGCAAAAATAATTTATCTGTGCTGTTCCCTGGTTTTGTGTTATAAATATTAGTGCTTGCTACGAATAAACTCAGCTTGGATCACGATATCCTTGCTCCCTCTGACCCAGCCTGAATACATTCCTATCACTCCCACTCATGTTCTCTTGGATGGTTTGAGACTGAGCCTTTTTCCTGGGAAGCTAGAGTTGTGCTGGTTGTGGATCCCAGCACAGGAGATTGTCTAGTTGATGGGAAAGGCCCAGTCTATGGTGGGTGGGACTAGTCCCTTGACAGGGAGATAAGACAGAGGCAGCTGAATAAGGAAGTTGGCATTCTTTAGTATGCTTGGCCAGACATGCTGGTCTGGCAAGTGAAGATTGTCCCTCTCTCAGAAGTCCTGTTGATACAGTTTGGCTGGTTCCCTCATTCCCTGGTGTTGGTATGAGCTCTCCTGCCAAGCTAGATAAGGAACCATAACCAAGAATCATAAGCCAAAATAAAGTCCCTTGTTTCCATAAGTCATTTGGCTGTGAATTTATCTTGAACCATGAAGGCAAACTGCAATAGATGTGTTAGAATTTAAAAGATAAAAGTATATTGTATCTGGTAGCCTCAGATCTCTGGGGTTTGGGTGATGTCAGTGTGCATTAGATTTTTAGTCTGTTGCAGTTATTTTGCATTGTTGTTGGTAAATTCACAACCAAGCAGCTTAAGAGAACAAGGGATTTTATTCCAGTTTATGATTATCTGGTTATAGCTCCTTGTTTAGCTTGGCAAGAGTGTCTATACCATTACCAGGGGACGAGGGAACGGACCACACCATATTCATACATCCACAGGACTGCTGAGAGAGGGACAATCTTTACTTACCAAACCAGCATATCTGGTCAAGTATATCAAAGGGTCTTATCTTGCTCAGTGCTGCATACTCCCCTTTCTTAGAATGCCTTTCAGGACTATTCAGTCCTTCATGGTAGGGAACACATGGTGGTGGACAGATGTGGAAGGCATGGTAGCAGATGTGTGAGGTCAGCTGTTACATTGATGCCCTAGATTAAATTTCAACATGAGTTTGGTGGGAATGTGCACATCAGGGTAGATGCTGTTCAGAGCATCCAGTGACTTATAGCTCCTGTCCATCAGGATGACCTGGTATACTTCACATTCAGCCCAAACCCATCTTCTCTTTCCTTAACCCTTCCCTGCCTCCTCTGCTCTGTCCTGCCACAAGTTATCAACCACTGTTCAGGAGTCCACTGTAGAAACTTGGACATTTTCCCTGATTTCCCTCTGTTTTAAACCTACCTCATTCCTCACCTCATATCTTGTTAGCACTCCCTTTTCAACATTCCTTGGGTCCACTAACTTTCCTGTTAGCCACTCCCATGCTTCAGGTCTGTATCAGCTTTTACTTGTTGCTGACAAGAGGCCATTTTTGGAATCCTCACCTTTTGTCATCCTCCAAGCTGTCCACATGCCATGACTGACCTTAAAGCTGACCTCTAATTGTCGCTGGCTGTTCAAAAAGCTGTGAGTCCTCCACTGCTGTCTAGTTACTGCTGGGGTGCTGGGTCACCTGGATCTTCAGGAATGGGCTTCTGGACCATCCTACTTTCATACCTCTGTTGACGTCCTCCTCCTCTTTGAATGCTCCATACTCCTCTGGTCTCTAAAATTCTTTTGCACATGGGTCTCTTTGTTCAGAATATTTGTCTATCCTTACCATCTTTCACCTTGTATAGGGCTTCCTCTGTTTAGCTTTCTCTGACTTTCCAGTGCCTAGTCCCATCATAAGCTCCTGGAATATACAGTGTAGCCCCATCATGAAATTTATGCTGCATAGTGAATGCCCGTCTGTATCTTCAGTTAGGATGGCAACCTCTGAGGGGGCTATTGTTGTACTGTGGGGCTGGTATTCGGTAATATTTTTTATAGTTGCTGAGAGTACAAAAAAAAAAAAAAAGAGAATTGCCTTTTGAAAAATTCATAACAAATATATCATGGTAAAAATTTAAATTTAAATAACTTTTCCTTCACCTCTCATCTCTTCTTTTTGGCACTCCTACCTGCTAGATGCTATAATATTTTCAAAATAACTACACATGATGAGATAGCCTGGTATGAGAGCAAAAGCTCCAAAATTATATTAGAATTATGTTACAACCTTATGTTAGAATTTTAGCTATAAGGCTGGAGAGATGGCTCAGGAGTTAAGACTCTGTCTGGCAAGCAGAAGGTACTGAGTTTGGATCCCAGATCCCACCTAAAAACACCAGGCAGAAATGGCAGTGGCCTGCATCTGACCCTGGTGGACGGAGCCTGGGAAATCCCCGAGTGAAGCAAGGATGTAGAAGCAGTCCAGGGTGATTCCTGAAGTCACCCATGGTCCTCCACAGGGACACACAGTGCCGTCTGATACACACACACACACACATACGCGCGTGTGCACTCACGCACACACAAAATAAATAATAAAAAAAGAATTTTAGCCATGGTTATTTGTTGAGGCCTTATGAGTGCTCTTAGTATTACATTGCTTTCATGATAGTTAGATACAAGTGTGAACTTGACATTGCAAGTTGAGTTTTGGGCACATCTGTGAAGAATGATAGTTAAAGCAAGTCCTAAGCAAATCTGCAAGGGATTGGTTAACTGATGGATAAAACCCAGCCTAGGGTGGGTGTGGCCATTTCCTAAGCAGGTGGATAAGATGGGGGAGTTGGTCAGACCAGCGATTCCACGATCACAAGCTCACTGCTGTACTTGAGCTGGTTCAGCAATGGATGTGGCGTGTCCAGTTCTCTCCGTCCCTGGTGTTAATATGAACTCTCCTGCCAAGTTGTATTAAGAACTATAACTGGAACTGGGCGAATGGAAAGAGATGACTCAGGGGTTAAGACTCTGCCTTATGAGCAGAAAGACCTCAATTTGGATCCCTGCCCTTTCAATCAACCCAGGACGCCAGAAAAATGCCAGGTGGAAATGGCTGTGGCATGCACTCTGATTCTGGAAGATGGAGTCTGGGGAAATCCCAGAGCAATGCAGAAAGGAGCTGGAAGCAATCTAGGAGGATTCCTGAAGTCACCCTTGGGTTTCCACAGGCATACACAGTGCTCTCTCTCTCTCTCTCTCTCTCTCCTCTCTCTCTCTCTCTCTTCTCTCTCTCTCCTCTCTCTCTCTCCTCTCTCTCTCTCTCTCTCACACACACACACACACACACACACAAAACTATAATAATACAATTGTAAGCCAAAATAAAACCCCTTTTTCTCATAAGCCATTTTGTTATGAATTTATCAGCAACATGTAAACAACACTTCAACAGCTTTCTATACTATGTTTTTCCTAAGAATATTATAAATAGTCATTCATAGCAAGCCAGATCCTTTGGGCACTAAGAAAGAATACTAGCTGACGACAGACATACTGATTTCCTTTCCATCCTCCTGATTTCAGGTGGTAGCTGAGAGGCAGTATTGTCCATAACTTTAGAGTGTGGCATCCTGGGTTCAGGTACAGCTTTGTAACCTTGTGCAAGTCAATTAATCTTTCAAAACCATCTTCGAGTGCAATTATAGCTACTGCATGTTGTCATTTTGCAGTAATCAGATAAAAAAATTGCCACATATGATAAAATGAGAAAGCAAACGTGCTTATCTCCAAATCTTTACCTGTAAAATTTAATATCATGTGATTCAGCTAACCAAACCATCTTTGTACATTATGTACAAGCGACACTGGAGGTAAAGGCCAATGGGTGGCAGCTATGACAGCTGCTAGTGCTTTTCCTCCCCCAGAAGATGGATTTTTAAGCTTATATCTGCGAAAGCAATTGCCTTCTATGGTGGTCCTTGCTTTTGAGGTAAAGAAATTGTACTCAATAATCTCTATGGTTTTGTTCTTCGAGAATCTATCCTTGAATATTAAAGTTAGTAGACTTGGGACTAAGGACAACAGAGACTTTAATACTTTCAGTTCTTAGCAGAAGGAAAGATAATCTTTCATCACAGTATTATTGGGGGAGGTGCTAGTGTATCCGTCTTATATGGCATGCAATTCTTTATGTAGCTCTTTACATCTCTCTCTCTCTCTCTCTCTCTCTCTCTCTCTCTCTCTCTCTCTCTCTCACACACACACACACACACACACACACACACACACACACACTGCACAAGCACACACACATACACAGGCATGCACCCATGCACACCTCAGAAGAACAACTTGACCACCTAGAAGAAAAATATGAGTAGTTACAAATTACAGAATTTGATTATATAAGAAACTCTGAATTGTTTCAAGGAGAGGTAAAATCCTCAGGCTTGCTACTGTTACTAACAACTACCATTAATATAAGTCCATATTGGATAATAGGAAGTCACACTTACCACCTCATTACAACCATTACAGAGAATTCCCCAGTCATGTTTATTGTAGCAAAAGGTACCCCTTAGCACCTCCACACACCCCCCACCAGCTTCACTTGCCCTGTGAGACCCAAGGAGTGAGGACTAGGTATCAGACTAGGGCACTTCTGCATTCATGTGCCCAGCATCAGGCTGGAAACGTGTTCGTCTAGCCTCACAGTAGCCAGAGTAAACAGGGAAGGAAATCTTGGGGACAGCTATTCTGCCGGAAGCAAAACAGGTGGCTTTGTCTTAAGCCACAACTGAGTTTAAAGTCTGATTAATTTTGTCAAGTCAACTTAATTCTCTCAACCTGCTAATGATCTTCCTTTGGAAAAAGAGCAGCAAGGAAGGCCTATTAGGTAATGTTGAAAGAAACTCTCTCTCTCACATATTGTGAGAGAGAGAGAGAGAGAAACAGAGAGAGATAGAGAGAGAGACAGAGACAGAGACAGAGAGAGTCAAAGAGACACAGAGAGAGACAAAGAAAGAGAGACTGAGACAGAGAGAGACAGAGAGAGTCAAAGAGACAGAGAGAGAAAGAAGGAGGGAGAGAGAGGGAAGGAGAGAGAAAGGGAGGAAGGGAGGAAGGGAGAGAGAGAGAGAGAGAGAGAGAGAGAGAGAGAGAGAGAGAACACGAGCCTGTGCAATTTTTAGATTATGAAGTTCCTCTTAGTTTATTTTGGCAGCTGCCTTATTTGTGTTTCATCGGGGCGGCCCGCCTTGGCATTGGATCAACGTTTCGGGGCCCTCTTTGCAAAGCTTTGTGTATCTGGGAAGAAGGTGGCAGCTCATGCAGCTGAACCTCAGAGTATATTGCTGAAACCTCTCTCTGAATGCAGGGAGGGCGAGGGGGAGGTGTGAGATATTTAAAAATAAGACACGCTGCTAAATCCCCTGCCAGCCTCCGTTCATGCTGAGTGGCGTGTAACTATCAGAGTCTTCACAGGTGACATGTAGGGAAGGAGGCACGTTCCTGAGGTTCTATGGGCCGTGCCCGTGTTACCCCTTCTGGTGATAGTGGTGGCGGCTGCGGTAATGACGATTATGGTGACAGTGGTGGTGGTGGTAATGATGATTATGGCGGTGGTACTGGGGATGAAGATGGTAAAGGATGAGGCGACGCTGATGGTAAAGGGTTAACAGTGACAGTGATGGTGCTGATGATGATGGTGGAGTGACTGAGAGAAGTGATATTTATCGGAATTTGATGCTATCTTATAAAAACCTTAATCTACAGAAGAGTGCAAAGATGATTTGGTGCATTTAGCTGTAAGAAAAAGGAGACAGGAGAAAAAAATGGCCTAATAATTCATGAAGGCCATCGTATCCAATTCAGTACAAGTAACATTTGGTTTTGCAAGGTATGAAGCAAGAGGAGTAGCTCACAATCTCAATAAAATTATCATATTATCCTTGAGCAATTGACATGTAGGTCAAGACATTGTACGATGCAATTTTTCAATTTCAACTTTAAACTTTTCTCTCTGGTCTCACTTAGCAAAGACTCGGGGCAAAGAGTTATGACAATTCTCCTATATTTTGAATCTCCATGGGGAAGGACTTCTTACAGGACACCGCAAATTGATCTGCTGGAGATGGTAACGCCTCAGAGGAAATGGCAAGGTCACGTTTGCTTGTTTTCAGAAGTTGCAGCATTGATCTTTTAATTTCCTTATATTAAATGCTGCCATCCCCTATTAGGAGTTTTTCCCCTCATAGGCTCACGCTGGAACTTTCTGCAGACGTGTTATAAAACTTATGAAATCTTCCTTTCCCATCTTCACCATCTGATCTTCAGTTTTCACTTCCGACTTGGTTTCTGTCTTGAACTCAACTCTGAGCAGTTCCTGAAGAACTACATCTCCAAAGGCCGTAAAGAAAGGCTGTGGCATTAAGTAAAGGCAGCATTTTTAGAGAAGGAAGATGATTCTGTTCATGACCGCCAGACCTCTCCCTTTCTGACCAGAACCAAGGAGAGAAGGGCAAGGTTAGGTCACACACAGTGGGCTCAGTTGGCCTTTAAGCCAAGTGACTTCGAGGGGCACAACAGCCATCCATTTTCGTCCTTTGCGTTTTCTGGATTCTACCATAGCGATCTCAGGCTGAGACTCTTGCAGACAGATTTCAGAGGTGACCATACAGAGGAGATTTCATAGCCTACGCTGTTTTTGTGTGACTACTTGTCAAACTCAACATACTGACACCACTTTGTCCCTGGGGTAGGGCAGGAGAAAGAATGGATTTTTGTTCATGATGTTCAGTAAGAAACACTGTGTGTTCAAAGGAACAGGCTGCCTTACCTTCTATTTACAACACCATGAGAAGAGGTATTAATTTTCCCTCTAAATTCTGCCTTTTCATCTTGTTTTCTCTTCTTTTTTCCACAATCCCAGACAGAAAACTTCTGTCTTTCAAGAGAAGAGCCAATTCTGTAGCCAGTATTTATAGCTATTCTGGTGTTTTCTATGACCTTTCTCTACAGGGAGCAGCCCTGTGATTCCAGCATCAGTAGATGAATGCTTTGGTTTTCCTGTGTATATATTTATCCTTAACTTCTTTCCTCTTCAACATTGAGTCATGAAATGGAATAAAAATGGAGTCTGGGACGGGTACGTTAGTATATTCTGGGTGAAACACTGAACTATCTCCAGTGCATGATGGGAAGGTGAGAACTCAGTGAGAAAGTCAGTCTCACTTCTGCAGCCTGCCTCCCTCCCCTTTCCTTTCCTTTCTACCTACTCACCCCATGTGAGGCCATTCATGCCGTCAAACAAGGAGAGCTGGGATGAATTTGAACTCCCGAAAGATCCCAAACACTCTATATTTATTTATGATTCTTGCTTACCTAGTCTTAGCGATCTGTGAAAAGACACATCTGTCTTTTTATTACTTTAAAGAGATGTAAGGCGTGTTTTTCATGAGCAGATAAATATTTACTTTGCATTTCAAAGCAATTCACATCTCTGTATGCTCTAATTTTAAGAGCTCGTTACAATGTGGTAATATGGTAAGAATGAAAGGGAAAAAAATTGTGTCTCGAAGAGCCAACAGGTAACAGGTAAGCTTGGCATGTGCGGTAAGATGAGGAGATCAGTTTGTGGTAGGGATGTATGTGCGTGTGTACATGTATGTGTGTGTGCAGGGGAACGTGGGCATACAGGTCAGAGTGGATGCCGGGTGCCTTCCTCTGTTACTCTCCACTATACTAAAATGTAGGAGAGAGAGGACGCAGGGTCTCTCCCTGAATCAGGACCCAGCTTGACTTTTCAGCTGGATTAGCTGGTCGCTGAGTTCCTGGGAGCCCCCCCTCCTGCACCCCCAACCCTGTCCCTGATAGCTGAGATTGCAGACATGTGGCCATGCTGGATTCTTCTCAAGCGGATGCTAAGGATCCAAACTCAGGTCCCTGTGCTTGCTCTTTACCCACTAAACTATCCCTCAAATCCCCCCAAGAAACTATCAGTCAACTTGGAATTACAACCCATCTGAAAACTGAGGCCTGTCTGCTCTTCTGTGGGTGCTTTGGTTCAAAACAATTAGTTTTCAAGAAGAAGGAGAAGAAGAAGAAGAAAGCAAACTCCCCTCATGTAAGGCCCACAGACTAGGCTAAGTCAGCAAGCAGGAATCTGTGTCGGGGAGTACTTTTGACAAGTCCCTCGCCCACCCCCATAGACTCCCACGATATAGGTGTGCATCGTCTCTGCATGATTTAGGGTCTGCAGCTATTCTGCACTTCTCAGTTTGGGGGCTGAATTCCTCAGCATCCTTGACACATTAAAAAATAGAAACCCCGGTATCATAGTCATACTGCCACCCCACTTTCCACCCACAGTGTAACAAGAGCAGGCAGGCCTCAGTTTTCAGATGGGTTGTATTTCAAAGTTACTTGACACATCTTCAAAGCTAAGATTATAGTTTTCTTTTTTTCCTGGAGAAATGGTGTGTTCTATTTCTAGAACCCAAGTACCTACTAACCCAGAATATTCTTTACTCTCCACCTCTGGAGCTGCTATCGCTAAAGGCCTGGCCACACGAGGAATGCTTCCGAAGGAATATAGAGTTGTAATTTTAGCTTAGGGTTCCGAGAACACCCTTATGATCCTTCCAGACCTGAGAGCAAGATCTGGGAGGCCTGTCCACACACTTACCGTCCTCAAAGATTCTAGCCAGGGCTGTTTTTCTAATCTGGACCAAAGTAAAAGCCAGGAGGGGACTTAAAGGAAAGGATTGGGCTAGATTATGAAGTGGATTGCTTGTATAGGGTTAAAAGGGGATGTTAAGCATTTTTGAAGAGGCTAATAGCTGTGTTGGCTCTGGAAACCTGGGGGTCAGGACTGGAATGTGAAGGAGTTGGTGGCTAATGAAGAAAACTGTAACATGTTGGGCATCCTCCATTAGGCATCAAGTCCTGTGTGGACTCATCAGCATAGTCCAGACTCTACGGACAGGAGACAGGCACCTGTGTGGATTCACAAAGACGGAGCGCATCTGTCTGGTCTAGGAATAAGGGAGGATTCTGTGGACGAGCTGCAGGGGTCAGGATCGTGAAGGGGGTGGAGTCATTTAAGCTAAACCGAGGAGGGTGCTGCCTGGCTGACATAGTTAGGAAGCAGCACACTCACAATCTAGGGAAATGGTGATGGAGTCAAAACCTGGAGCTGGAGAAAGCATGAGACAGACATGAGACCATGGTGAAGTGCTTGTAAAGCAGAGAACAAGAGGACACAGTAACTGACTTATAACCTGCCATCTGGATTTTCCTCTTCAACGCGCCATCGATTCTTTCACGGTCTCTCCAGAGACCAAACGCTCCGGGCACATTGTACCCAGTGTGGCAAGACTGGCCCAAGTCCTTGGCAGTTGGAGAGGAATTTTACTTCCCATTCTCTCTTCTTGACTTTCTGAAGCACACCTAGGCCATCACATGACCATAGAATGGTAATGTCATGGGAGGAAGAAGGAAAACTCTACACACAGCTCAGGGTATCCCAGGCACGGGTCCCGAAGAAACGCGTGAAAGGGGAAACCAGGAGCCTCCCACGGTTTGTTCCTCTGTGGGGTGAAGTTGACTGTGAAGGTCTGGGACACTCTGGGTTTGGAGAAATCTCATAAGCTTTTGCTCTCTCCGCCCCCTCCCGCTCCTTTGAAAGCACGGGCGAAATGCCCAATTCTTAAATGTCCTATGCTTCTGAGGCCTTCGTAGGCCTTGCAGCAATGGCCTATGAGGTGCAGCCTCATCTCTGCGTACAATTCTGAAACTACGGAAAGGAGGAGAAGGCAAAGAAAGAGGAGAGGTGCGAAAGAAAGAAAAAGAAAAGAAAGGAAGGTCATGTCTCCAAGTATCTGTCAAAGGCCCAGGCTTCCGGGGAAAAACCTCGAAATGACCGTTTCTACTCCAGGAACTCACAGAGGCCAGAAATGCAAACAGTGGTGAGTGCTCAGTGCGCAGAGGCCCTTCAAAGCAGGAGAGAGGTCCACGCTCAGAGAAGGCAAATGACTATTGACATCCACAGAGGCCTGGAGCAGGTGGCGGATTCCCGGTCAATGTGGATACTGATAGGTACACGGGAGGAAGGAGGGAGGAGAGAGGAGCGAGGAGGGAGGAGGGGAGAGAGGTAGAGGGGAGGAGGAGGAGGGAGGAGTGTGTGTGTGTCAGAGGGCACTGTGTGTCCCTGTGGGGGATCAAGGGTGACTTCGGGAATCATCCTGGATTGCTTCTACCTCCGTGTTTTGCTCTGGGATTTCCCAGGCTTTGCCCACCAGGGCTAGAAGTGTGGGTCGCCACATGGGACCTGGGATCTGAACCCGGGACCTTTTGCTTGTGAGGCAGGGTCTTAACCACTGAGCCATCTCTCCAGACCATAATGAACATTCTTTCGTGGACTTACTTATTATCTAGCTATGTAGATACGTAGATCTCCACAGTGTCAATTTTTTCAGGCACCTTCCCTGTATAACATGCTTTAAGTACTGGCATAAGTTTAAACTATTGCCAATCTGATTCCTTAAATGAATATGTTAAAACTTGAAGCTTTTTTGGTCACATCAGTGTGTGCTGAAGGAAATTGTTTTGCCCTAGGGGAGAGCAGATAAAATGTTTAACTCCAGTGATAACACAATGTGATGCCTTTTATTGGAAGACAAGTGATTTGGAGCTTTCTCTGATTGGGATTTTCATGCATTTTGGGAGAGCATTCCTTTTCAGAGCTCTGTTGATTCTTCTGGAACATGTGAGCTTTGGAATAATTGATGATTCCTGATGTTTTGGGGGGTCACGTGATTGTGAAAACACTAAAGAAATTTGTCTTTTTTTTTTTTTTTCTACAAAACTTAAAAGCCTAGATGAAATGGAATGGAATTTTACAAAGGCATGTAAAATATAGGATGTTCAGGGTGGTCAGACTGGACCATGGAAACTATATACTAATGGGGTCCAAGAGGTGTAGTTCACGTGCACTTTCTTGAAAATGAGACCACTACATAGGGTATGAAAAGGACAGATAACATTGAGAATTTTTTTCCTGGATCTGAAACTATCTAATTCTGCAAATGTTGTTATTATTATTTCTAACAATCCTGCATTCTTTTTATTAGGCTGTCATTACCACATCCCAGAGTAGGTGGTTGATCAATACCAATGCACCTTCTCACAGTTTTGGAGTGAGGAGTCCAAGATCAAGATGCTAGAAGATCATGTTTCTCTTCAGGTTTCCCGTCTCCTTGGCTGGTTTTATGTTCTGCCTCTACTTTACCTTTGTTTTCCTGGTCCTGCGGATTCTCCTCTTTCTCCTTCTTTTCTTCCTTCTCCTCATTCTCCTCCTCCTCCTTCCTCCATCTTCTTATTTTTCTTCTTCTTTCTTCATCCATGCATGAAAGAGTGAGTGAGAGAGAGAGAGAGAGAGAGAGAGAGAGAGAGAGAGAGAGAGAGAGAGAGAGAGAGAATACATGTGTGTAGGCATGTATACAAGAATTTGCCTTAGTGTGTGTTCCTGTGGAGGCCCAAGGATTGTACCATGAATCATCCTGAATTGCTCTTCCACCTTATTGCTCTTGCTCTGGGGATCCCTAGGCTCTGCCTTCCAGGGCTGGGGTTGCAGACCTTTACATATCTACCCAGCATTCTTTGCATGGCATCTGGGAACCAAACTCAGATCCTTTTGCTTATGAGGCAAAGGCTTTACTTCACCGCTGAGCCATCTTTCTAGCCCCTCTTCCTCTTCTTACAAGATCACTAGTCCAGTTGGGTGAGGACCCGACCCTTATAACCTTACTTAGAATTAATTCCAATTACCACTTCACAAGTCTTATCTCCTAACATAGTTATGTTGGAATTAGTCATTAAGAATGACCACTGGTTAGATGTATGTCCTGAGAAAATTATTATCTTTTAATGGGTTTGGGGGCTTTGTTTGTTTGTTTTCTTTTGGCTGCTTGTTTTCTTTTGGCCTTTCCTATAGCCATTTTTCCTCAGGACGAAAAGTGAGTAACAAAAAGTTTCTTCCACATCTGGAAAGAGGGAATTTCTATTTCTGTCGTTCCTTATTTTCCTTTAACTGTTGTGGGAGAGTGGGGGCTGAGAAGAAAAGGCCAGGAGTTTCTGGTGTTGTTATATATTTATTTATTATTGCTCCCCCGGCCAACATATTTAGAAGCCACCACCTGCTGAGTAACTCCCAAAGCAACAGCCACCCTGTACCCCACCCCCAGCTCCCAGGGCGCCGGCAAAGTTCCAGAAGAGAGACATTCCAGGGGAAGCTGAGAAAGTTGCTGAATGTCTCACTCCGAGTCACTCACCGTGACTCTCTCCCTGTTCTTTGTTTAGTCATGATTTGTGCCTGTGTCTTAGTGATGTTCTAAGTACCCCAGGAGCATTCAGCGTGTCCCCAAAGCATGCTGTTCCTTCATCCTTTGTGCTCTTGGGACATGCTGACTTTTCTCTCTATTCATCTCCGCACATCCACAGGGCGTCATTTCAGGGAAAATATATTGGTCAGATGCAGTGAGTCCTCGGGTGAGATTTCAGGCCCTGGAACGAGGAAGACCCCTTTTTTTGCATGAATTTGGTTCAGATGCATGTGCCTGAGGACTGCTGGCCTCTCGGCTTTCCTCAATCTCATCCTTGTGGATTCTCTTTCGGATTCTCTAGCAGATCTATCGTAGATACGTGTTTATTTTCACGTGTTTATTTGCTTGAAATTAATAGGTAGGCGGTTGGTCAAGTTAGCCAGATGAGAGACAAGTGTGGTAGGTACAAGCATCCTAGTAGGTACTGTGATCCTAAAGTTGGGCTACTTGTTAGTCTCAGTTTTTATTATTAAAAAAAAAAATCTAAGATTCCTTAAGAGACCTTGTGCTTAAGTGAGTTTCCTGATTTCTGGTAGTTCATCTCAGATCTAAGGATTAGACTCCAGATGTTCTTACTTCTAAAATAGGATGGGAATCTTGTCTTGTGATCATACTTTAGTAAACCACTGGAAAGCTCACGTAATAACTGACTTCTTTATCAACTCAAAGTCTGGTTAAGCCAGAAAAAAAAAAAAAAAGGTGGAGCGATGGCTCACTTAGCAAAATGCTTGCTGTGCAGAGTTGAGAATCTGAGTTTGGTGCCCAGCACATGTAAAAATCCAGCTATGGGACTGCAAACTTAGTACTGCGGAAGCAGAGGCAGGATGTCCCCTGGGACTGGCTGGCAGTGCATCAGCTTCACAGAGTTGATGAGCTCCAGGTTTTAATGCGCTCGTTTGGGAACAACATCCAATGTCAGCCTCTGTCTTCCATACACGTGCACACAAACCACCTGACTCCCAACAAAAAAAGACCAAAAAAATTATGCCTTTTAGCTTCTTGTGGAACTTCTCCAAAGTTTGGTTGTCTACACGTCTAATCCTTACATACACATGCTTTTCTCCTTCTCCTCCCTTCTTTTTCTCTCCCGGCCAAAGGGAAGCACTGTTCATCATCATTACAGATGGTGTTGATCCTATCAAAGCTCTGTTCTGGAATATTGTTTCCACTATGTTCACTATTAGAGGATGAAAAACTCAAAGCACATCAGGTGTATTTTCCTGGCATTCTGTTCCCAGGTCGTGTAGTACATTTTAAAATGATAATCGATGTTGTCAGGCTCACAGATTTGAGAGACAATACCTAAAATCTTGAGAAATGAACATCTCCCCCATTCATTAAACAGTAACAAGAGTGACATATATGTTCTGAAGGTTCACTGTGACTTACAGAGGGGAAAAAGGGCCTTCCGGGACAAGCAGATTTTTGGCTTCAGTTATAAGAGACACGCCAGTGTGAACTGTCAATTTATAACTCCAACTATTAAGTGAGCAGTTACACATTATTTGAATGTGGAAGGCATTGCAGATCATCCATTAATTCAATGGAACTCCAATGCTACATAGCTGTTTTCAGATAATGAAGACAAGATTTTTTTATATAATCTTTGAAGCAAAAGTTACTTAAGCCTCATGTAGCAAATATCAGTATGTAATATGAATATTTTGGACATCATTTAATTTTAATATATAGTTGAAAGTTATCTCCATGAGAGACTATTTTTGTATTGTCACTATTATACAAGACAGTATATAACATGTGCAAACATTATTACATTCTTCAATAGCTGATTGAATAATCATTTGTATGTCACTTCTGTTATATTACATCAGAAGCATTTTGACATGTATGCTGGATAATCTGTAAAGTAAAACAAAAGACGAGAATGAGGAAAAATCTCCTTTGGGGCAGCACCTTAATGTCAAGGGATTTGTACTAGGTCCACTTCCTAACAGTTAATGGCACCTGATAGCACCACAATGGGTCAGAACTTGAATCCATTGATCCAAATTGCAGTATCACCTTCTCTCTTGTTTAAACGAAACTATGTGAGCTCAGTTCAAAGAAAACAAACAAGTCACCATCCTAACTATTATCCCTCGTAGCTATTAGCCAAGCGAAGAGAGACACAGTATTGTTCTGGTCATCCATACGGCCAAAGTTGAGTCATTTCCATATGCCCAAAAGAGGGACAAGGAAGTAGAAAGTAAACATCAACTTCTAAAAGCAGAGCTTAAGACTTAAATGTACTAATTGGGCATAGGATTTACCAGCAGAATAGTGATCTTGGGCAGAAACTGAGTACATAGGTATCTTAAATTCAAATTCAGGCTCTACTGCCTGCCAGCCAGGTGGGTATGCATAGGACTTAATCTATATCTCCCACTCCCCGATTGCCAACGAGAGACAGCCAAACTTAAGCCAGAGTTGACTAGTGTCATTATTCAGTTACTGACTTCACTGTGTTTTGAGACGTGATGTGACCTGGGGTGATTGTCTCAGTCCTCCTGTCTTTATGTTCTGGTTGGTATAATTGCAAGTAGTATAACCCTGGACCCATCTATTGCATTTGTTTCAAATGTCATAAAGTCATTGCTGCTGGTTTGGTCATGGTCATGATAGAGATATGATATCACATGGATTATTTTGTTATCGCTCCTTCCTCACTACTGCCTTTTGCACAGCACTTCTCCTCTTGGATCATTCCTTTCTTGTGACTCTCTGCCTTTAGTGGTTCTGCCAGAGGAAGATCATATGGTAACCTTACTAAAATTTTAATCTGACAATGTCTTAGGTTTGCCTCTATTCTTTTAACTTTTGCCAAGGTTCCATAAATTCCACTGTATGATGAATGAAGGTGTTTCTATTTTTTTTTGTCCACTTTGGAGCTTCAAGTGTAAGATTCCATATTCTGTAAATATGAAAAATATCCTACCCATCTTCTTTTTGAAATTCCCCACCAAGAGTACAGTGAGATAACTTGTGAGTAAGTAGGACTCCTGTTCACAAGCCTGTGACCTGAGTTCAATTCCTAGAAACCCACATGGAGGAAAGAAAGAGCTAACTCCTGAAAGTTGTGCTCTGATGTCCACTCATGAGTTATGGAATATCAAAAATATCCCCACCCCATTTTCTGTATTGTCCAGATTTTTTTTCTTATGCTTCTATGCTTCTATCTTTCTTGACTTTAATCTTTTATCTTTTTCTGAAATCATTTTGTTCTATATGCTTCATTAGGAGAAGTTTGCCTACTACTGCAGACTTCAAGTTCATTAATTCTCTCTTCAGCTACAGTTACATCATCCAACTATGACATTTAAAAAAACTGTGTTAATTGTGTTGGATTTCAAAAGGGTTTGCTTCTTCCTGAAGTTTGCCTTTTATTATATATCTTTTCCCTTCTTTGGTTATTATTTCAGTATTTAATTATTTCAACCACACTTATTTTATGAATGTAATTATTGCAGCCATGCTTATTTTTAATCAATTTATTTTATATTGTTCTTTTATGTAATATTTTTGAGTTACATATCTACCTACCATATAATAGGTTATCTTCTTCTTTCATGATCTTCTTACTGTTTTGTTGTTTTCCTCATACATTTATTAGCTATTGATTATGTTATTCTAGGAGTTATGGATGTCTCATCTGAGAAGGATATTCAAGAGTATGCCTTTTCTGACATTAAAATGCTATACAGTATTAGTCACCTTGTCACTGTATCTCAATTCCTCTAACTTACGTGCCTCCTGATAAATACCTAAATCACCAGCTGCTGAAAAGGTGCCCATGGTTGGAAAGAGCAAAGCTCCTTTCTGTTCCAGACTTTTCCAGCAACAGGACTTTATTTAAAGGGCTCATTTTTATTTGTGTGTGGTTCACCAGGATGTCCTGCCGAGTGGTAATGGACAGCAGAGTCCATGAACATTCTCTTTCCTTAGCAATGAGCTCTCCACCAATCAAAATGCCCTCTGGGATCCCAGGAACAGCAGTTGTGTAGGTGTTGCTAGTAGGGAAAAAAAAAATGTTTGTCATCTAAAATAGAAACAAAATTGTTAATATGTCTAGAGATTGTACTGCATGTAATAATAAAAAATTGAAATTCCAGTGCAACAATGCTGCTTGATTTGGTATTCTTTTATAAAAGCATAAGATGCCTAACCTCAAGAGTGCACACTTTGGATAAATAGGATCACATTAGAATCTTTGCAGCAGCCAAGAATTGGGTTTGGTCCTTGACAGAAGGCCAAGAGATGATATCTAAATGAATTCAGGAATGGGAAGCATAATAGGTATATAATCCTAAATATGGCAATGAAGTTAGAGGTTATGTACCTTGTCCACTCCAGAGATTTTTTTTATATTATTTATTATTTACTCAGTTGTGCGTGTATGCATGTGTGCGTGTGTGTGTATAACCACGGACGAATTCGGGAACCACCATGGACGCCTCCATCTCCTCCTTGTTTACTCTGTCCCGGGATTCACAGGCTCTGCCCTACCAGGGTCGGAAATGCAGGCCGCCCCTGCTTTTGCCCCACGTCTATACGTGGGGTCTAAGATCCGAACTCAGGACCTTCCGCCTGCAAGGCAGAGGCTTAACCCCTGAGCCACCTCTCCAACCCCGCTCCAGAGATTCTTAGTAAACATCAACTACTTGAGCATTTCCTATGGTGGGCAGCTCTCTGTTTGCAATCACCCTTCTGATTTTGTAGTAGCTACCAAGTTGGAAAATTCTTCCCTGTTTAAAAAAAAAGAAAAGAAAAGAAAAGGAAAGTTCACATGGTTTCAAGCTCATCTCCACCTATCTCCCACAAAGAAGAAAGTAAAGTATTCTCTAATATTCATTAAGGTATATCACAAACATCCATCTAATATCTCTTAATAAGCCTTGTACTGTTTTAAGTTTGAAGATATTATATTCATCTTGCCTATGAGAACAAAGGATTTCAGGGACTTTGCCATTTGTCCAAGGTCACAAAGTTAGCAAATAGAGGAAGAAACTGGGACATGAGCTTTTGTTGCCTGACCCTAGAGCCTAAGCTGTCTGGTTCTCGGATCAGACCCTGGCTTAATACATAATGTCTCCATGAATCATGTAGGATGCCCAGATATAAACCAGCTGAGAATAACAGAATGTGACAAGTGTCAACAGAACAGTGCTGTAGGAAGGTAGAAAAGAACAACTAATTCTGTCGGTCCAGATTGGAAGTGGTAAAT
Organism: Typhlomys cinereus; assembly: GCA_023101885.1. Taxonomy (NCBI): domain Eukaryota; kingdom Metazoa; phylum Chordata; class Mammalia; order Rodentia; family Platacanthomyidae; genus Typhlomys; species Typhlomys cinereus. The sequence continues at coordinate 30,539 of JALPQD010000147.1, forward strand.
TCAAAGACATAGATATAATTGATGCTAAAATATTATCTTAATGTTGTTTCAGCTATTTTAAGAGCAGCCTGTTTCTATCTCTAATATGAACCTTTATTTTATTAAACTCCCTTCCCAAGAAATGCCCTTGTTATCTACCTTGCCAATGTTTCCAAAATTACCTAAACAGATCCTTGTACCTTCTGCAAGAAGTGGGTCTATGGATCCCATTTCCCCTACTGATAAGTGGATTTAAGTGTGTATAATATTCTATTTCTAGAATATTTTGTCTAACATGTATCTGTCCCTAGATTCAGCTCAATACTCAGTTCTGTCCAAAAAAGTCATTATTATTCTGTTATATTCTGTTATATTATTATATTATCTTCATTCTGTTCCTCAAGACTGGATAGGGATTCTCACAGTGCTGAAGAGGGGAAGTCTGGGTCTACGATACCTAGGACCAATTTAATGCAGACTAACAGGTATAAATGCTAATCACCCTAGGGGGAACTGAGCCCTGTCTTTGAGGGGAGGAAAGAAAACTTTCATATTTAAATAATTTCCCATTGCTTTGAAAAGAAGATAGGTGAGGGACCTTTCATAGCATCCTTATCCTTGAAAAACTGTGTGAAAAATTAGAATGCTGATAAATATGGTAATCCTGCTGGTCAAACTCAAGAGGTCTGGAAAATCTCAGATTTCGCTCATTTAAACTCCTGATATCCCCGTTGCAGCCACAAGGAGGACAAGAGAACAGCAATGAGTGTAAGAAAGAGAAGCTGAAGAAACAGGCATTCTAGGCTCAAGCCACGGATTTATATGAAGATGCCATATTGTTCTTTTCACTTAAATCACATACATGCAAGGATGATATTTGCAAGAACAAAGCTTCTCTTTTAAAGTCCCAAATGGAAAATAGACTCAAAAGCTGCTGCTTCTTTTTCCAGAATGGCTCCCCTAAATAAATGAGCAGAAGAATGAATTATGTGGCTATAAATAAATAGACTGACATACAATAAAGCAAAGTTCGACTGTTTTATGGTGTCGCTGGAACCCTTGGATATATTTATAGCCATGTTAATAGTCACCTGTATTTTTTCAGGACTTTTATTTCACTTCACATTATGAGAGTTTAGATATGTGTGTGTGTGTGTGAGTGTGTGTGTGTGTGTGTGTGTGTGTGTGTCTTTTGTTTGTTTGTTGTTTTTGCTCTCTTCCCAAATTGTCTTTTGGAGCTCTTTGCAGAGACAGAAGGTAAAAATTTCCATCCTTTATGTTTTAGGAAAAAAAATAAAATGTAAATTCTCAGCTCCTGGCTTGGGTCTTATGCAGAATAGGGTGTGCTGACACTTTCTGATCCTCCAAGTCTGCGCATTCACACTAGATGTGCATGAAATGGCAAACTTGACAAGTACCTCCTGCGGGCGGCCAAGGGCATGTCAGGGCCCATCCAAGTGAGAAGAGACGTATGCAGAGATAAAGCACATTGTGAGAGACGGTGTGCACCTTTGCACTATCACACTGCTGCCTGACACATTCAAGTACAATCACAAGGCTTATGTTAAAAGCCAAAGGATTCTTCAGACTACTTTATAGCTAAGACATGGAAGACACTCTTCCCTTCCCTTTGAAGAGTCTCTTGAGGAGACAAGAGGGGTAGGGGTTAAAAGAGCAAGACGAAGATGTCTATGATGTCACTTTGTCAAGTATCAGAGGAACAGCTACTGACTAGTGAATCCACAATCATCACTGGGTTTCAAATCTTGTATCCCTTCCATTCAGGCGTTTAAGGTTCTAAAGAGGGTGGCTTGGAGGTCACAGGGAGCTGTGTATATAAGGCCAAGGTGCATTATTCCTGTGCAATTATTTATCCTCTTCCACTTTAAATCTGTGCAGAGCACAAAGCTTCTAAATCTGTTTCTCTTTTTTTCTGTCTTCAAAGTGGACACTCATCTTCGTCCTCTAGTCGTGTACTTGATGTCCAAGTGTTCTCACTGAAGGGTCCCACTAAAGAAGAGCATGTGATGGGCAATGAACAGGATTCTGCTGGAATCCAGCCAGTATTGAGCAGGTATCACTGGAAATAAAATTCTCGAAAGTATTTAATATTCCAGCCTAATATAAATTTTAATAGTCAAGGAAAGAATAGGAGTTTGAACAGGAACATGAATACAATTGTGTTGACTAGAGAGAGGGACAGGATTATATGAATACTTAACAGATTATTAAATGGAAGACAGGGTGAATGTGGATGAGATCTTTTTGTGGCAGAAGCAGTTTTTTGAAATACTTATTTTTGAGCGTGAGAGAGAAGTGCACATATGTATGCCATGAGGCATAAATGGAGGCCAGAGTACAACTTCTCTTCTACTGTGTGAGCTTGCAGGACTCAAACTCAGGTCACAAGATTTGTGAGCATGTGTCTTCCCCACTGAGCTATCTCACCTGGCTCAGAAGAAGCAATTTTAATGGCGTTATGTTGGCCTCTGATTAACCTCCTCAACATTCAACTGTGTCCACATGTGGACCCTGCTCATATACAACTGCTTCTGTGAACATTTTGCCATAAGTAAATCAATAAATTACAAGTATGGTGAATAGAATGAATAGTTCCAGCTGTGACCCACCAGCAACATTTGCACATTCTGCACTGCATTAAGGATTTATTTTCACTTTATAGCCTCCCGGAGAATTAATTGGAATATCCATTGGCGCTACCCAGACTTACCCAGCAAGAACTCAAAACAATCTCCCATGCACAGGGTCAATCTATATTAGAAGGGAAAAATGAAATATATAGGTGTTTTACATAGAGAGTCAGGGAAGGCTTGTCTCAGGGTGATCAATGTCACAGAAGGCAGGTGTGTGGGTAAGTGGGACCCATGATATGAGAGCTTGTAAGACTATGATCATAAGACTGACAGTTGTCTCACTGGGGTAAGAGAACCAAAGCTCACCCCTCAGGGAGTCTCCCCTCTTGTCTAAGGGCACAGTCTAGGAACAAATAAAGAGTTGCAATAGGTTCAGAAAGCAGAGAAGGCTGGGAAGGGAACAAAACAGGGCAGCCCTCCAGGAGGAACAGTGACTAATTTCAAGAGTTAGAAAGTGAGCTGGAGAGGTGGCTCAGGGGTTAAGCCTAGGCCTTGCAGGCAGAAGGTCCTGAGTTCGGATCCTAGACCCCATGTATAGACGCCGGGCGGAAGCAGGGGGTGGCCTGCGTTTCTGGTCCTGGTAGAGCGGAGCCTGTGAATCCTGGGGCAGAGAGAACAAGGAGGAGGCGGAGGCGTCCATGGTGGTTCCAGAATTCGTCCGTGGTTCCACACACACACACACACACACACACACACCGCACACACACACAATTGAATAAATAAGAAATAATAAAAACAATTAAAAAAAAGAGAAAATGTATCTGAGCAGGTAACAGGAAAACGAACAGGTCACATGACTTGGAGGACACATCTCCTAGTCAAGATCTTGATACATTCAAATATCAGAAAGAGAGTCCGGGGGAGTAGAAGGATGTGTTTAAGGGATGCGGGAGGAGCTAGTTATGCAGAAGTCAGTGAAACCTGGTCACCACGTGACACAATCAGAGCAAGCATCAAGTGTTATGAATTAAGACATAGCAGATAGGAAGTGAAAAATCAGTATACTCTTTCAAGAAGGATGTTTAAGGTTTTTTTCCTCATTTGTTCAAGAGTAGTGTAAGAACCCAAGCAGGCACTTAACCTTCTTGGAGATTCTCTTTATTTTTCTAGTGTCCTGTCACTGCCTGTGAAGGGCCCTGTCAAAGGTTGCCTATTGTCTCATTTCAAACCTTCAGCTTCCTGTGCAGGGAAGTATCACCTACACTTTATGAAGGAGGAAATTGAGGTTCAGCTCCCCTAGACCACACTACATTTGCATTTGTGATGCTATTCCTAAGAGCAGGGTGCGGGTTAAAATGCTGTGTTGATGGGCTTCCCCCGAAGGCATGGTACACCTTATCCGTGGGCAGAGTCCTGGAGCTGAGAGCTAGACCATTTCTGGCCATGGATAGAATGGATTGTTTTAAACACAAGACCCTTCAGAGCCAGAATCTCAAGTCACTGCCAAAATTCCTATTGGTATTGGAACCCTGAGGATGAAGTATCTATAGGTCTGATGTCATTAGGTATCAGAAGCTATCTCCTTAACATCTTCCTGAGGTGTTACGAGGATGACTAGGTCTTAATTTCTGCTCCTGTTTGGCACTCGGAGGCTTGCAATGGCAAGCATGAGCATATTAGAAGCACATTTGTAGAAGAAAGCCCTTGTATATATTTGATTTAACGATCAACTATTTTCTTTAAGCTTCCATCCCCAGTGATCAAGGTGAGTACGCAGGTTAGTCAGAGCCTGTGAAGTCCAAGTAGAAAGGACCTTGGAGAGTTAGTTGCCCCTACCCCACCCCTGTGCTTCTTCCACCCACTAGACACAGGGGAGAAATGGAAGCTCCCTGACCCTCAGGGTCACTGCTTCCAGGAAGAGTCCTGAGCCAGCCCTTCTGGATTCACAGATGGTCACCCCAAGAGCTGCCACCAGAGCTCTCTCTTCCGCAGTTTCCACCTGGATGGATCTCCATCCAGTACACGGTCTTCACCGCCCGGGGCTGGGGAAAGTCCACCTACCGAGGGCAGTACCCCAGCCACCACAGCAGATTCCCCGCCGGCCACTGACCCCATCTCCCTGCCCACTACTGAAGTCCTTAGACCTGACCCGCTGGCCACACTAACCTGGGTTCTGAATTTCAAGAATGTCCTCTCCGCAAGGGTGGGAGCCACCTCGGAGCGCAGGACGGCAGACCGTGGAATACCACCTTTACTTTCAGGATCTGGGCCACAGATTCTAAAGAAGCGCCCAGCAGCAGCGGCGCAACTGTGGGTTTCTAGGGCTAGGAGAGACCCAAGCCAGGCCAGTGACCACCCCAGCTGGCCACCAGGCAGGGAGTCTGCAGCCGGCCGCCTGCAGTGATCCCCTGCTCCTGCTGACTTAGGGGTTTATTTTCGTTTGGGACGACTGGGACGGGGCTGTATTTTAAGGCTCCTGGGAGAGGAACAGGGGACCGGTGATCAGGAAGGCGGCGCGGCGGCGGTTCCGTGGGTTTCACGCGTGCCGCTTCCGCTAGGCGGGACCGAGCTGGAGCCAGGAGAGCGAGCAGGGGGCGGGCGCGGGCGGCGGGCGCGGGTGTACACCAGTGAGCCCAGCCTGCAGCGTGGACTTGAATGGGGAGGGCCGGGATCCCCGGTGGCTCGGCCCCTCCCTCCTCCCCCAAGCCAGCCAGTCCCTCGGCAGAGCGCTCGGCCTGCACTGATTTGCTCTCGGGAGTGCGCTGTTTTGCATATGACTTGCCCATTTGTGAATTTGTGCTCCCCAACTCCCGGCTGCACTTCACCTGAGCCGCTTGGGCACCGGGCACTTCGCCGCCCGCCTCCGGACCATCTCTGCCGCCTGCCGGTCACGGCCACCTCTTCTCTGGCTCTCCCACTTTGCGACCACCCAACCTCTCGCCTTCTCCTGCCACGTTGGAGTGAGTGGCTAGCTCCGGGAATCTTCCCTTCGGATCTTTCTTGAGCTCTTCCTCCGGCTGCCTGCCGCCGCCGCCTCCTGCCTTTCAACCCATTGGGAACCCCAGAAGCAGGAGGCTGTCGGGTGGTGGCGGCGCCCACCCAGGACGCGCACGGTTAACAGCTTCCGCGCCCTTCGGTGGAGACACCCCGGGAGCTGGAGAACTCTTCCACCTGCCTGGCAGCTCTGCATTGCAACGCACGGAAGTCGAAACAAGCCCGGAAAAAACAGAGATGTTCAAAACTCCTCGGATGTTGGGATAAACTAGCTTGAAGCTACTTGGGTCTCCGGCTTCCTCCTCTTGCTTCCCTTCCACCTTTCCAGGTGTGGCTTTCAGGAGTATGCGGTTCAGTCATCGGACCTGAAGTGCCTACGCCTGGCGGGTCCTTCCCTGGCCACAGGGACATGCCAGGGCTGTCTGGGAGGTTCGCTGTACCTGGGTGGACTCTGGCATCCTAAATTTCACCGCGGGGAAAGCGGGCATTGTCTCTTTTTTTTCTTTTTGTAGTTTTTTGTTTGTTTGTTTTGTTTTTGAAAGGATTACTCATTGCCTGGAAAGCTCTTCTATTGCTTCTCCCTTCCTCAAGTCAGGCAACTCTTCCTCCTGCGATGATGGGGCGCCGGGCATCATGAACTTCATCATCCCTCACTGGCTAGAATTGAAACTGCCCATCTGTAGTGGTCCAGTGCGTTGACCATGCACCTGAGAATCCACGCGAGACGGAGCCCTCCTCGCCGGCCGGCCTGGACACTTGGGGTCTGGTCCCTCTTCTGGGGATGTATCGTCAGCTCTGTGTGGAGTTCCTCTAACGTAGCCTCCTCTTCCTCCTCCTCCTCCTCCTCGCCGGGGTCTCACTCTCAGCACGATCACCATTTTCATGGCAGCCAGCCTCACTCAGTGCCTATTTCTATCTATCGCTCCCCCGTTTCTCTTCGAGGAGGGCACGGTGGGTCTCTCTGCTCTTTATCCTTTTCATCACCTATTCATTTTTCGGGTAGAGTCAGGGTGGGAAAAGCAGGGGGGAGATGGATTTAAAAATGATAAGGAACAGAGCATGTGCATGAGGGAAGCGAATCGTCACTTTTAGAGGCTGGTGCTTAGAGGTTCTCCTGTCCTGTGCTCCGTCAGACACGGCGGGCACACCTAGACGACCTCCCCTTGGGCAGGTAACTTACCACACAAATCAGGGTGGCCGGTGGTGGAGAAATCCTTCATCCACTTTGCTCTCACCCTTGCCTTTCTCTGCACCTGTCTGGGGGCTAGCTGTGAAGAAAGAAAGAGCAGAAGGCAGATCCTTTGGGCTTCAGCCTGAAGTTGATTGAAACGCTGTAAAGTTATCTGTGTGGTAAAGGTCAGGGGAGAATAGCAAAGTGGAAGAAGGCAGAAAACACAGTTAATAACCAGAGGCCATTATTGTTCATTGTGACAGCTTTGTGCTCTCGGACTTGTGGGGGGGAGTTATCCCTCCAACTGTAGGTCTACTGTGGCTAAGTACTAGAGAGCAAGCAATTTGTAAGAGGAGGCTAAGTCCATGTGTAATTTACCCAAATGTAAATTACATCCGCATTGATTCCACCATGTAAGCAAATGATTTTCCCATTAAAGTCAGTATGAATAGGTGGGTCACACCCCAGGTGTGATGGATTTTACTTCAACCCCTCCTGGCATAACTCTCAAAGGAAGGCTTTAAAAAAATCATATTCAGCTTTGAGGAAGTTGCCTGAAAAAGGCTGATGGTATCCGTGGCTAAGGTAGGAGTTTGCTGTATTTGCTTGTTGCAGAGCAGTTTACTATGCATTCCATGCTGTGAAAGGAATGGGAAAGAGAGAGGGTGAGACTACAGGGGCAGCCCTCGGGCCAGCCTGCACTGTAAACCATACCAAGGACCCTGCCCTGGTTTGCATTTGGAGGATCTACACAGCATGCAGACCCCACTGGGAAAAGTGATTCTTCCCACTGCCTCCTGGTTGGGGGCTTCTGCTCCAAGCCCTGTATCATGCTGAGTGGAAGTGTATTGAGAACATGCCAGCACGTGCTGGTTCTTCTGACTGTTCTGCGAAAGGCAAGTGATGGAATTAATTGCCCAGCAGCTCAGAGCTCCTAAGGTTGGTAGAAGGGGTCAGTGGGAAGGAGGGAATTGCTACAATACTTGATTGTGATTTGGTTACTCTTTTCTCTGTGACTTCTGCTAGGTCTGGTGACACAAAGCACAGCAACAATGTAAAAGTCTAGCAAAAAGCCATCTCCATCTCCAAAAATCAGTTCATTGAGATGGAAACTTAGCTCTAGAAGAGAAGACAGACTGGGGTTGGAGGTCAGTGGGAGATGAGGGAAGCCAGACAAGCTATTAGTAATAGCCATAATTAAAGACGGAAATGCTCAGTGATAATTAGCTAAGTTTGGCTAATTAGTATAACTGATCAGCAGGGAGATGAAGATTATGCATTAGTTGGAAGTAATAGGCAGGTTGGGTCTTGCTACTTTTTTGTTCAAGACCTAAACAGTTAAAAGCAGCTACTAGGAAGTGATGGAATTTTCAGTAGGGAAAACCTCCCTGGGGGTTCCTAAATCAATCAATCCCCCACTTAACTCCCTCTCTTCTCTCCTTTCCCTCCCCCACTCTCTGTTCCCTTCTCTTCCCTTCCCTCCCCCTGGCTCTCCCTTATCCTTCCTCTTAGAGCAGTTGAAACTTAAAAGGTTAAGCAGGATTGTTTTCTACTCCATCCCTGCCAAGACGGTAGCTCCACCCCTTTGACCCCCTCCCGACTGATTCTCCTTCTAAGTTCTCATTACCCAGCAACTGATAAGATTCAGTGGGACAGAAAAGCAGTCCAAAGTGAGCATAGGGATTCCAGGAAAGACCCTCCCAGCCAACAGAGCTGCGGAATGCACTAACCCCTAGGGGTAAGACAGGAAAGCTTGTGACTCTAGGGCTCTTGAGGATGCTCTCAGCAATGGGTTTGCGCTTTGAGCAGGAGGGTGTCTACAGAGAAGTAGCAATTTACCAGAAGCTTTGACCTCTGACTCTTTCCCTAAAGCCCAGCTGTGACCTTTTGCATCTTGTTAAAAGGACCAAGAGACACCACCACCGGGCTTTGGAATTCAGGGCACCTCTCTTTCTTCCTTGGAATACACTGGCTTTCCCCCTGTCTAAGTCAAAGACTTAGTTAATAATAATTGCATTTAAAAAAATCTTTTGAGCAGAGAGTAGGAGGCTTAGAGTCTTGAGGTTCATGGTAGTTAGTCATGGTTTATATAGTCAATCTCATTCCACAGCCAAAGACAGGGTCTCTATGTGCACCCTTTGTTTTGGGACAGAACTGAACTTACACTTTTGAAGCTTCTTTGGACTCAAGAGAGACGTGAATAATTCCTCTTGCTCTTCTTCCTCATTTCCCAAGAAGCCAGCAATCCACATACCTGCTATTCATCTGCCACTAACCCCTCCCCAGCAACCTGCCCTACAGTGGGATTCTCAGAAAGGCAGATGGGAAAAACAGAAATTCTCCAAACAGCTGGTATTTTTACCCATTCTCTTGTCTGTGCTGGGCAGGGATCTTTACAAAATTGATCTTGTTATAGATTTGCCTGGAGTCTGCATTCCAGGGCAGTCTGGAGGAAACTGAACCCCTTTGTGAACTGAGGAGACAAGGGTACGCCTGTCTCCTCAAAATAGTTTCAGTTTAAAATTTCAAGGTAGAATCTACCCTCTTCCTAACCAACTCTAGCATCTTTTTGCCTCCTGGTCCAACCCTTTCTCTTGGGTTCTCTGTCACCCTGGCATGCTTTCTTCCATCCAGTAGTCAGTCAATTAACACTTACTGAACACTTTCCGTCTACCGGGCTTTCTACTCCTTGGAAAACATACGGCAATAAATAAGACACGGCAGCATTAACCTTGGGATAATTCAAGAACTGTCTTGCTCACTATGAATGATCGGTTTGTCTGTGTTTTAGAAAGTGTAGGGGTGGGGGGAGGGGATAAGAATCCAGATATGAAGTCAAATCCGTGAATATAAAATCTAAATGTCTTTGAAAGAAATGAATACTCACATTCTCTTGTTACTCAGAATATCCTTCCAGGTTACAGTTCCTCTTGGACTCCATTTCTGTAATGCAATATCATGCTTATCAGAATGCTAGGAAACATAGACATAGAGGTATGTATTTGCTTTCTAGCTTTCGTTTTTGTGACGTGGGAATTCTGTCCCAGTTTTCCTTCATTTTTCTCCCTTAGAACCTCCAGTGAACTCTTACTTGGAAAAATGACTCGATAAACAGTTTTAAAAGCAGGTTGCTTTGAGAATCTTAAGATTTGTGTATACTTCGCATTTAGTTTTTTTAAGTGAGTAACTCTTTTTTAAAATGTCTTATTTATTTATGAGAGAAAAAAGGAGAGAGAGAGAGAGAGAGAGAGAAATACATACACATGTACCATGTGGGCTTCTGGAAAATCAAACTCAGGTCGTTTTTGTGTGTGTGTGTGTGTATGTGTGTGTGTGTGTGTGTCAGAGAGAGAGAGCACTAAGGACAATATCATGTAGAAGTTACTCTTCTCCTTCCACTCCATAGGCTCCAGGGACTGAACTCAGGACCTCAGATTTGGCTTCAAGTGCCTGTACTCACTGAGCCACCTTACTGGCCCCTGTGCCCTTACATTGTATCTTGCACGAAATAGCCTCTTTCCTGAGTCCTTGCAGGGGCCAGATGAGGACAGAGTACCACCGAAAGGCTTAATTTTCTAACATGGGTGGTGGTGATGTGTATATGTGTGGAGCATTCTCTCGCTTAGAAACATTGGGGAAAGGAAGGAGAGCTATAAATCCAGTTCAAGCCATCTTAGCTGAAACACTGGTAGTTTTCTTACTGAGTCAGGAAGTCTGGGTGAGATTCTGCTGCTTGGTTCCTCCCACAGAGACCTGGTTCTAAAGTTTTCCTAGCCCTGTGCTTGTTCTATTCTGATCTATTGAGCTCTTTCTTTTGCTTAGCTAGTGGGTTTCTGACCATCTTCTCTCTGCCTTCCTTCTTGGATATGGGGCGCTGAATAATTCAAAGTGTTGGTGGACAGATAAAATGATAAGATTTATGTGTCTTTGGCCTTAGTGATGAATTAATTAAATTGGCTTCTCCTCTCTCCGTCCTTTTTGTAGGCAATGTTTTTCTCCTGTAAATTTTGTTCTTCGGTGGTGGGTTTGGAGGTTAGCGTGCTCTTGAAAGATACTAGGGAAAGTTTAGAATATTCTCGGATAAATTATTTGCTCAGGCTTTTCAATGTGGTTGTTATGTAGGGTGGAGGTGAGGACTATCCTATTATAGGGGAAATCAGTAGCAATTCCACTTAGGGCTAAAAACAAAACCCCCACACCAGCTGACTGGTGCATAGAATTCTGTGGAAAGAACTTTATTCCTTTAGATCAACCTTCAAATCTTGGAGAGGTAATCTATTTCATTTTGAACTTGCTGTGTGACTTTACCAGATCCTTGAAAGTTTGCTTGTCTGGTTTCTGAGTGAGGAAGGGGGAGACGAAAGCGAGTCTTTGAAAGCGAGTCTTGCACATTTCAAAACTTCCTTGTCTGTGTTTTCTCTGGCTGCAACCACCAACTGGTTTGTTACCCGACAGGTTTGTTTCGTTGCACCTCTGGAGGATGAAAGTTCAAGATCAATGTGCGAGTGGGTTTCTTTCCTTCTGGGCCTCTGTGTGTGGTTTCCACAGGGCCTTTGCTTGCAGTCTTCCTATCACCTTTCTGTTTGCAGGCTTTCACAGTGCGTTGTTTGCATACCTTCCCTTCCTAGAAGGACATTTATCAGAGTGGATTAGAGCCACCCTAATGGCTTCCTTTTCTTTTAATAGCTTTTTTTTTAAGGCCCTATGTGCCAGCAGTCACATTCTAGGGTTGCAAGGATTCGATCTTCCAAGTATGAATTTTAAGGGGACACTTCCAAGTTCCTTCTTCCCCTGGGAATTGTTCATCAGGACAGAAGCAAACCGTTACTACGACTACTAGTACTACTACTATTACTACTACTACCATTCAGTGAATCCTTACACTCTGAACAGGAACAAATGAAACCTCAGGAACAATGGCGTCCATTTAGCAAACCCTAAGATGGTGCCTGGGAAGAAAAGTCCTATTTACATAGAACAAAGACTGTAGGTTTAATTAAAACCCACAATGACTTTCTTCTCACCTCATCTGCTCTGTATGAGTCCAGACCTTAAAGTACAGGTGGAGCATCTCACTGCTAACTGTGTGCTCTTTGCACAGACCGCACCTCCCAGGCTTTGTTCCTAGATCAGCCCAAGTTCCTAAGCCGCACCCACAGCCCCCCGACTCATATTCCCTGAAACACATGCTCTCACTACTCTATGTCCTTAAGTGAAGAAAACCTAAGTGCAGCTAAGGTTATGCTAAGTATAAATGACTTCCTTTGCAGACCTGAAAAATAGGTCCTTAAGAAAAAAAAAAAAAAAGGACTTTTTCATTATTTTTCTGCTGGACCTCTGTGAAAGTTTGCCTTGAAATATAAATGTGAGAGAGCTCTTCTGCTTTATCTCTGTCACGAACGCTCCAGTGATGTAGCTGGACAAATATGTAAATGATAACACTCTGGTGGTCATAAATTCTGAGCGAGGTGTCCAATTCTTATTTATTTATTTATTTATTTATTTCTTGTGAGAGGGAGGGGGAAGAAGGAAGGAGCGAGAGAAAGAGAGAGGGAAAAGGAGAGAGAGAGAGAAGAGAGAGAAGGTGACGTATGCATGCCATGAGGCTCAGGTGGAAGTCAAAGGACAACTTTCACAAGTCAGTGTTCTGCCATGTGGCATCCCGGGGGTCAAACATAGGTCCCTCCCCAGGTTTTTGAGCAGTGAGTTCTCTCACTGGCTCCTTTCTTCAGAGAAAGAATGTCTTTTCTTTTGCTTTCTTCTTTCTTCCCCAATCCTCTTCCTTCCCTCTCTCTGTCTTTCTCTCTTTGTCTTTGTCTTCCTCTCTCTGTCTGTCTTTTTCTCTCTTTTCAGAAATCCTAAAAAGTTGGCTATGAGAAATGTGTTAAGGAGTACATATAGCAAACGATAATGAGTTTAGAGGTCTGTGTGGCATTACGTGGTCATCAAACCAACCACTGGATTTAGCGTTGGAAGACGTGGTTCGCCGTCTTAATACTTTTTGAGATGGGGAAGCTGGACTCAACTAAGACTCAAGCTCTCTTTCCATTGCCTCTACTCGGGATGACACTCACCAGACACAGGTGTGGGATTCACGCAAGACAACACAAGTCATTGTGTTCACCACACATCACTGGTACAGAACAAGTGTTTCATTAGAAACATTTTAATGATGGGGTGGCCTTCAACACACACAACTGTCCAATGAGGACTGTGGCTGGCTTGGAGGCTGAGGTTAAAGCACGGCACATCTATGAGTCCTTGTTTTGCTATAGCAGTGCTTTTTGCCTCTGAGGATTTGCTTGATCTACATGCTACCTCTGTGTGAAATGGAGATGAGAGAATCTTAATGAGCTTTTTCTTGGTTTTACACTGGAAGGAGGTAACCTGTGACGAGTGGTTTGAGACTTATGGTAAATGTCTCTGTAGGTAGACTTCCATGCAGGCAAATTTTAGCCATTTTTAGCATTGTCCGTTAGAAATTGGATTTTGAAAACCTTTTTAAAGATAACACATTTGTAAAGGAGAACTTCCTTAAAGAAGTGATTCCTTTTTTAAAAAAAATAACACATTTGAAAAGGAGTACCTTCTTATTTTAATGTTTTAATTCTTTGACACTTTCATACATACATGCAATGAGTTTATGTGTTTTCACCCCTTGCTACCCAATCCCATCCTGCCTCCTATCCCACGTCACACTTTCTCCTTTCCAGCCAGTTAGTCTCCCTCCTGTTTTCAACTATTTTGTGTGGGTGTCCCACTGGGTTTCATCTGGGATGAAATGCCTGAATACTAGCTGGGGGCATTGCTTATGGGGGTAATCCCATGAGTAAAGAAGCGCCCCTTCTCCTATCTGGCATTAACTTTAGTTTCTCAGGGTCTTCTTAGGATCTTTCTTTATTCAGAGTGAAATAGTGATTGATCAGCTACTGTGTAGGTTTGTTAGAAGCAAGCATTGCTACAGTGAATTCTTGGGTTCAACAGCCCTGTCATGACCAGAGGATAACTGTCTGGCACCGCCCTCCCACCCTTAGACCTTTACGTTCTCACCACCTCCTCGTCAAGGTTCCTTGAGCCTTAGGATTGGGATGGGGGGTGATTTCAATGCCCTGTTGGAGCTGAGTACTCCACTTGTCTAGTGTTATATGTTCTCATTCTCTCTCCATGGATAGATAGATAGATAGATGGATAGATAGATAGATAGATAGAAATATAATTAATATTTTTATTTTTCCAGGACCCAAAAGTTTCAGAGGAAAGCAAGAATATGTTACAATGCAGTTGGCATTGTGGGGCCTGAATTTAAAGCTGAATTATTATAGAACAGATAACGGCAGGAGTCACATGTTTTATTTTAAGTTCTCTTCTTGGACAACTCTGTCAATATGACATCGTGCTTGTATTTTGCTCTTTTAACTTGTAGACATTCTGTGGCTCTCTGGATTTTTTAACCCGTCCACTTTCTGTAGACGCGTACAGGTGTGCGATTGCTCATGCTGCAGTTAGAGGAAATCCTTCTCCTCTTTCTCATTTCTTCCCCATTCTTATCGTCCTGTTTTCTCACCTCTTAGTTTGAATGATTCCTGGACTATTGCATCTTCAAGACACAGTTATGCATCGCAGACCTGTCTGGATTCCGCAGGTCTGCCAAATATGCTATGAGTCTGCCAAATATGCTGTATTCTTGACTGTTACAACTTTGCCAAAAGTACCAGCCACTTTCCCCCCTCACCCCCCAACAGAAGCAACGTCTATAAAGAGAGGCACCCCGAGAGGCTATAAATGAAGTCCAATTTGACTGCAGGCACGCTGAGATAGCAAGCATGAAGCTTTCATTTAAACACACCGTATTAATACAGAAAGGAAGTCTGTTCTGTGCATACAATGCTCTAGCCATGTTGGGTAGTGGTGGAGTTTATAGAGAGGGAACAGTTGTTTTCAACTTGTTAGAGTTTTGAGAAAAACTTGCTTGAATCACACACCTACCCCTAATGTGTAATGTGTGCCTACCATGTACCTGGTACTCTTCCAAATGCTTTACACATCTGGTTTCATTTAATCCTCACAAGCTCTTGGAATTAATAACATTACTCCAGTTCTATAAATAAAAATGCTGAAGCCCAGCAAAAACAAGTGACTTGGTCAAAGTCATAATGGTGCAGACACTAGGATTCAGAACCAGGTTTGGCCACAGAGCTCACCATCTTTCTGCTGCACCATAGCCCGTCATCTCAAGGATGCTCAGGGAAACGCACCACATTCTTTTCAGGCCCGGAGAGTGCACAGGTCACTGAGGCATTCTGCGCTCGATGCACATCTGGAAGCGCCCATGACAGCCAGTGATTTGCACTAAGGGTGGAAACATCACTTTGCCTAAGCCGTTCCCCCTAGGAGACAGAGCCACAGCCTCTCTCTCTCTCTCTCTCTCTCTCTCTTTCTCTCTCTCTCTCTCTAAAGAAGAAGAATTCTAGTTCATAAAAGAAGTGGGCAGGAGAAGCTGTGGGTCTCACAGCGCGCGATGCCACTACTGTAGCGCTCCAGAGATCTAAGCGAGCTCAGTTTTCTCCATGGGCAATGTGAGGACGTCCAGCTAATGTCAGAAACTTGGACAGGTCTAGGCAGCATGACTTCAGTCCTCTAGTTTTCTAAGTTCTGGAGAAGCAGGCCAGCTTCTCACACCTCCAAGACTCTCGCATTGGAACCTTGCTCTCTGCCTCTCTTTCTACAGAAGGAAGCGGTTTGCTCACGTCAGGTGAATCTCTGCAGGAATGCATTGTGCTAGCCTTGAGTTTCCCTGGCCTCTGCCTTATGTAAAATGCACCGTGGTGAACTGTGCTTCTAATGGTTGCTGCGCTTGAAGGGGAGAAGTAACATATTGTGGGCCCGCTGAACGTTGCTCTGGGGGACTGAGTGTGAGATCGTGGTATATAGCTCAGGGTTCTGCACTGATCGCAGACCGGCCCCTTCCTGTGCTGGCTAGATTTTACTCACCAGAAAGCCAGGAAGGACACAGTCTTTGCCTGCCTCTGACACTGGTTTCCATCTGAAAGTCGCCATGATGACGCACCATCGCTAAGTTTTGACCCCTTGACATCTCCCGAGCACTTGAAACTCCCAGAGTTTGACAAGCCACACCATCCTTACCCTTTCTGTTTTATTGTTTTGAAATATTCCTCACCTCCCACAGTAAAGCCACCCTGTGTTCTCTGGAGTAACTTTTCCCCAAACTCTAAATTTCAACTCTTTTTTTCTGGGGCAGTCTTTCAGGATTTGAATATAATGACACGGTTTGGGTACAAATTGTGGTTTTCGCTACAGCAGAAACTAATGGAAATGATCCGCCCGTTCCTGTAGTTTGCAGATTATATGCTTCGGAGCTGGGGGTATATATTTAGGCTGCTTTTCCGTGTGGCACATTAAAATGAAGCGAACTCGGGGTGAGCCACCACGGTTGCTAGGCAGTGAGTGAAGCGGGTTGGTGGAGCTCAGCATTCAGCCGAGCTACAGCGTGGGTATTTCGCTTATCATCCGTTTGCTTTCCACCCTTGCCATTCGAGGTTGTCATTGAAAGGAAAGAGGGGGTTCACGGGCAGGGGCTGGTTGTCTGCAGACTTAAACAAGGAGGAAGAAGGCATCCGCTGCAGCATTGTAAGTGTGGAAAGTCTTTTAAAAGGATCTGCAGTGGTAGTGCAGAGGACCCTTCTTAACGAAGATTGGGAGACTGGGTGAGAGAAGTGAGTAGCTAGAGCAGACATCCCAGAGGTCTTTCAGTTTGGAATAGAAGTTGTGACTGGCAAGGTGGAACAAACTATTTTCTGCAGGCTGGACCACACCTCAGCAGCTCCAGAGAAAAAGATAGCCATGTTAATGTTAAATGTGCTGGTTTAGTAATGTTAAATGTGCTTCCACAGTTGATTTCACACTCAGTCTGACCAACTTGTACTGTCAGCAAAGCTGTGGGACTGTTTTATCACTGATAGCTAATAAAATAGTTCTCCTTGCTTTGAAATCTCGGTTTTCAAGAAAAATCTAAAATCACGAACAATAATTCCGTTGCAGATAATTCAATTTTTTTCAGATTCTTGAGGTCCATTTTAGTAGCACTTTGGGCATTTTAAAGACTTGAAAATATAATTTGAGAGTTAAATCTCAACTACTCGCAGGATTTACCATCCTAAACTGCTTGGCTGATGGAATGGTCTTATAGTTTAGAAAGTCCAAGGTCTTACTATTTTTTTTCTGAGAGAAATTATGTGCATCTCTTTTCATAAACTAATAACTCCGCTAATGACAAAGGCATCTCTGAGTGTTCCTTTATATTAATTCAAGGTCCTTAAGTAAACCCAAGAAAGGATATTGTCGCTTTCACGAGAAGGACAATAATGCCTACTTTAATCATTAAAAATTATCATGATAATGCAACACCTTTTCTTTAGTCCGATTCAGTGTACCTGAGAGTTTTCTAAAGATTTTAACGTATTTAAAATTGTACCAATGAAGTAGGTACAATTATTTCACAGTTTCAAAGACGCTGTGACTAGAGCAGGGACAGTTTGAGCCACTTGCTTGAGGTTGATTGTATGCAAGAACCTGATTAGGAATCCAAGGAATTTAAACCCAGAGGTATATTCTTACTATTTAAAGATTTATGTACTGTTCCTCAGATAGTCACACACTTCTCAAAGAGTTCTTAGATGGAATCTTGTACCATATTTTAAAGGACCTTTAATGGGTTGCCTAGGGCCAGAGTGAACTGTGAGAATGATGGGCATGTTTCCACTTAGCACCCACCGTTGCCCATCTACCGATCTCCTTTCTCTCTCATTCCCCATCTCCTTATGCAAGGATTGTTATTACTGTGAATTTATAAGAATTTGATCCTCAGAGAGGTAAGTCATTTAGCTAAGTCTTTTCCATGTACAAAGCAAGTAGGTAGCAACTGGCCTCTTAGATCTAAGTCAAGTTAGGCAGCTATTCAAATGCAGACTTCTGCCCTGCACAAAGAGTATCAGATCAGAACACTTCCCTATATTACAAGTCTGTTACATTGTAATAAGTGCTTTCCAGCACTCACATTTCAGAACACTTCCCTATATTGCAAGTCTATTATATTGTAACAAATGCTTTCCCAAACAACCTTTGCAAGCACTTACATTTCCAGCATCAGCTGGCAAAGAATGATACATGTTCAATTAAGGATTAAACTCTGAGCAGCCCTCAGAATACAGTTTCAATGCTCAAGCCTCTGTGTTTTTGATCCACTATAGGGAAGACTTCAATCAGGAAATATCAATTGGAGTCTTTCCTGTAGACTTTCTCCTCAATGTACCATTTTAGACAAACTACAGAATAGTCCTCTTTTCAGCTCTCTCTTCTGCCAAGTGAGGGAATTGGAGCTAATGATCTCGAAGTGTCTGCCAGCTATGTCTTTGTGAGTTTGTTCTTCATCTTTCTGTCTGGCCTTGTGGTGAAAAATTCTGATGGTTTCCAAACCACTTTTTAGTCTTGTTAGATCAGCTGGAATCTACCTTTATTCGTGACCCTTTGGATACATGGCAGCATTCATTAATTATGAGGGTGAAACTCAAGAAGTGTTTACCTCAACTCAACAGTAGCATAGTTTGCCTTCTACTAGAATCAGTGTCTGTGTGTGGTGTGTGCACATGTGGGTGAATGGATGAGCTGGGGACGATATAATGTAGCCATGATGCCTTGACCGCATCCTAATAAGCGCCTGGCACGGAACGTTCAGCTCAGATGCTGGGCAGCTTCTGTGGACACTTCTTTCTGCTCAGGTACCACTGATCAGCCAATGCTGTCTCAGACGCATGTCAACTGGTCAATAATCTCAGAGGGGTCAGGCTTTCTGCCGAACAAGGATGGATATAAAGCCAAAGTCCTGGCCTTTCGTAGTCAATCTCTCTCTTCGGAATGGCTCACATTTCTTTTCTTTTTCCCCATGGCAAAGGTCCTTCTTCATATTGGAATTGTTACCCATCATCTCTAGGCATTTAGGAACCTATTACGATAGTTCTTCTAGAGAGTACTCCTTTCAGCAGTCCTGAGATCTTACCTCATCAGTTCCCTGCCCTAGGTAGCTCAATCACGGGAACCTAGAGAAAGATTCATAGCCCCAACCACAAGTCCTCAGGCCCTGAGGTGACGCTGTGGTGCATGACGCTCCGTGCACTCCAAGCGGGTTAGCTTTTGTAGAGTCATCAGATGCGAAGCCTGGAAGAGGTCTTTGGAGGCCTTTCCCAATCAAATGATTTTTCATGTGAAGAAACTAACAGACCAGGAGTTTTTGGAATTGTTCCCCAATCACCCTTTCCAAATTAGGGGAAGAGCCGAGGGAAAACCAGTTTCCAGATCTCCCATCCAGTCTTCTCTCTGCTCTGCTACAATCTTAGTCCTGGAGCTTGTTCTGGTAGCACCTGTTTTGCTAAGACTAGGAGCCAGGGATGGTCTCCAGGGTAGCAGAAGCAGCCAATCAGCACCAAGGAGCAGAGGCAGCATGGGGGGGGGCAGGAGATGGCTCCCTCATGCTGCCTCTATTCCTTGCCACCCCAGAGTGCAGTGTAGTGCTCCCTCCATCAGTCTTGCCCCTCCCTCTCAGGGTCCCCACTTTTCTCTGTTCCAGCAGCCTGGGAGAGAAATTCAGCATGCTGCAGTTCAATCAAATCGTTTGATGAGAGTTTTCGAGCCTAATTACATAGAAGGTTTCTTCCAGTGAAAGGGAAAGAGGAGAGAGAAAGAGAGAAATTAAATTCAAGTGTAAATCAGTCAGGGGCTTAGATCCTGAGCTTTCTTTCTTTTTAATCAAGAGTAAAATGAGAGGAGAGTTTTAAGGATCATCACAAGACACCATTAACTACCCAGAGAGCTCTTGACTGAAGATGGTTTGGCATGGAAAGGAAAAAGTGAACAGTTTGTCCAAAAAAAGGGAAGAGTCTGAAGGTCATATTGCAGTTGAGAAGCATGATGCTTGGGAGTAGGGCTGCTGTGTTTTCTGTGATTTATTCCTCGTGGGTTTTCCTCAAAGGCCATCACATTTCCTAGTGTACCTCAGGTGTTTAATACACATATTTAAATTTTTTTTAAAAAATTCTGTATTTATTTTGTATGCCTGCATGTATGTGTGTGTATGTGTGTGTGTGTGTGTGTGTGTGTCTGTTTGTCTTTATATCTTTGTGGGTGTCTCTGTGTGTGTGTCCCTGTGGAGGGCCCAGGGTGGCTTCAGAATCATTCTGGATTGCTCTACTTCCTTCTTGTTTCACTCTGTGGTTTCCCAGGCTCTGCCTGCCAGGGCTGGAAGCACAGGCTGCCCCTTTTTCCACTTTTATGTGGGATCTGGGCTCTAAACTCAGGTCTTTTTGTTTGCAAGGCAGAGTCTTAAACCCAGAGCCACCTCTCCAACCCTTAATACATATTTCAAACAATTATTTGATAGTATTTATTATGAAACTGGGGTAATTGCATTGTGGGAATGTGTAACATCATTTCTATTTGTTCAATATTAGTTATTATACCTGAAATAAGTATATAGAATATGGACTTGTTTTTTTTAATGTTATTTGTATATTTATTTAGTATGTGTGCATTAGAGGGTACTGTGTGTCCCCATGGAAGACTAAGGATGGCTTCAGGAATCATCCTGAATTGCTTCTACCTCCTTTTTACTTTACTCTAGGATTTCCCAAGGCCTGGGTTGGAAGTGAAGGCCTCTACTGTTTCCACTTGACATTTTTATGTGGGACCTTGGATCTGAGCTCAGTACCTTTTGCTTATGAGGCAAAGTCTTAACCCCTGAGCCATCTCTTCAGCCTGACCATTTTTCTTTTGTGGTGACATAGGTTAGGTACAATTCTCTAAGATGATAGAAAGTTTAATTGTGCTACACAGAGGACCATGTGATAAGAGGACATATGGTCATGTTGCTGTTTGTTCAAATTTCAAAGCTGATGTAGTCAAAACCAAAGATGCATAACGGATTTAGTTAAAGTCATCAAAGTAGTAAGAGATGGTGTCGAAACTGGCATTCTGCTTCTGTCCATTGCAATCACCTGAGATTTTTCTATGTCTTATACAGAATTTCTAAGAGTTTCTGTGGAAGCGAATTGAAAGCTACAAGTGGGGAATAATGTTTGCAGGAAAAAAAGTCACATTAAGCATCACAATTATTGAGTAGTTTTAATTAGGAATGCAAGGTTTAGCTAGGTATGGTGGAATTTGAAACACAAACTGTAAAGTTTGTTGAAAATGAATCTGAGATCTACCTTTCCAACCACACAGAACTCCAACTGCATCCTGTGGACAGTTGCAAAAACCCTCTTTACAGACTCGTTAAGCTTCCAGCCCTCCTGCTGATGTCCACCACTGGTTCCATCCTTTGGAAGTACCCGTCCCATCATCTCATGGACTCCTTCTGTGGGTTGAGGACCAATCATATCGTGTTGCTCTTCCCTATGAAGGTTAGATCTACCCTCAGACTCACAGGCACTTCCTGCTCATCCCCAACCTCATTCCCTTGCATGGTCTTTTGTCCCCTTGGCTGTTGTCTATTTACGTTCCTTTAGTGTGTCTCTCTTGTTCCCACATTGGCTTCTTTATATGTTTTTGGTCCATTTTCTATGGGCTGCTTCATTTCATGTTGCCACATGGCCCCTCTTATAGCACAAGGCTTCCCTGTTGACATCAGCTAAGGAGCCCTTCCTGGCTGAACCAGTCTAAGCATCACTCTTCCCAGTCTTTTTCCCATGTACCAGCTTGTTTTCCCTGGAGCTTGACTATTATGGTGTTTGTTGTTCCTTATAAATGTGGTGCTTCCATTCACTGCTGCAATGGAAGCTCTGAGAGCCTGGGCATCTTTTGTCTTGTTCACGATCATATCTGCAGGGTTGAAGACAGTGAGTAGCAAAGAGTGAATTTTGTAAACATTTGCTGAATTCTTTGAAGGGATGGATGAAAGATTGCCAAAATGTTCCTGCTAAACTCCCATCCAGAATTTTATCCTATACAGTCATTACATGGAGTTTTTAAATCCTCCCATGAATTTAAAATCTCCATGATTTTAGTTCCCTGATTAGAACCTCCTGGGATGATTTCTAATGTCTCCCACCATAGCTCCCCTATGCTTTGGGATATGTTAATTTTATTGCTGTGACCAAATACCCAACAATAAACAGGTTAAGGGAATGTGGTCCACCTTAGTGGAGGCCATGTTGGCAGGAGCAGGAGGCTCGCTTCCCACGAGGGATTCACAATTAAGAAATAGAAAGCAATGAATGCTGGCGTTCGACTCATTTTCTCCATTTCCCTTAGTATGGGACTCCAATGTACTCACATTTGTATAGTGCCATTCACATTTAAGGTGGGCCCTCCCAACTCAAATTACCCAGTCTAGAAACTCTCCTCACAGACATGCTTTCATGTCTATTCTAAATGTCATCAGTATGACAATCAAGATACACTGTCATGCTCAATGTACATTTCTTTTTCTATGTCCCATCTGCGTAACAAGTGCCTCAACCTTAGGTATGTGTTCTCCTTTGGCCATTGCATAGTCAAATTTTAAAGATAACTTTTACAAAAGGCAAGAACATGATTCATTTGCATAACGAAACAATGTGACAAACATCATAAGTCAAAACTATAGTGGTCCTATGGTGGGGAAGATGTCACAATTAAAAGTACTTTGTTATAGAGCTAGGGAGGAGAGAGGGTGGAATATATTTAAGAAACTGATGATGTACAGAGATCAGTCACCAAGTATGTTAAATGCTGAGCATTTAAAAACACTGTGGAAGGGACTGGCAGAGAAACAGGGTTCTCTTTTAGAATATAATGAATGACCCTGTAGCAGTGACATCCGTGATTAGAAATCTGCTCCATTAGCATCATAGGATTTATTTTTTCAGTTGTCCTGAAATTCTATTATCACTATTATTTATAAGAGAGGGAAAGGACTTGTCTGAGAAATTGCTTTTACATTTTGTAAAAGAGCATCATAACTTTTAAAAACTGTAAATCTGGTTTCATAATTCCTCTTGTTATAAAAGAAAAAAAGGGAAAACAAAGAAACAAAAACAAAATTTTCTTTCCTTGTGGTTTTTCTGTTGGATGTTCGAGGAGTGAGGCCTACTCTCATTCCTTATAGGTGACAGTTTCCTTACTTCTCACACCATTGATCTTTACCTAGGTCTAGGCCTTCTCCTTAGGTATGTCTCCTTCAAGGAGACATCTCTTCTACTTCTTGCTAAATTCATATTCTGGAATCCAGGTTCTCATGACCTTCTGGAATTCCTCTCATACTTTCGAGGGTTTATATTTGATTACGAAATTATTTCATCATTGTCTCTTTCCTAAATTGAGTCCATTGGAGTCAGGTAAAACTGTCAGATTACTGACTATAATGTAAGACACTGTATTCAAATTGATATTCACATGAGGAGCTGACTCTTGTTTTTAGGGTAAATTTAGACAATGTAACATTTAGGAGACACCTACACATTTTGAAAATTTATCTGAAACTCACCTTTAGCTGGAGAGCCTGCATTTAATTTGACGATGTTTGTTATAGATCATATTTGTTTTTCTTTCCACTGTGTTAATATAGCAAAGATAGCAAACAGGCCATATTTTACATTTATTGCTAAATAAATAAAATGATCTTTGAAAAAATTCTGGCATAATTAAATGACGTGAGATTGAGCTTGCTTGGAACAATTACTAAATTTTCACAGTTACTCAAAGAGAAGAGTAGTAAATATAGGAGGTAACAGTAAGTCTATAAAGATGGAAATATGTGGGAGAAACATATCTCAGTGAGGATCCGGTTGTCCAATGATGTGAGTAAACCATTCTCCTTAAGAACTAAGCAAAAGAACCATTTAATATCATTTGCAGTCAGACTCATAAGCAAGGACCAAGAGAAACATAAATATAACTCCTCTCCTGGATATGGTAATTCACTATTTCTAAAGTGTCGTTCTGTGTTCCTGCATCATGCTCCTTTGGAGGAAAGGATTGTATTCTGAAAAGACTGGCCATTTAATTATCACTTCTTTTTGTAAATTCAGTTACATCTCCCAGTCAATGTAGTTTCTCAGTCTGAAGATGTTTATCTTTAATCTCTGTGCATTTTTAATGGGTTCATTTCCTTTAAGTCCCACATCTGTCAGTGTTGAACCCTGCATTTCTGAAGCACCGGCAATTCTGCATTGTGCATAGTAAACCTCAGATGCACTTGCATTAGGACACTGATTTGTAGCCACTGGACTTTCTAAAAATGGGGCTCTAACTGCCTGTAATGAGGTGCCCAGTTGGAGGCTAATTCCTGCGGTATTTCTTCCCGATAACAGAACAGGTGATGAAACTCACAAGTGTCCACTTCAGATAATAAAGATGTCGTTCCAGCCTTTCAAGTTTCTATTGCAAGCAAATCTTTCCTTTTTCCTTTCAGTTAGCATCGTGCAGGGCCTGTGCTCTGGAAGCCGAATCACTGTGTATTTGTCACCTGGCGTGTGAGCACCAATGCACGGTTCAGTGGGTGACATTTCCGCAGGTGCACTTGCAGAGTTCACCAAAGTTTTCCTCAACGCATACTTGCCTGGGATTAGGTCTCCGAAGTATCAGGCATCGTGACAGGATAGAATGATGGATGGAGTAAGTCAATGAAGGGTGAGCGTCAGTTAGGGCAGTTGGACTATGCTAAGACCTGAGCTTTTTGACTCCGTACCCCTGGGTGCTGCAAATGACTCCCTCTTTAGCATGTCACCTGACACCAGACTGCAGCCAACTTTTCCTTCAATGTGCCAGAGAGGAAATACTCTTGACTTTCTGTTGCATTGAATTAATAAACTCTCCCATTGTAGCACAAACACAATGCGATACACAATGTGACAGATACTGTAAGTCACAGGAAATGTTCATAAAACAGATAGACAAATTTCTTGACTCCCTAAGAATGCCTTGAATTTTCTAGTCTTGTGTCTGCAATATAATATATATATACCAAGATTGCTAGGATTGGAAATTTTTATATACATAAAGAGCCTAGTGCAGGATCTGACACATTAATTAAGCATTCAGCCAGTTGAATGATTATTGTTATTTGTGATTTTTAGTCAATGAATCTTAAGGCTGTAAGAAACCCTGAGGGTCACAGGCAATTTCATCTTCTAATTGTCTAAGGACTCAAGAAACACAGGGGCCTGGTTAAGATTGTTGAAATTTGTTTTGTTACATTCCTATTTATCTGCCATTTCTGGAATGCTGAGAATATAGTAGAAGAAGTCAGACTGTATTTTGGGAAAATTGGACATTCATTCAATATGAATACATTGAATATCAACCATGTAAAAGTGACTGTAACATATATTTCAAGCGATCCCTAGATCAGTAGACCTTTTACCTTTGAAGATCTAGTAGTCTACAGTTGCCCACTTCATGATAGTAGGAAGTAACAAGTACCAAACAATGAGGATTTCCTCATGCCATGCTCTGTGTTTAGATGCTTCGTGGTGCTATCTTCTCTGATCCCCATCAGTAGTTTAATTTGATGCATTTTGTCCTCAAAGACACTGAAGCCCCAATATTACCTGCTTACAGTCAGGAGTCAGTAAGTGCTGGAATAAAGATTTGGAGTGGCCTCTCTAATTGTGCAATGTTTTCTCCCTATATTTAGAGAAGATCTCGTGACAAATTTGTGTTTCCAAGGATGTGTCAACTGCTCATGACTCTGTTGCAATTAGGCTTGACTTTTTGCGCATTTCTGATGGCCTCACATGGGGTCTCTCATGAACCGCAAGCTAACAGAGGAAAGCCTGGGGTGAGTGATCTGAGATGGTGTGGCTTCTAGGGCAGGTGACTGAGTGATTATTAGTGTGAGGACCTCTAGTTATGAAGGGTTGGTTGTCTCTGGCTCTCCTGACTTCTCACCTGCCTTTCAAGTGAGGGATGAAACCAGATCAGCAAGAACTGTTGAGAGCATGCGTGTCACACTACAGTACTTTCAGACCACTCCGCTGGTCAAAGGGAGTCAATATGTTTGCAAGGAAACCAGAAAAGCATTGCAAAAGTGTGAATTTACAGGAAGGGGAAAATTTCTTAAGGTACTTCCAATCACATACAATGTGATAATGAGTTAAATCTTACCTGAACTAAAAAGATGGGAGAAAAATAGACTGCCAGAGCCAGAATTATGAAAAGCAATAGTTCATATTAGGTGAGAATGGGATCAGGCACCTATGCTATGCTTTCTAGGAAATCTCTACTCACCTTTTCCCTAACAAAAGATTACCTATTGCTTTTGTTGGGCACATAATTATAAGAAAGGTTCCCATAGGTGCATCTCTTCCAACTTTTCAGTTGGTTTTAATTTCTGCTAAGACCATGCCAAAGCATGCTGTCCAATTTTACAATTTTTCCTTGCTCAGAGAAAGCTGGTAAAGCTATTCTTTCCCTCTCTGCTACTTGACATCATCCAGGCAATAAAGCTAGATTCCCACCTCGCTTCCAATACCATTGTGTAGACCATGGGCCATGATTCACTGTGGCAGAACTGTTTGCCCCAGAAACTGTTGTGTTGCCAAAGATGGAAGTTTGATGGACTTTCAGATGGAAAGGAAGGAAGAGGAGAAATTTGATTTTATTGGCACCTGTCTTACTCATCTTCATTAAGATGGCGTGTGGACACTGCAAGGGCATTTTGAGCCATTGGCCATAAAAGTAATAGGCGCCGCTCAACCTAGACAGCTCATATTGCCTCCTGAGATCCGTCCCCTTGTGGTTATCACAGAAGAAGGAGTCTCTTGTAGAGAACACAGCGGTCCTTGTGTGACAGAAGTGAAACTGAAAGAAATAGATTTTTCTATTAGCTGCAAATCAAACCTTTGCACATCATCCCTCAGAGGTGACAGCCCTGGCTTCTCTGAGGCAGGGTTTGAACAAATTATTCAAGCTGGCAGAAGACAATACAGGATGAATATCAGCTTGGGAGGATGTGGGGGCGTGTGCCTCTGTGATGAAAATCTACTTGTCTTCGCCTCTGAGCCTCGAAAGCGGCCCTGTGCGTAAAGGGTGCTACCGTGAACATGAAGTTGGAGAAGGGAAATTTAAAAGACGTTCCCTCTGATTTGGGTGATCTTGAAACGTGTGGGTGAGTAGTGTGCACTCTGCCAGGCTTCTAGCTCTGCATTTTCTTTCTTTTTTTTCTCCAGAAAAAAAAATCCTGAAGGGATGCTCAAAAGCACGTCCTTTCTTTACTCCTGATAACCAGATGCTTCTGATGCCAGCCTGCTGATATTTCTCTGCTCTTCTGTGACTGCTTGTACTTTGGTGTGATGACTCACCTTTCATTGTTTCTAATCATAGTCATACTAGTCGTCACTACTTACAAAGTGTGTATCATGTGCCAAGTGCTTTGTAGATCCTGCCATATCTAATTTTATGAGAGATATCGTTATCCCCTGGAAAACACAGCTCACGGGTGTTAATTTGCCCAAGGACAAACAACTCAGAAGTGTTGCAGGCATCCAAAGCCCACAACTTCTTTCGGTCTTTTCTTTTCAAGTTGAGAACCTTAAGGGATCCTCTGCATGAGTGCTGGGAAGATTTCCTATACTTGTTTCTTTTCCACAGCTTTGGGAAGTCTTCACTGTTGTAAAAAGGGCAAACTACCAGTAACCTGGTCTAATAATGGCATCAGAATGAATTTAAGGACCAGAAAGTGTGAGGCTCTTGGAATCCGGAAGGGACTGGTGAATGAATTTAAGGACCAGGAAGTGTGAGGATCTTGGAATCCGGAAGGGACTGGTGAGATCGCCTAGTAAGTCACATATAACTGGTCACTGTTGCTGCATAGTTGAGGATTAGATAGGTCAAATCTACAGCACGACAGATAATAATAGCATGGTCATTGTACTGTGCCTTTTCTCTTCACCAGCGCTATATATCTCTTGTAATAGTTGATTTTGTTTTAGACATCAAGCCAAGAACTGCGGTTAAAAAAAAAACAACCTTTCACTTGTGAGCAATTTAGGCAAGGAGTTAACAACCTTTTGGAGATAATGGACCAAATAGTTAGAGAATAATAACTTTGGCTTTTCAGACAAGGAATATCTTTGTGGCTGCTACAAAGTTATATAGCCCATGACCGACCACAGACACATGTATAAAGAATTGAGTATCGCTTATCCGCCACTACTTTATTTGTAAAAATGAGCTGGGATCGACGTGCATGTTTCTGCCATAGATCTCTAGAGGTATGGCAACCTCAGCCCTGGAACTTTTTATGCTGTAGAAAGAGGATGATAGTTACAGGATTGTTAAGGCATGTAAAAAAAGGCCTAAGAGGATGATGGACTGATGTTACAGGATTGTTAAGGCATGTAAAAAAACTGGCCTGTACCTTGGCTCTGAAAGACAGAGCCTGGAAAATCCCAGAGTGACCAAAAAGAAGGTAGAAAAAATCCAGGATGATTCCTAAAGTCACCCTTGGGTCTCCAATTGCATAAAGTGCCCTGTGATGCACATAGATACACACACAAAATTGGGAGGGAGGGAGGGAGGGAGGGAGGGAGGGAGGGAGGGAGGGAGGGAGGTCAATAAAAAAACGAGATACTCTGTGTTGAATGATAGAACATGGGGGGGTTTCAGTAGGTGAGCATGGCTATTCACCCCATGGCAACAGCTGAACTGCAAGAGAAATGTCAGAATTCCACAAATCCATGTCTCTCAGAGCCCTTCACCCCACAGGTATTTTGCAGTTGAACCCAACAAGAAGAGGCTCGATCTGATCTGAGAGCATATGATATGAGAACTCTGATCAATGATTTGTCAGTGAATAGTTGTTGAAAATGACCTCCGTGTAAATGTTAAACTAAGGCATAATTAAAGAATATTTTGGTTATTTTGAGGAATCATTCTGTAATTCAACAATAAGGAATCACTAAACCAGCAGCAATGCGGGGATTTTAGGAGAGGAAAGTTTAAAAAGAGAAGTAATGCAAAATAATTCTAAGAAATACTTGATTGGTTGCTACAATTAGAGTTTTTATTTTTTTTTAAAGTCTATCCAACTGGAAAGTATACTGACACATTTGGCGACTACCTCTGATGGGTTGACGTTAGGCTCTGTTTTTCTTTAAGTGACCTTACCTATGCAAATCAAGCAAGACTGACATCATGCATAAGCATAGCTGGATTTCTATGCTCAGGAATTCTTCAATGTGGTCTCCATTGTAATTTCTTCTAATGCCACTGCTAAAATCACTCAGTCCACAAGTATGTATTCCATGCTTTCAGATCTGTACTTGGTGCTACCAGCAAAAAAGGATACTAAGACTGTCCCTGAAGCCCTTTAACTCCATAGGCACAAGCAGGATAGCGTCTTTGAGGAGATGGCCATGACACTAGAAGCATCTATAGCAGGGCTGTTGATTCTGCAGGCAGGTGTGCATGTAACTTTAGTTAAGTTCTCTAATCACTTTGGGGAAAGTTCTCTATTTAACCATTTTATCATATTTTTCATTTGTGAAATTTGGATTTTTTGTCTTTTTCCATTTTCTTGTGTATGTGTGTATGCTCATTCCCATATATGTGAACACATGAGTGTGTATGTGCTTGTGGAAGCCTGGCATTGATACTGGGAATAATCTCCAATCACTCTTCCACCATATTTTTTTGAGTCAGGGTCACTCATCAGTTCCAAAGATCTCTGACAGGCCTGGTCTGGCTAGCCACTTGCTCTGGGGATTTCCAGTCTCCACAGTCCAGCATTTTACCTGGAACCTAAAGATCCCAATGCCCATCCTTTTGCTTACAGAGAAAGCACTTTAACCATTAAGCCATCACCCCAACCCCAAAATATTTTTTTCTAAATATTCATAAGTAAGACTTTTACGACTCCCAAGCATAATGCCTACTTCAGTAGATGCAAAGATAAATACTAGCTATTGTTTTTGCTCTCATCACTGTTTTACTTCTAAAAAGTAGCTACCATTTAAAATTCCACTCAAGCTGTTACTTTTGTTTACCTCCAGAATATTAGCCACTTGATTGGCAGAGACTTTATCTGGTACCTAGGGACTCCAGAGCAAATGCTTAGTTTGAAACTTGTTGACAAGCCCAGGTAAGAAGCATTTGTCCCCTGGCGTTTTTACAGATGGGAGGGATCCCAGAAGCTGCCAAAGTCAAGCAGGGGCAGGAGCATGTTTTTGAGATAAGAGACTGAGGTTCTTATAAAACCAATGACTTTGTAATAGTGATCCTCTTAGGCCAGGCAGCATGAGGCTGGGACGCTGGAAAATGTTTTCCTTGCACTCAATACTTCGTCTTCCATTTGTGATGCATTCGACCCCATGGAATAACTTCTTTCTATTTTCCTGACAATTTGAAAAATCCTCTCAGCTATGCCTTACCCCTTTGCGAAGTAGCCACATGCCCAAGCCTGGTAGCTGTCCCTCACTGGCCCCTAATTTCCATCCAGCGAGGGGCTGTCATTTGAAAATTCTCAAGGAAGCGTCGTGTCAGCCAAGACAGGATCCTAATGAATAGGATCAAATAGGGTCAAAGTGGAATATTATTCAAATCCTGGCATCAGTGGGCCTGGAGTTACTTTAAATAAACCTTTGACAAGTTTAAGAATACTGTTACTATAATTGTTGTTTTCACCTGAAAGCATAACTGTGTTTTCCCGTGAAGGTCCCTGGGGTGGTCACAGCTTTGCAAAGTGGTTCCCTCATTGCAAAGATCCTGTGTTGGACCTTGAGGAGTTCTGTGGTCTCTAGTCT
The DNA here is from genome assembly GCA_023101885.1 of Typhlomys cinereus. Taxonomy (NCBI): domain Eukaryota; kingdom Metazoa; phylum Chordata; class Mammalia; order Rodentia; family Platacanthomyidae; genus Typhlomys; species Typhlomys cinereus. The sequence continues at coordinate 61,069 of JALPQD010000147.1, forward strand.
TCTCTGTGGACCAAGATATTCTGACAGCTGAAGTTGTCCCAAGGGATTGGTACTCATGGATTCTATTTAACTTGATGCACCAGTGGGAGATTCTTTGAAAGGACATCACATCCACACTAGACCACATAGTACCTCTAAGGGCAGGAGGGCATCTCCATAGAACCCCTCTCTCTTTTTGACAAGTTTTTATTTGCTTCTTTATAATACCCCTTTCATGGTTCTTTCTCTCTCTCTTTTTCTCTCGCTCTCTTTCTCTCATTGTACACCTTGCTCTGCACTTGTAGAGAGTACTATCTTTTTATACGTAAGAGCAAATTCAATTTAAATGTAGTTCTTCCCTTGTTAATTTCCTCACCTGGAGACAGCCTTTCCCTTGAAAGGTAATACTAGCAGTTCTGGCTGCGATCCAGGCAGGTCCGTATACGCGGTATTTGAATGCAAGGTTATTTGTTTACTTGGCTGTTTTTAATGGCTATTCATTAACACTGCGATCTTATCCAGAAAACTCATTTAATCTGCACAGAGTTGGGGAGGTGCTCATGTCCCCTGTGGCTGGCTTCCCAAGGTCTCTGGGTGGCTGGATTCTTCCTCTCTTCCCACTTAGTTCTTCATCAGAGATAAGCCTGAGTTGTCTGCAAATTGCAATCTCCCAGGTCTGCAAGATAGCATCTGGTTTGACTCTTCTCCGCATCTTCCATTAACACTCGGAGATTCTGGCTTTGGGAAGAGCTGGACCTCACTCTGCAGAGGACTGTGGTTAATGAACAGATTCCGGTTTTCCCCATTATTGTCTTCATTAAACTCGACAGCCTTTTTGCTTTACGGGCGGCGCGAACCTCTTTTTCACTGGCCCTTATTAAGAGCTGTTTCCCTAAGAAGCATCACTTGGGAAAGGTTATATGGGAGCTGCTTCTACTTTCATAGAAAGTAGTTGATTTTGGTAAAGAAGTTGATTGAGCTTTTTCCAGCCTTTTTACCTCTCTGACTTTGATCACTATCGTTCATCAGGTATTTTTAGTGCAGCAATGGTATTTATCTCTTCGTCTGCTTGAGAAGTTTTACTATTGCCTTTCCTCAATAAGGAAACCATGTCTGGAGAAGATTGTGTTGATCCAGGTCTTGTAGGAATAAAAAAGACAGATCAGGAGTGTGAGTTTGGAGAACTCCATGTTCCCCTGCCTTTAGCGACTACTAGATGATCGGTTACAGTACTAACACATTGTTTCACCAAAATTCGTCTTAAATTTTAGCTGCACAAATCAGTTAAGCTTTATCTCATCAGTTCCTAGGAGCCAGAAATCCTAGAATCCCTTAGCTGGGTGGTTCTGACTCAGGGTTACCCACAGGTCTGTGTTCCAAAAGGTGGCCAAGGCTACTATTGTCCAAGTGCTCCCGGGAGCCTGGCAGATCTTCCAAGGTTCACCTCCATTCCAAAGCTGGCAAAAATAATACGGGTATTGACAGGAGCATCTCCAGCCTCCGTCACTAATTTTAGTGTACCATCGGTTAGTATACCATAGTCTTCCTTTGAGATTCCTTTCTCCTTTCTCTTTCGCTTCTGAGCCTGTCCTCACCCTCTCACTCTCCTTCTCTTCTTTCTTCCCAGAAATCTTTTCTGGGTCATTGGTTTGCTAAGCCTGCCATATGGAAATGGCAGAGACCCAAGAGACTTAAACAACTGTTTGGGCTACTGCATCATGTAGTGACCCTTCCCTCCTGGACAAAACAGGCCTTCCTATGAAAGGCGCCTCCATGTAACCACGTGCTCTTCTCTCCTCCTGAAATGGCACCCCAGGCTTCTATGTGTACCCTCTGGCAGGCTGCGGCTCCCCAGCCTGTTCTCAGATAACTGGACCTCTTCTCTTACAGGGTAAAAACCCAAGGGTCCATTCCCTAGCCCACACCTCCTAACACCTCCCTAGTTTTACTATATATAAGCTGAGAGAAACAACACCAGGCTGATGTTCTGTCCACTTGTACTGGGACAGCCACTCTGCAATAAGTCTCTTGTGTGCCATCCGGCCTGTGGTCTTTGCTCATGCCAGACATTGAAGGGGGGTCCAGGAACAAGCCCTCTTCAGCAACTATTACCTCTGTCACTATTGGGGAGTCTCTAACACTGGGATGGAAATGCCAGGAGGACTGAGATTCCCGAGATAATTGTTTGCTTTGCAGACAACCATGGTTCCCCTCTGTTGCCATCTTCTCTCTCTCTCTCTCTCTCTATGTTTTCCTTAATCCCCTCCTCTCATAAAAGCATTAGTCATATTGGGTGGATACTCACCATCTGATCTACTTTTCTTTAAATTAAGCTAAGTCTCCAAAGTTTCCCTTTGTGCAGTTAACATTTCCATGTGCAGGAGCGCGAAGGAAAGAGCACGGCCCATTTTTACTCCATGTGCTTATTGGTCTATCTATACCATGCTCAGTTTTCATTTCCCCAGCCTTCACCGCTTTGTAACCTCCTATTTTCAAGTCTATTGTATAATCAACCTTCACTGTAGTGCAAGCCATCTGGCTGCCCAGTGCACCTGACAGAATTAAAGTGCTAAACCTTGAAGTCCTTGAAGGTTAGACAAGCCTGCACTGCTTCTCATGAATTCTCTAGTAGCTCATAAACACACGTGTCATTTTAAAGAAGCTGTGCCTATAGTTGGAGATGTTTGTACAAACTACTTTTTGAATACAAGTAAGTTCTAATCAAATGGATCCTGTAATAGTCTTTTTTTCAAATGTTAATTTTTTTAATGTTTTTATTTGATGTGCGTGTGTGTGTGTGTGTGTGTGTGTGTGTGTGTGTGTGTGTGTGTGTGCACGCGCGCGCGCCTGTAGAAGCCCAAGAGTGACTTCAGGAGTCGTCCTGGATTGCTCTACCTCCTTTGTGTTTCATTCTGGGATTTCCCAGGCTCTGCTTTCCAGAGGCAGAAGTGCAGGCCGCCGTCATGTCCGCCTGATGCTTTTTCTTGGTATCTGGGATCCTTCTGCTTGCAAGGCAGTCTTAATCCCTGAGCCATCTCTCCAGCCCCCCCTTTAACAGTCTCGATGGCAGCTTTGTACATCTTCCTACTCCTCCATTCTAAAGGCCCTGTAGTGATTCCACAATGATAAGATGCTTTATGAGTTGGCCCAAGAACCAGGTGGAAGGAAGCCAGACAGAGCAACATCCGCAGTGTGTCTCTTGTGTGATAAGCAGGAAGCTGTTATCACTAAGGTATGAGAGAACATGTTCAGAATATGTGTGCAGTTAGCTCCTCCTCAGCATGAGGAAAACATTCCAGTGTCTTGCCTGGAGACTTCTCATTACCTGCCTGTGGTCTGCTTGAATCCTGTGTAGCTGCCACGACAGCTCAGTTTTTCTTGGAAACTTGGCAACCCGTGAGTAATGCTGGAACTCCCAAGCAAACCAGTCTCCCCCCTTGTACTTCCCTTCTCCTGTAATGTGCTGTTTATTCCAGCTGTCCAAACAGAATGATAAACAGCTGAAATTATTGCAATGGCCCCATTCAGTACATTAAATCTTAAACTACGCCTGGTAAAAATAAAGACGCGTACACGTCTCCATAGCAGCAAGGTGATGAGTCTTTCCTTGCGTGAAGTTTGAAAGGTTCTTGGGAATAATTCTTTTCAATGCCTGAAGTACTTGATGCATACTTTTACATTGTTCTAAATGCAGGACCAATGTTCCACTCTATGAAAGAAAAGTTAAAAAAGAGATGTTTATGGAGAAATTACTTAAAAAGGTTAGAAGGGTCTTTATTGAAATATGGGTTGGTGACAAAGAAATTTCACCAGGTGGGAAATAATAGTTCCAAATAAAATTGATTATATGCACAGATATGCCCAGCGATCATTGACTAAAACAAAAAAAATATACTGTGCAGAGAAGTATTATAATTTCTTTCTTCAAGCCAGGCAAAAATTATGTAGTTTTCACTGCCTACCAGGTTAACCACATTCTTCACCTTACTCTCTTTTAATATAAAAGTGATACAAGATATCAAATGTGAATTTATTCTTGATATCTCTGTCTCTTGTGCTTAACTCAGCCAGAATGAGCTACAATAGACAGAAGTTATGCCTTGGAAAGGAATTTATTTAGTACTTTCAACGCCACACCAAGCTTTATTTCTTAATATAGGCTATTATTTGTTGCTGGAAAGAAAGCAGAACCAGATATGGCCCTTTGGGGAGATGGTGAAATAAGAACCACATTTGCAGATGATATCACATGCAAACAGCTCTCAGGAATCACTAGACATCAAAGTTAATCAGGCTGAATCCATCTAGTTGTCAGGTGTAAATCTCTAAACTTACAGCAGAGATAAGAATAATTCCTGAATCAGGAGGAGAGCATGACTTCCACTTCTGATCTCTTGTCACCTGCGTTCTGAAGACAGAAATGTGACTGAGAATACTGGAGACAAGGCTGTGCTAATAATGTACACTCCTCCATAGTCCCATCCAGACAGTCTCTGGTATCCAACTCTTTTCAAGCATGATTCATTTTGGACTCACAAGGACCATGTAATACTTATATCGGGACAAAGAATGTGCATAGAATAGGGATTCTGCTATTACTCCCCACAGAGGTCAGAATTGTGGGCATTGTCCAGCCAACAACAACAGAGTAGGGGGAAAAACAGTTTCTCTTAAATAACTTGGCAGGGGTGATATTAAAATATTCGACATCCTGGGGACCAGCATAATCAAATCTGTCTTGGATCTCCCCAGGAGACAATCAGTGATCCCTCAGTGGGTGAATCTTGGAAAGAAGGGGAAGGGAAGGATAAACAGTGGTTAATGACAAAATTGAAGGAGCGACCTTGGACCATGGAATTAAGAAATCATTTAAGGTTTTAAGTAATAATTGGTGTAATGAGCTGGGTGTACCTCCAGCATGTTGATTATTTGAAGATACAAAGTTTAACCCTAAAATATCTGCTATGATTTAGTGGACTCTTGTCATTGTGCTAGTGTGGTCTCTCTGCTTTCTCTCTCTCTCTCTCTCTCTCTCTCTGTTCTTTTCTAAATTGTGGGGATAGGAGAAAATTCAACTTGGGCATATTCATCACAGTCTATTGTTTAGATGAAATTAAGAAGATTTTCTATGTTAAGAAGTGTATTAGTTTCGCATGAAGGACTAGAAATTTAATGGTCAATAACCAGAAATTAGTTCTGGAGGTAGGAGGTTCAAGTTATGAGCAGGACGTACCGCCTCTGGAGACTCTCAGGGTGGATCCTTCTATGCTTTTCTCTAACTTTCTGTGCCTCCTTTGTCATCTTAGAAATGCTCAAAACAAACACGTCATCTGTACGTGAACCCGGGGGCCAACTTACCCCAGTGCAATCTCATCTTGACTCCTTATATCTAAAATGATCCTGTTGTTGCCAAAACTCACGTTCTGAGATCCCAGAGGTTAGAACTTCTAATATATCTTCTGAGAGAAACAGGGTCCTGCTCAGAACAGCAAGGAAAACCCCTGGAAACAAAACGATGGCATCCTGTTTTGCTAACAGGAGCTCAACCTTAGGCACATTTGCTGAAGTTCACACCTTAGAGGGTTTATATAATGAAAAGTCTCAGAATGTCCCTTTTTATTTATTTTTATCCTGTTATTTTGCATTTCACTGTAGATCATGATATAGTCACTACATTTCAACAGTGATAAATTTCTATATGTTTTTATTACCTATACATATTATTGTATGCTGAGTACACAGGAAGTTTTATGGATGACACTTTGGCCAACATGAGGACAAATAGTCTGCAAGTCAAGGCATTAGTAATGTCCGCTGTCATGGCTTCAGTGACAGACTCCATGTAGGATATTCACAGATGCAGGTTAGATTGATTAAGAAATGAGCTTTTAAGGCAAAAATAAACACAGGCATCTGAATCTACCTTTAAACCAAGTTAGAAATGAAAGGCCCTGATCCTAAGTTCAGGAAATCTCAACATGTACCCATGGGAGAAACACCTTTGGAAAAGCTGGTAGAAAAGGATTAATTCTATCTCATGATCCTGCCTTAGAAACAACCCAGAGTAGATCTCTTGCTTTTACTTATGACCAATGCCAAGCTTATTTACGTTGTCTATTGGCTGTCTCTGGAATGCCACCAAAATGTTTCTCTTCCATTTAGCTTTCACAATAAGCTTCTGGGATCAAAGCAATCATAATGACCAATCCTGTAACATTTCCCTGGTGGGCTTGGGCTTGTCAGATGAGCTGTGGGGCTGCGTTGTACAGTGAGACCACCCTGGCAGGTGAGTCCAGGAGATTGGAATGAGAGATGACATTGAAAGATTCTGTTTATTTTTGTCATCGTTAATTGCTGCAAAATACTATTTGATGTAAATTTTGGAGATGCGGTGGACCTTATTGAATTTTTAATATTTTTGCGTATTGTGTGATAGTCTGTCTGGGTTATTTTCTAATATTTGCTTTATATTTTTCTTCTCTTAAAATATTTTTATTTAAGAGAGAGAGGGAAGAAGGAGGAAAAGAGAAAAAACAGAGAGAGAAAGAAGGTACGTAAGGCACATACGTCCATGTGGTGTTGCACAGATGGAAGTCTGAGGACAACTTTTGCAAGTCAGTTTCCTCCTTCTACATGTGGGCTTCTCAGGGTCGAACTCAGGTCATCAGGTGCCTGGGTCCTCGAACCAGCATAAATCGAGACTTACATGCAGGAAACAGAAGTGGAAGCAGTAGGAATTGATCAGGCATCAGGTGAGAGGGAGGCCAATTTTATTGTAGCATACATGAGTATTTATAGGAAAATAAATCAAAGAAGAGCAGGGCCAACTTCTTTACAGGATTATATTAAATGTATACATTCTGGCTAACAAAGAAAGACAGGAGTGACATCTACTTGCAGTGTGGGACCAGACATGATGTCGCCAGGTAGAGTTTAAAACGGGCGTGCCACTTAGTTGCTAAAAGGGAATGGACAATGAATGTCTCAAAGCAGAGTTACCTGGTTACTGTGATATGTGCATAATCTTGTGATCCGTGCATTAACATATCTAATGTCTCAAATGCACAGGAAAGAAACCACAGGGGGAAATTTTAACCTCTCAAGTTCTGAGGAGAACAAAAGTGATCTAGTAACAGACAGGAGGTAAACTCAACTCCCAGACGGAGGAATTCACCTGCCATTGTCTATACAGACAAGAGACAAAACTCAACTTCCAGAGGGAAGAATCCAGCCTAACAACTGTCCATTCCAGATGCTAAGGTTTCCAATCTCTGGAGAGCAGGCTGGGGCTTGACAATCCCCACAGTCAGGTCTGCAAGCAGGCCCTTTTCCTGCTGGGCCATTTCACGGGTATCTTTATAACTTCTTCCATCATTATTCCCATTTATAAACTTCAGCTTCTCTAAGCATTGCCTTCCCTTTCTTCTTGCTTTTTCTCTAATGATCGAATATCATATTCTATTTTATACTTTCACAGTTTATTTTTGGTCAAGTTAGATGGCTATTATGCTTCTGGGCAGCGGTTCGTTGGTTCCTTACAGTTGCGCAGCAAAGTCAGCCAGCCAGAGGAGCAGAGCTGCCTAGAAATACTTAGAAGTATGAGAAGCAATGGGCCCTTGCTTCCCATCTGTGTTGCAATTGTTTCTGAAAGCCCCTCTAGTTTAAGTAGAGTAAAATCTGCTGATTGTGTAGGTCACGTCTTCTTGTTTAATTAAAAGTATGAATAGGCTCCGTGGGTAAACATGTTTGCTGCGCCGGCCTGAAGTCAGTACTCTCAACCTCAGCAGCTGGATGCAGTGATGCACATCTGTCACACCAGCACTCCTATGGCAAGATGGGAGTGGAAAAAGGAGAATCTGAGCAAAGCTTGCAGCAGTAGGAGGCTGACAGGAGTACAGAGTAAAGCAAAAACAAGAGAGATGCTCCTCACACAAACAGGGCAGAAGGAGAAGACACTCCAAAAAGTTGGCCTCACGCTTCCACATGCACATCGTGTCATGCACATTTCCTTATAAGTAAATAAATAATATTTCAGATATTCTCTTTTTTTGAAAGACAAAGTTTGGCCCGTGGCATGGCACACTCATGGAGGGCAGAGGACAACTTTCAGAAGTCAGTCTCTCTTTCCACCCTACGGGCTTCTGGGGAGTGAATAATTCAGATTGTCAGATTTACCTGTTAGAGCCATCTCACCAGCGCAACGCATAATACAAAACAATAAATTATAAACAGGAGAATGACGAGACTCGACATGATTCCTTTTCTGTGAAGATGGAAGAGGCGACAGAGAATTCTGATTGGTTAGCTCTTGTGCCAGAGAAGTCATTCTCCATCCGTTATCATCACTTTCTCATAGATGCTGAACGGCACTCTGAGCCTGCAGAAGGATTAAGTGCTGATCAAAGGCAGGTTTAGTTGTATCCTCAGGACAAGCTGATTCAATGAAGGAAAGCTCAGCTCTTCAAGAGCTTTTGGGAAGATAAATAAATTACAATTAGCATTTAGCAGCAGTTAAAAAAAAAAAACCCAAAGTGGAATCAGACCTGATACTTTTGGGGATTTGAAATATGTGAAGTGATCTGCTATTGAATTAGTAGACAGATTGCAAAGGTATAAGATACAGTCTTCTAGTCTATTCCACTGGAGCCTAGAGCTTTCTTCCCATGTCAGAATTTGGTCTTTCTGAGTAATTATTATCAGTGTTGCAATTTTATGTGTGTTGCTTTTAGATAGGCTCAGGATTATAGTAATAGCTCAGATAAATTATGCGTATTTAAAGTCCTTGTGCAATTGAGTACAGCAGTACCATTACCCTTTGCATGAACTGCACTCTCTCTCTTGACCAACTCAGTTACTGAGTGTCCTTATTTAAGAAACTGATTTTCTTACTCATCAGGCAGCATTCTGTCTGAATCTGCCCTGAAATACCCTAGTAGAAGGTCCTTTTCCTTTCAATGCATAGCTTTTTCCTTCTACATTATTTTGCTTTAACAGCATGGCTGTTCAAAAAACTCCTTTTTTGAAACCCAGAATAATTTATGCCATTGCTCCTAGATAATAATATAAAATCATAGCTATACTGACAAAATTAGAAAAGACATTAACAAATAATTCAGATTAAAACATAAAATTGGCAAATACATACAGATTTGCGGTTTCGCCCAAGGTGACTAATTAATTACTACAATTTTCCAATTCCCCATGTTCAGTAAGAACAAGCCTTTGAAATGCTATTCAGGAAGGAGAACTCACTAGTTATTAACATGCAAATACCCATGAGTAAATATACAGTCCACTCTCGCTTACAGGAAGTGCTAGTTGGAGACTTAAGTAGGCAGTAGGCCACATTTTCCTACACTAAGCATTCTTTTTATTCTTTGGTTTGATCTTGAAATTTTACAGCTGGCCAAGGTCTTGTGAGTTACTGGTACGGTCTCTGCATTGTTAATGAATAAGCAAAGACCGAAGGACATAAATTGATGTCCATAAGATGGTACAGCGATGAGAAACTTTCTGCATTCCTCTTGTCCAATCCAAAGCATAATAAATCTGTGAGCAGATTTGTTTTCTCCAGTTTTAAGGATCGGTGTGATATGATACATGCCTGCAGCTGGGAGTTTGCTCTATTCCATTGCCCATCCCCCTTGCTCAGTGTCCATTCAGTGTTAAGCTATAATCGCTATCAAAGTGCTTGGCACCTAGTAACTGATCAATGAATATTTGTTGAATGAATGCATTTTGAGTGAATGCACTTTTTTGGGGTGCATGTATGGGTGCTGTGTGTGTGTGTGTGTGCGCACGCGTGCATGCACGCATGAATGCACATACTTGTGCTTGTGGAGTCCCAAGAGTGACATCAGGAATCATCCTGGATTGTTCTACTGCCTTATTGCTTTGTTTGGGGGTTTTCAGGGGCTCACTGTTATATTCACCCGACATTTTTATGTGGGCTCTGGGAATCCTGTCAAATCTTTTTACTTGCAAAGCTAAGGCTTAAACCCCTAAGCCATCTCCCCAGACCCAAGTAAATGCATTTTTCAGCTTTGTTTCCAACTGTGGTCTGCACATAAGCTGTGATTTTTATCCATGTTGATGGCATCCGTTATGTCAGTGCAATTCTCCATTTGCTTTCAGTCACTTCTCACCTTATCAACATTTTTCCTTTCTTTGAACTTTATAGTTCTTTGAATTGATGCCCTTAATATTGCTATGTGAGGAATGTCCAGTCAAAATTTACTTTATCAATATTTTTAGAAAGGTCAAAACATGCTTTTTACTTAAAATTTTTAAGTCCTAAACATGAATTCTCTGTAACTTACATTGTTTTGTATAATTTTTAGCTTAATAGACCATGTTTTTAGCAAATAACAGTGAACATAATTTATTTTAGTAAAGCAATGTCTTAAAGACATTCTGTTTTTTATAATGGAATGAAGAAATTTTGGACAATAATTACCTTTCCACTTGTTTGAGTTATTTTGTTGAATATTTGGTGAATATTACAGGATCTCAAAGATTTTCACATCCATTATCTATTATGTAAATATCACATATATATGATCACATATGCTAATTTTCAGATAAATGGGGCAATGGGACTAGAGAGATGGGTCAGGAGTTAAGCCTTAGCCTTGCAAACAGAAGGATCTGAATTCAGATCCTGGATCCCATGCAAATACTTTACACAGAAATAGTGGTAGCCTGTTCTTCTGGCCCTGGGAGGTAGAGGTTGGGAAACTCCAGAGCAAAGACAAATGAATAATCCTGAATGATTCTCAAAAGTTACCCTTGCGACTCCACAGGCACATATACTGTGTCTTCTCTCTCTCTCTTTCTCTCTCTCACACACACACAGAATAAATTGCAATTTGCAGATAAACGATTCTTGTTGGTGAGTCAAGACATTATGGTATCATGTACATGACACATGATTTTGAGATGTATGGCATCCATTGTCTCACATTCTAGCTGTCTGTCATATGGTTGAGTCATGCAACAAACTCCAATGCAAATAACCAATCAATAGTTTAGTCTTAGAGCCTCCTAAATCCTTCCAAGAGGCTTGGGCACCGCTGTGGTCAGGATGACCCTGGTGGTCATCTAATCCCTGTTTGCTACACAGTTTACAAATAGGCACTGAACACATGTCGGACTAATTTGCAGGTGGCCTAAATCATAGCTCCAAACAGTCGTTAGCAATCTGTCCCCAGTGATACACAATGGCGAGGAACTCACATTTCTTCCATGTCTCCTCTCTGCGAAGGCATTTATGTGTCCCAGTTCTTTGAGAGAACCTACAATATGGAATTACTAATTCTTTTTTAGATAGAAAGGCTGGAAATAATATGTGGTAAATTTAACAGCGTGAGCTTGAAAATGGAACTGGACTAGAATTCAGTTCTTCCTGATTCAAGATTCTTCTTCTATTAAAACGAAACTGATAAATAGTCAAATCAGTTCAGGGAAGATCAATTATGAAGCATGTCTGGGATTTCGATTGACCACAAATTCAATGTGTGCCATCAGATGCTAAAAGAAATGTATAGCGTAAGCAATTCCACTGAGCTTGGGGCTGGTCCAACTCATAAAAGGTGTGATATTTAGGAACCTTGTTGCATCTACTTGGCCAGGAATTAAAATACAGAGAATCAGCCTATAAGTTTAGGAGACATGAGGGACCAATGCTGAGAAACTTGAGATTAGGGAGCTGATATTGTAGGCTTTCACCTTCTTTTGAAAATCAAAAAGAAAAGACAGTTATCAGTAAAACACACATATGCATGGGTAAACATTTACACTCCATTTTAGAAAAGGAAGAATTCTTCCCTAATGAACTCTCAATGCCAATTAATCCAAAGAAGAAACATATATGCAGGAAAACACTCAGTTCATTTAGATTAATGGTCTTGACATTGGAGATTCCAGGAATATCCATAATAGAAACAAGAATTGTGCATATTTGGGAGGTTCATGAATTTTGCCAGCACTGCTTAGCTTCTGAGGGACAGGAACAGTATGCATGCACACTAGGGTTAGAGATGAGGAGTGAAGAGATATCAGAAAGAATGGGGACAGTACAGATAGGCACATTTAGTCAGCTACCTGTGGGATGGAGATTCCTCAGATATAGGTCTAGAGAGCGATAATGAAGTCAGGAACCATCAAGACATCTGCACCTGAGAATCAAGATATCTCTAGGTTCTCTGTCATCTGAGACAGGGTCTCATGTGTATCCCAGGTGGCCTTGATTCTGTTCTGCTGCCAAGATAACCCAGCACTCCCGATCCTCCTCTCTCCACCTCTGACGTGCTGAGGTTACAAGTACATGTCACCACACCCATATTTTGCGTTGCTGGAGATACAACCCAGTACTTCATGCTAAACAAGTGATGTATCAACTGGAGTACATCCCAGTTCATGTGTGCAGATTCCATGCAGAATTTCCTAATATCTAATCAGGTGGCATTGTTCAATTCTTGGAACGAACATAAGCTTGCTTCTGTCAGCATGGTTTATGCATACCTCTATATTTGCATATTTGTTTTATATATATATATACACATATATATACACACACACATATGAGTAATAATAATAGCACACATTAGCCCTGAAGAATCAGCGTGGAGTTGTCAGACATCTTTGTCCTTCAAAAGCTTCAGTTGTCCTCTTTGTTTAAAACATCAATGCACTGTGAGTCTTGAATTATTCATTGAAACATAAGGTTTGTATTTGTCTGTATACATTCATCTCCGACTTTTTACTTCTATCGTCTCCGCCCCATTCACTGGCCTACTTTGTGGCTGTCTTTTCCTATTTTTCTTTTCTTATGGGGCCGTGGAAAAGGAAACATTAGAATAAGTGGTTTTATTGCTTTCTTCTTTTCTTTTAACATATGACATTTGCTTAACCTCTTGCAGAGCTGGGATTTCCTGGCCCTGGAGTTCTGATGCTGAAGTTAATGAGAAATCTGAATCTAGTGCTCTGAGGCGAGGAAGCTGAGAACCAACCCTGAGCCAAGCCAGCACAGACAGGGTAGCATAGGGTCCATGCTTACCTCACATGCTGGCTCCCCCAATCCTACATCCCAGTCCACAGTTAAACAATGAGCAACCTTGCTGATTGCTATTTTGGGGGCTGGACATATGTTAGGTAGATTGCAAAAGTCATAGCCAATGACAGCAGATGATAAAGTATCTATAATTCTGTATAAACAGGAAAATAAGCACTCATAGCATAGCTGTACTGAGGTCTAGTATCAGTGACTTAATAGCAATTTTCAATTGATCTTGCTTTGCATAGCAATTTGCACACAATCTAAGGATTTCTGTGTGTGTGTGTGTGTGTGTGTGTGTGTGTGTGTGTGTGTGCATGTACTTGTTCCGAAGGGTTCTTCTGTCTTCTTGTCAAGACTTCAGTTGTCATCTCTTCCCCTGAACCAGTTTCTAGACTGGGCATGCAGGGCTGCAAGCAGTTTGGCACTCAGCTGTGGCACTTTGTATATGTGCTATAATTCACACTCTCTCTTGTCTGCAAGAGGACAAAGCGAACATGAAACAGTTTCTCTCTGGCTGGCTGGAGGATCTTCTCCTTCCGAAAGAGCAGAGAGCTAGCTACCTTTGCTGCAACAGCAGAGAAGGGGGTCCTCGCAGGCCCTCTCCCATTGTAGTGTTGATGTCTCAATCTTCTAGGAAGCAAGCTGCAGAGATGAGATAAAAGCCACTGCTGCTCCAAGACCTGTCCATTTGCATTGATATTTACATTCTCTGCCAAAGTGACATCATTACCATTTGCTGAGTATTTGCACCACAGGGATGTGTTTTACATAATTTAAGACTTGGGAGTGATGGTAATGTATTTCAGATGGGCAACCTGAGGCCACGGGGTGCTGAATCCCATCCCCATCTTCCTCCAGGACCTTAGTGCATAAACGAGTCTCGGTCCATCTCCTTAAATCATATTAACAGTGCTGCTTCCTAGGTGCCAACCGTGTGCCTGGCACGGGGCTCGGTGCATATCTGCATATTGCTCAGCCTCATGATAATGGCACAGGAGTCTGTGCCAGTCTCCCCATTATGCAGCAAGAAAGCACAACGCCAGGACAGCGTGTAACTTGCAGAGTTCTGACCCCACAGGCTTCTCTGGGCTCTGCCACCCCATCTCCCTTCTCGTCGCTTGCTCTTGTAGACATGAGAAGCAGGGACCCATCTGTGTGCTTTTTGGAAACATCTGAAATAAAGAGAAGGAAGACTTCAAGTCTGACCTTGGTCCATTTCTGCTTCTTTCATTTCTATCTTGCTCCAGTGCCCTCCCATCCCTCTTTGAAATGACCATAAAGGCACCGTGTTTGCCTTGAGATAAAGCTACAGGATCGTGTTGGAAGGGAGATTACGGAACCCTGCCACTTGGCACTTATTTACCTGCGCATATCTTCTTAGTTTTATCCGCAGGCAGAGGTTTTGAAAAAGAAGAAAATACAGTGCTTTTATGTCCTACATGGGTCTGACGGTTTCCGTGCGATTTCCAACCCTGTGTTCCCTCTGACTGTGTTTCCTTCTGACCACCTCACTCCATCAAAGCTGTCGATAGAAAATGGATGAAACTCCATTTCCAAAAAGCAATGCAAAGTGTACATGACCAGTAATCTTGAAATGCAAACTAGAAGCAAGCAGCCTTGTTTGTGTGTTTCTTCCCTCATTCCATCCCTCATTCCTCATAGACCATGCACGCTTGATTGATGGCAGGAATATGAAGCAACTGGTTCCATTATGTCAGAGAAGGCAATGAAGAGGAGCTATCAAATCTCAAAGCCCAACTCTAGAGACATATTTTCCAAGGCCCCATCTCCTGAAGAGACTACCATGCTCCCAAAGGGCACCACCAGCCGGGGACCGAGTGTTTCAAACACATAATCTTATGGGGGCATTTTTTATTCAAACCACAGCAGTACTATGTCTTTTTCTTTCTTTGTTATAATTTTCGGCTGAAGTGGTTGATCACTTCAAAGAAATAGTAAGAAAGGATATCTTCATTCATTCACGTTTCTTAGAATTCAGTTACTTCCTTTCTTTGAAATGCATGTTATTTCCAACAGAAAACATGGCTTCTGAGGTCAGAGTTCCAGCTTAACTCACAGTCGGTGTGATAGTCTTAAACTCACATTGAGTCTCGTTAAATACGAATCATAAGGGTCTCTGATTTCTGGTCTCATGAACATTGCAAATAGTGTTTGTTATAGGACATTAGAGAACAGTGGATATATATGATATATAAACATGTGGATGTCCACTATCTGTTTTTTCCTTGTAGATACTTATGACATCAAGCTTCACTTAGAGATTATAACTGTAATGGTAAAATTGTAAGAACTCCAAATTGTGAAAGAAATATTAAACCGATAGTACATTGTCAGGGGTCTCCATCGAACAATTCAGATCTCAGACCCATAAAGCTGTCTCTAGGTTTGTCATAGTATCTGCCCTAACCGTTCACTTGTCTTAATATGAAGCAGGCACACAAAAGTCTGCAAATGGATTGCAATTGCAATAATAGGACTTTATTTATAAAAACAGGTGGCCGGCAGGATTGAGACTGGGAGCCGTTGTTTGGTTGTTCTGAGTTCAGTGAGAATATGTAAACGAGAAAGCAAGAAACTTATCTGAGAATGGCTTATCCAGTGGGAGGCAGGACTGGAAAAGCCAGGAAGAGCCCCGCTATGGAGAGCTAGGGTCAGTTGTCTGAATATCGGCTGTAGGTGAGGGAGAGTGTTCCGTGATCTGAAGCACTGGATTGAAGTGATCAAAGGAGCGTTGTAGTCAATTAATATGGAGGTGTTTTGCCAGAGAAATAAGGGGCGAGTCTGCTGCATGTACAGGCCGGTGAGAAATGATTGAGAGGGACTTGGATGATAAGATCCAGGGTGATTAAGACAGGGTCTGCATGGTAGCTTTTGGATTTAGAGGCATTTCAAATGAAAACGATCACTCCGGTGTGTGAATACCTCCCTGTGGGGACTGAGGTAGGAGGGAGGGAGAAAGAGAGAGAAAGAGAGAGAGAGAGAGAGAGAACAGCAATTGGGAAGAACATGGAGGTCTTGGTCCTGCAAGGCTGAGGAATGAAGACCTTCATTCATTTGCAGGCCGTGTATTCTAGATTTGTATTATCTCTGTAGACAATTTAAACACCAATCTTTCCAAGCTTAAAAACACATATTAGTGGAGTATATTTGGCCCATGCCTGTAATCCTAGCACCCAGGAAATGCAGACAGGAGGATTGCCTCAAGTTCAAGGCAGCCTGGGTGACATATTGAGTTCAGGCCAGCTCAGACTAGCAATAAGATGCTTTTAATTATTAAAATTAAATGCCTTCTTCCTTGTTAAAGCGAACATACGTAGAGATGCTTGATGAGCTGCTGGTTTTAGGTGGCAGCAGGATTTGGGTCTCTCTGGTGGGTATTTGGCTCCTGAGAGTTCTCAATGCCTTCGGAGCATTCAAAAGGTGGTGTTGACATTGAAGAAAGAGGAAGGGGCCGTGGCAAGACCTGCGGCTCATCCTTACAGAAAAGGGAATTGGATGATTGACAGCAAGTGAAACCCGCAAGGGAGAAAGCACAGGTGTGTGTGAGAGAGAGGAAAAGAAAGAAGCGCAAAGGTCGCAACAGCTTACCCATCTTGGTGTAAAGAATTGACTTTCCTATTTAGCTTTTATGTTTTTCTGCGGACACTAAGAGACTCACGATTGGTCACTATGCGTGATAAGAATAAGCATAAAACAATATGTACACGATGTGAAGTATGTCCTGTTCAGAGTGTAGCTTCCCCTTTTGTCTTCAGACGAGCCAGAAGCCCAAATTATTTGTTAACTCAGGTAATAAATTTCCTCACAGAACCACATTTCTCTTTCTCAGTAAGCAAGCCAGGCACCCTGTGGCAGGCTGCATTAACTCAGTTTACTCTATGCACTATGGCGCGCTGACTGCCTGCTTTCCTTACAGATGTGTCTTAGGCGGCGAGGAAGGCAATGTCTCAGCAGCTTTGGATGCTGTGGGCTGTGCCCTGAACTGACAAACACCCACTGTTCGTGAAGACGTGTAAATGGGCGCCAGCCTCTCTTAGGCTAGGAAATCTGCAGCAAACTGGAGCAAGAAAAACTCCTCTTCAAACTTTCTATGGTCATTGCTGCTTTTGAATTACGTTAGCGCATGCCTTTTCTTTTTAAATTTCTGTTTTACTCTTTGACAATTTCATACAAGTATGCAATGAATTTAAGACTTTTTTTAAAAAAAAATCCCAGACTGCCCAATCCTTCCCCCCATTTCCTCCCTACTAATCTCTTTCCAGCTAGTCTCCCTGCTGCTCTCATATCACGTGCATGTGGGGTGTGTGTGTGTGTGTGTGTGTGTGTGTGTGTGTGTGTGTGTGTTCCACAACAAATTTCATAAGGGTTGGCTGTATTAGTATGTGCCTGGCACTTGCTTACAGCATGAGCCCGTGTCTTTCCTTATAGGGGTTCATTGTCTAACTCAGGCTAGTCTAGAATTCTTATGTAGCCCAGGCTAGCCTTAAACTCTCAGCCTTCCTCCTGCCTTGGCAGCCCACATGGTAGGACTGAAGGTGTGAGCCCATGTGCCTGACAAATGCATGCTTCCAACGCGTGGCGTTGGATTTTTCTATGTAGGCCACTCTGCCAGTGGAAAAGCTGGGGATGTTCTGAGGATGGCCGCTTTTAGTTCCACGCCACTGGTAAGATCTAGACAAGCAAGTGCTAAAACTGGTTTCCGTGGGTTTTCCAAGAGTGCTTTTTGCACCAGTAAATGACTGGCTATTATCTTCGATCCTGTCTGATTCCCTCTTAAGAAATACCGGAAAGTGTGTGTCTTCTTGTGCAAATTTTCCACACACAAAAAAAGAACCTCTGAGTGTTTTTCTTTGTATTTTTTAAGGGTTTTGCTTTGTGTGTCTGGGGGCATGGGTGCAGCTGTGGGCATGTATGTAAGACTACTATGCATGTTGCTGTTTCGTTGCCACCCTCATGAGGACAGTCAGCCTGTGTTTGCCTCTGGCAGACACTTACACCCTTAGGTTCCAAGATGAAGGAATGTGGCAGCTAATAGGGGAACTCGTGTATATTGGGGAGCATGCGTGGGAACGATCTGGCAAGGATGAACTAACTGCCTTCCACTTGTTTGCTCCACATTGGTGGGCCCAGGCAACAGGCAGAAGATCTCTGAACTCATTGCTGAAGGGAAGCTTCAGGCCAGTGGTCCCCCTGCTCCCCTTTTCCACAAAGAAAGGCGTCTCAGTGGCTCACTTGCTCTCATGCATTTCCTCATTTTTGTGCTCGCATTAGATTTCTACATAGACACTGATATTGTCGCAGTCTCCTTTTCTGTCTTGGCCGGGATGCTGCAGTAGCCCTAGCCCACCTCCAGCCCTTCCTGAGCCCGGAACACTTCCAACTTGGACACCTTTATATGCTGCTGCTGCTTCTGCAGAGGCTGTCTAGTGAAGACACAGAGGGCACCTTTTCCGTAAATGAATGGATTGGCCCGTTGCTTCATTGATTCCCTCATCTGCCAACCTTCCTTCCTCTGGAGTTTTCCAGCTACTGGTTAATCATCACCATTCCTCACCCACCCTGGGATCTGGTGCTCCAGGCTTGTCTCCCTCAGTAGGCTCTGAGGTCTTTGCTGAGGGCGGACTCGATTTCTGTATTTCTGTATTTGCAGCATTTAGCCTTGCGTCCCTAACATAGTAGGGGTCCCATAAATATTTGTTGACTAGAAGAGTGATTTGTTTTTATCAGAGCCTTTCCTGGGAGGTTCTAGGAGGGGTGCCTTCCTTCTGGATATAATGACCCACCTTTTCTCTGTGCTCTAATGTTGCATCCCAAAGTAGATAAACTGGAGTTTTATCCTTCCCAGCCATCCTTCTCTCCTTCCGGTCCTGCTTGCCCATCACTCCCCTGAACCCCCCTGCTGTGTGCAAAGCTCCAATCCTGGGAAAATACCACGCAGTGCTTTCATTCGAAAGGGAGCAATTGAAAGCATTTCTCTGGTAATTTAAGCACACAGCAGCTACCTTTGCAAAAGCCCAGTTGCTAAATTATCCCTTCAGCTACTCATTTTACAGGAGAAGGAAGGAAAAAAAAAAAAACTGGAAGGGGGAAAAAAAAAGACTCCAGCAAGAAAAGCGACTGTGTTTTCTTTGGGCTCAGTCTTATGCCTTCATACATCCTCTGCATCCAGTTCCCGGCGCGGCACGTTCTGCTTCTTTTCCTTTTAATGTTTTAAATGCCGCAAGTGCCCGTCATAAACCACCTTCTTAATTATGCAGAAGTAGATCTGACGGTTAGTTAGCTGCGCTCTTGCAATTACTGCACTTTTTCAGGTCGGCTGCTGTTCCACGTGACACAGTTTTCTAAATTGCTGATTAAGGTGATGTAGTGGGCGGAGTAATCCTTCCCACCGCCTTGAGGAGAAGGCTTGGAGGAATGAGCACTCAGGCAGCAGTTGGGGGCCTATTTAGAATTATGGAGGGGTGCTAAGGACCCGCCAGGAGGGATTTACCCATATATTCCTTTCTTCCTATAGAGGGAAGTCTTCTGGTCCATTTGCATTCCTCCTCTGTCCATGCCAGATGCTGGAATTGTTAGAAATGCCTATCATGGCCTCCATTGGGTCATAATTGGCTTGAATCCTATTCAGAAACTTTCAGGCCTCTTCAGATATTCTTGTGCTCTGAAGTTCAAATGAACTCCTTCTTTGGAGTTCAAATGCAAGGAATTTTAAGAGAAAGCAAGGATTCGAATCAATGTCCACTAGCTGGGTCCTTACATTTTTGAGTCAAATAGGGAAAATTCTCACTGTCCTTCTTAGGTCTAGAGAGGGTGTTTCCATGATTGTTTTAGGCATCATTGAAAAAATACACGCACATACACACACACGCACACGCACACGCACGCACGAATCTGAAGGCAGCATGTTCTAATGAAATAGTACATCACCCACAGACACCTTTGGCATGTCAGCTGTGTCCCAGGCACTGTGCCAAACCTAGGTCAGAGACGAGCCAGACCCCTGCCTGCCTGAGGACAGCACTCTAGGGAGAGTTACTGGTGTCAGTCCAGTCAGGGAATCGATACACACATTCCAATGTAAATGAGGAGTAAGATGAGGAAACATGAAGGCATCTGAAGGAATGGAAAGTGTGCTGGATGATGCAACTCAGGACAGAAATGAGAGGAGGTTTCCATGTGGAAGAAAGCTTGATGCAGGTGCCTGGTAGGGAGAACAGCAAGAAAAAGAGCCTTCAGGAGGGACATGGTAGACTGGGGCAACAGGAAGTATCATCGCCTCCATCCTGGAACAGGTGTGTATGTGATGGACAGGAGGAGAAGCTGGGGAGGTCGGTGGTTAGAACACCACAAGACCAAACAAAGTCAGTAGAAAAATTAGAGCCATATTGGAGATGACTCCTGAGGTAAACATGTTTAAAAAATCCAGGAGCGCTCTCTCTCTTTCTCTCTCTCTCTCTCTCTCTCTCTCTCTCTCACACACACACACACACACACACACACACACACACACACACGTATATGACAAAGCATGGAGAATAAGACCTGAGAATGTTACCCCAGGAGGAGTCAGGAACATGTCATTGTTTTAAGGTGATAGTACTGAGCACATTACAACTTTATCATGACATCCTGTACTTTCTGAAGTGTCGGTTTCATAGATCAGCAGAATGGAAGCTATGACTTGATCCTGATGTTGAATCACTGCTTCCTTTCATGTTGGTGCATAAGGTAACATTATCAGGTGTTTTCGTTAGATGCTGAAGAAGAATGGGCCATGCTTTGCATCCATTCATTAAACTTGGATTAGAGCTAAGGCTTTGTGGCCCTAGAGCAAAATTACTATTACCAGCTCTGCCTACTTGACTGTGATTGAGAATTGAGTTCGACCAACCTCTCTGTTTGCCCAAGGGACTCTCTTCTCAGTCCTTTGCTACATAGGAGCCAAATAAATAAGTAAATATTGAAAATGAGTATACTGCTAATTGATATAAAAGACTATACTTTTGCTACCTCGAAATGCTAACTGTAGCCATAGGGATGTATAGACATATACATATATAACCATTATGTATTGTTTAAAGCTTATTTATTTGAACACAAGGCTTTTGTTGGTACTGTGTGATGTGTCTGTTTGGATGTGTATAGAGACATGTGCTTGTCCTGGACGCATGTTTGTTTTCCTGACTTGTGATTTTTTTTTCTCTTCCCATTAAAAGAAGTAATTTGGGGAGAAAAATGGCAGGGCATTCCTGATATGGGTTGATTTTTTTCTTCCTCTTGGGATCTGAATTCAAAAGAAATGTACATTACTAAGCTCATGTATTAAGGACTTGTATAATTACAGATGTGTCTCACTCTGTTGTGTATTATAGTATAGCAATTATAATATATAAAGTAATATTATATATTACATATCATATTTGATTCTACATAGTCCCTCTTATGAATTTAGTTAAGAGCAGCCCTACATTACGTATAACATCTACGTTGCCTGTAGTTATTGCTTCCTGCCCCTAAACTTTGATATTATTTATCTCCTACTTAGCATCGACTACTTAATGATGCTATTTATCTCTCATTTATTTCTTTGCTTCATTCTGGGACTCATACCTTTGCACTTGCTAGACAAGAATTCTACCTTGGTCCATATGCCTACCTGTGTTTTTTCTTTATGTGTCTTTGCCGTTTCTACCCAATTAAGTCATAGGATTCTTTAGAGGGAGGGCAGCATACGTCCCATGCCCACATCAGGTTAGTCTGTTTGAGTCCAAACCACATAATCTGGATTAGGCTACTTTAAGTAGATTTGAATCCACCAGATTCTTTTGGAACAACTCATAGAATCAAAGCAAAGATGGGGGAGGAAGGGGGAAAGGTGAAGGCTCTGAAAAAGAATCAGAGAATCTAAAGCACTTTAGATACTAGAAGATAATCATTGGCTTTGCTAGGCTGTCTTGCTAGAAGATATAAACGCCAGTTATTTTACCCTATTTTTAAAATAGTCTTGACATGTCAGAGATGTCGGGTCATGTGCTTCCCCCCTTGATAAGAGACATACAGAACAGTTATTTGTTGGCATTTCTATGAGTCTGTAGCTTTCCTTCCCTGAAAGAAAACAATGGATGTAGGCTGTCTACTACAATGATAAACAGGCAGCATCAAAGGATGTCCTCAGTGGGAGAGCTAAGTAGGTGTCACATCAGGGATGGTTGATATCACTGATGTTGATAGTGACATCAGTAAGAAAGAGGACCAGTCCTCAAAGCCAGAATGGAACTCAGGCCCAGGAACCTGTACTTTCTTTTTGGATATTTAAGCGTCAGCAATGCTCTCCCAAAGGCCACAGCAATAAACATGTATTATGCTATAAAGCAGGCACTGTGTCACTGAATAAGATTATATGCTCTGGAAACAAGGACATCTAATTGAATCACTGTGCTATGTCCCTTTTAGCCCTGGAGGCATAATTGAAACATCGCCTTAGTTGCTACTTTTGTAACCTCCACCCTCCCGTGTCACGTTCTAGCAGCTGGATTATGAATAACCCTGTGGTCAGGCTGGCATTGAAACCATAACCTTAGGCATATCACTGTTGATAGACTATCTCCTGGTCACACCTATTCACGCAGAGATGTCTGTCATCACTAGTGTGTTCATGCGTGTGTGTGTGTGTGTGTGTGTGTGTGTGTGTGTGTGTGTGATTTTTGATCACCAGTTTTACATACATTTCTTGGGAAAATATTCTTCTATTAAGGCCATTAAGATGCTTCACACATTTTGTATTAAAAAAAAGACAGGCTTAAGATGTTTTTCTTCCAATTCTGTGATATAATTTCTCTTCCCCAGATTTAAATATCCTGGACTTAAGCTTCCCCTATAGTTAGGGAACACATTATTTTAAGAACAATTTAAATTGGACTTCATTGTAAAACTGGCTACTGAATCTGAGTCGGGACCTTCTTCTGGAGGGAGGTAATTAAATATTCTTCATGGATGCTATTTTAAATGTGCTGAATGAAAGGAGTTAATTATACAGCAGGGAACATGGCAGACTTCTGACTAATAATGAGCTCCATGTTTAATATCTTCATCTTTGTCGGAATCATTAAAGTTGTTTGAATCAATCAGATGGCTCAAAGTGAATAAAGCTCCAAATGCAGGTCCCACACAGATGCAAGGGCTCATATCTCTAATGATGACTTCAGGCCAAGACTGGAGATATATTGCTTTGTTCTGAGCAATATAATTGGTTTCGTTGGCCTTCCATTGTTATAAGTACTATTGTTTCAAGAACTTCCATCTGCCGTAATGAAATGATGTTTGTGCTTGAAGATTACAAAAAAAGGAGGTGATTGTCTCCCCTCAAAAGTCTACATGGCAAATCGCTTTACGATGTGCTGCAGTATTGAAAATTCTGTGCTGCTAGGTCCTCGTGAGACAGCAGAGTAGCTGTGCATTATGGGAAGCCCAGCAACCGCTAGAGGACCAGGCATGATATTATAGAACAGATCTTTTCTAATATTATTCTAGAAAACTTTGATCTCCTGATTCTAGATCCTTCCTCTTCTGTTGCTGTAGGATTCTCTATCCTCATGTCAGCTTTGTGAATTTAGAGACATTTATGTGCTTTCTCTTAAGCTTCTTCCCATTTGTGATTGCTATGCTGAACAGCATAGAGTTCTGTTCTTTGTAGGATTTCCACAATGTGGTCTTGTACTTTCTCTCTAGGGTGATATAGCTTTGCCCTTTCAAGTGCAGAAGATCAAGAAACTTCTTTCTTCTATCTCTGTCTTCGTTCTCCAAGGGACAACAGTTACTTGGCTGCATGGGTTGTAACAATGGTTGGCTGGGAGATCAGCCAGTGTCTGTGTATATGGGAATTGAGAGTTTGAGGAATAAGTAGGGTAGAATTAGTGATTTCTCACAGGCCTAAGAGAACTGGCATGTATGAACAAAGAGGGAGTAAACATAAGGACAGAATAAGTCCTCAAAAGGAAAGAGAAGTTTGTAGTCTACTGGTCTACCTGGTGTGGATTGACTTGCCCAAGATTACTTATGAACATTGTAGCAATCTTTAGGAGAGATATTTAGGTCTGTGTTCCCAGAAAAAAAAACATAGAAAATATATTAATGATACTTTAAAATCTGTATTTATCCCCTTTAATATATCTAGTTGATACAAAATCATAATATCATATATAGCATATGTATCAAGGCCTTAGAATCCCATATCTGGTTGAAAATCTTAATTCCGACTTCTAACCATATAAGCTTGGACAAGCTATGCATCCTTTCTAATTCTATGATATAATCTTTAAAATGGGAATAAAATAATAGCTGTTTTGAAATTCTGCTCTACGGATTAAGAGAGATCATTCACGCCTAGTACATAGCTCAGTGCATGAAGCTACTTTCTTTATCACTTGTTATGAGAAATGTGGCGTTGATTGAAGATTATGCTGTTATCTAGATGAATCCAATTAAAATCTTTCATTCTCCTGTATCCAAGTCTCATAAGCACTGTAATTTTCCCCCGAGTCTTAGTGCTCATCCCTACTGGAGATCTAAGATAACTGCCTTTTTCGTGCTGGTTAATTATTTGACATGTCTCTTTTTAAATTAAGAGAAGATGCTTATTTCTTAGACAGTGTTGACAACAAAAATGTGAAGCTATTTGTTTTGCAAATCACAAAATGAGGATGAAAATGATTTAGACACACAGTAGGGAGATCTATTTAAGAAAGAAAAATCCCTTCCCAGTTTGGAAGGGGAAGAAATTAATAGGGTGAGTGTTATCCCTCCCTACCCCCAGTGACCTCCTCTTGGAACCCCACATCACGGTTTGTTAGGGAGTAGAACCGCTGTGTCATGGACCAAGGTCACCTTCACGGTTGTGACTTAAATCTGGCGGGACAAGTAGTAACATTTCCAAATAAATCTCAAATTAGGTTTTAGGAAAATCAAAGCAAATCATAGCTAGTCAGCTCATAATCCTGGCACATGTGTTCGCATATATGGAAAATGCTAGAAATCGACTGTTGGGCTTCAGATTTGAACATGTATTGGACTGTCAGGAGGACCTAACACATAGATGACGGGGAACTTGGTCAGCCTCAAGTGAAATCTGAGAGTCTGAGTTTCTTGCATGTTCTCAGTGACAGCGAATACTACTGGCTTGGGAGCACATTCTGAGAAACACTGTAAAGCTTAGTGCTTTGCTGTTGAAAGCATACTTCTAGGTCACCAGCCTTAACACTTCCTGAGACTTTACTAGACTGGAATATTAGACAGGTTCCCTAGGTGACGACAATCTGAAGGTTTGAGAAACAGAGATCTAGTTATAAGTTAGAAACTGGGAGACTTTCATACTCTTACAGACCTGAGGTCAAGCCTTAGACTTGTGACTTTGAGGAAGATGTATGTGTGTGTGTGTGTGTGTGTGTGTGTGTGTGTGTGTGAGCATGTGCATGTATTTTGCATGTGGATTGACATACATTTATGTATGGAAAAGTATACAAGAGGACACATGAGTTGTGTGTACTTGTCAAGGCCCAAGGGTGACTTTAGGAATCACCCTGAATTGCTTTATGTTGCTTAACCCCTTAATAGTTTTCTCTGGGTTTTTTCAGATTCTTCTTTCCATGGGCAAAAATGCAGGCTGCTACCACGTCCACCAGCAGTTTTATATGGAATTTGGGATCTAAACTAAGGTCTTTGGCTTTGGAAACAAAGGCTATAACCCTTGAACCATCTCTCTAGACCCTGAAGTTTTTTTCTTTTTTAATTTCCAGTTTTATCTGAGAAATTGGGATGATCATACATTAAAAGTCATTATGAAGATTAAATGTGATAATATATGTAAACCACAGATAAATTAGCAGTGTTATTAAATGATGTCCTAGTTTCTTTTTATGTCTAATCTGTCCTGTGAAACCATCAGAAACAGCTGTTTGAAGGAAGTATTTGAAATTCTCTCTGAAGTGTTTTCATCTGTCCTGTTGTGAGCAAAGCTATTTTCACAGTACAGCCTTAGTTTGTCCTCACAGTGTCATTTTCTCTGCAAGTGACAACTGTGTAAGACGGAATGGGTCAAATTTGCCATGTCACAGCTTCTGGTTTGGTGTCTGAATCTGAATATGTATGGATGAATATGGAAAAAGGAAGTATATTGGGGGAGGAGGGGTATGGAAGAAAAACTTGAAATTCTGCCCCAATGATGAGTATGATACATATTTTAAAGATAAACTTAAGCTAGTAATATCAGCACTACCTCTAAATACCAATCTCACACAAATGTTAGGATCAAAACTATGCCCACTAATAAAATATGCTGAGAACTCGAAAGAAGGTGTATGAAGTTAGGTGTTGGACATGATTTCATTTTTTTTCAATGCGAAGCCCTCAATGGTATTTCCTTATTTTTCTTCCTTTTTTTTTTTTTTTTAAAAACTCACTATAATTCCAGTATTTTAGCAGTAGGAAGGTCTTAATCTTATCAGTGGTCTCATTGAATGAGAAACGTGCCTTCAGATTTTTGACTATTTTTGTGCTTTCAAATCTCAAATTGTTTCAAAGTCATGTTAAATGGAGGTGGACTATTCATGGTTGCAGAGAAAAGATTACACTGAGGATTCTGGCAATGTACTCTTAAGGCCAGTGGGAACAATGTCTCCCGTGTCTCATTGTCAGTCCCTGCAGATGATGGTGTTGGACCGTGGATCTTATTCAGATTAGATAGACTAGTTCCTGGCATTGTCAGTCTCCATATAAATAGGTCTCATAGGATCAGTCATTATAGGCATAAAATGTGTGGTAATTATGTCTTCAGCTTTTACCAAAACAATGAATGGAGCTTTCCACTGCTTGCTCAGTACCCAAGACTGCAAAGCCAAATTCTGAGCAAGCATGGAAAGGATGCAGGTTTGAGGAAGGAAGAAACAAAGTATGAGGACCAGTAAGGCAAATCCTGTAACCCTCATCATTCAACATGCGTTCTGTTGCATAGTGTCGCCAGCATAGCTTAGAAGCAACCTTTGGAGCCCCTTCTTACAGCCATTGGGCCAGAAATTTGTTTAGCAGTGGTACAGACTAAAGCTTGAAGAAAAATCTTTGAAGAAGCATTCATTTCAGAGAAGAAAGCTGAATGGGACAGAAAACTAAATCATTTCAATGTCAAATTCCAGGAATGAGGTTAACTGTTGGAGGAGAAAAAGGTTTTTCATATTTTTATGAACCACTTAATAGTCTGAAGTCTAAAGGTACATTGCATGTGAAGGTGGTTATCCGTTCTCTGATTATAGAGAGCATGTTCTATGGTGGTCTCCAAAATGAGAAGTCGGATCAAGCTGATGCAAGTTGAACATAAAGATTTCAAAGCAAAGCAAAATAAAAATGGTAATATCATAAGTCTCAGAGCAGAGATAAGCTTGAAAATAAATTGGGAGGAGGAGTTGAATGCAAGATGCATCGTTGAGGCACCTCAGTGTTCTATTGATTATTTTTATAATTGGTTTAATTTGACTTGTTCATTAGATGAAATAGAGACCTTGGAAGAATTTGTTTGAGAACACGAACCAGTCTGTTTACTACTGGGTGGAAATAGTCTCCCAGATGAGGGCAAATCCTCTTCTATCAGTTATTTTTATAATTGGTTTAGTCTGACTTATTCATTACATGAAACAGAGACCTTGGAGGAATTCTTCTGAGAACTAGGACCAGCCTGTTTACTATTGGGTGGAAATAGTCTCTGCGATGAGGACAAAGGGTAGATGTCCCCCCACTTCCATCTGGGAAGGCTGTCCCTGCGGCTTGTTCTCTTGATAATAGAATCTGGTCACTCTTCTGAACCAAATGCATTATTTTGCTTTATGATCAATTCCATTAACCTAAAGGACTTTCAGAGTTTCTGGGAACCCACTGAAAATCATGAGAAAGAAGTTTTTATGTGTGAACATGTCATTGCTTCCCAAACAGAGGTTCTATGGCTTCTGTCCTACTGTCAAGACCTCTAAGAGCCAAACATTCTGAGAGCAACTGAATGAAGGCATTTCTATTCATTTTGTTGCGGGAGACCTCCTTGTATTTCCGTCCTCCCAGGCTTTGTGATTTCCCCCAGATTTCTTTAACTGGGTTAGTTAGGATGCTCTGGAGTGCAAAGAGCAGCAAATCTGCCTGAAATTGCTCTCATAAAAACAGAGTCATTGATTCACACGATGGAAGCAAACGTTCAGATTCATTCCCACGGGGTTTGATGCAGGTACAAGGATGTCGCTGACAACATTATCTCTTACTCTTTTGCCTTGGCTGCTTTTGGATCTACAAGAAGATAATTTGCCAAGATTGAATCATCATGCACTCAGGCAGCAGCCAATAATTCTAGGGCTCCATTTCCCCATGCTTCTGAGATGGAGAGTTGTGATATCTTAGACTCAATCAATTTTAGGAAAATATTTGGGGATCCATTCAGATGGACTTGCAGAAGGTTACTTGAACATTGCTAGAAAAAAAATGTCACTTTATCAGAAAAGAGGAGAGAAAATAGTAAAGAGGGCTCCTTTGGTTAGCGCATGGGTACCCCCCTCCCCAGCACTTCATGGGTCTCCACATGACACCCTGGGGAAATCAGTTCTGAGGAAGGAGGTACCATCTGTGTATCAATCTAACTTTCTCTGACCCTCAAGACTCATCAGCCCCATGAGGCAGGCATTGTCGTTTGTCTAAAGACACAAGCTCTGAAACCAAAAGCCCCTAATCGAAATAGCCTGCTGCTCTTGGATCCTGCTAAGGCCTAGCTGATTATAGACAAAACCAGATGCATGGAGAAGAAACCCAGGTAGGAGATGCCGGTAAACTAAGAGCACCCAGCCAGGAAGCCTCTGTCCTACTCTGGGATCCATCCATGCTCGACACTTTTTTTCTCTAACTACAAATCCTCTTTGT
Source organism: Typhlomys cinereus (assembly GCA_023101885.1). Lineage (NCBI taxonomy): Eukaryota > Metazoa > Chordata > Mammalia > Rodentia > Platacanthomyidae > Typhlomys > Typhlomys cinereus. The sequence goes on from JALPQD010000147.1 coordinate 90,065, forward strand.
TTATCATTAATAATAGGGGAAAGAACACAGTTCCCAGTGCCCTTCAATTTCCTTTAGCTTTTTAAAAATATTACATGCATTCTTTACATAAAAGAACTAAAAGAGCAGGTTGCAAAGCTTTTTCTCTGGTAGTTATTTGATATATCAAACCCTGTATCGTGGACATGGATCCGAAGCCAATTAAGACAATTATACATTGATTCTTCTGTTACTACATTTATCAAGTGATTTAGATGTCATTAAGAAAACAGATTTGGATAAAAATATGCTCCATGATTCACATCTTATCTTTCAAACTAAGATTCTACTAGGAAAAGAAAATCTCTCTTTGGGAACCAACAGATCTTAACAATAAAGTGTATTAGAGGAGTCTTTGTCAAAATAGTTGAAAGAAATGATTTCGGAATTTCTAAGACACCCAGGTTCTAGAGTTTAACCTGGGCGGGCTAAGAGTTTTATGACTCAGACAGAGTAATAATGGAGCCTTTATATTGTAGAGGAAGACAAGGGAGCTATTTGGTTCAGTCCTATTAAATGCAATCTCAGAAGGAGATTCTCAGGGCCTTCATTCAATATGCACTATCAATGCTTTCTGATATGCATATATGTATATATACATATATGTATATACACACACACTTTATGCACTAAGAATATATAATTTTGCTTCTGTTTTAGCCAGATTTTTCCCATTTTTATTAAATACCTTTAGTGGGCAAATGTTTGTGGAGTTTATCACTTGATGTCTTTCTTGGCAGTCTCTGTAGGACTTAAGAGAAAGGAAAAGATTCACCATTAGATATGTTTATGTAGCTTAATTGAGATATTAGAACACATGTTTATGCTTTGAATATCTCTGGAAAAATTCAGATTCAACTATGAGATGAGCAAACTTATCCCTGTTTTCATTTCAAGGTTGCAGATTGAGGCAAAAGATTTGCCTTAGGAATGTGAAAAAAAATTGTGTTAACCTTGTTTCTTATTCATGGTTCCCACACCAAGCTGTGTTGTAGGGTTGTGAGAAAGTTTAGATACATCTCCTGTTCCTAGGGGTTTTGTGATAAGCATCTTTTTAAAAAAAGATGGACTGATATGAATTGGATTATTTACATTATCCATTAGTAAGATCAGTCTGTTCTACCACTATATAAATCTCAAATTTGATCTCAACTTTCTGAGTTGGCCTCTGTCAAGCTAGGCTGGCCCGCCATCATTTAGTGTATAGATGACAGCTATCTCTCTGCCAATTGATTTGTCTTCTTCATGGCCTGCCTTGTTTGGATTTATCCTCCATCTGGTGTCCAGAGTTTATCATTTAAAATGAGAAGTGCCTTCTACAACACTTCCTTGCCGGAGAAAAGTCCAATAATGTCCCAAAGCACACACTGCATGGTCTTAGCAATACCCAGGATTCTGATCCCAGTTCCTTCCACTCTGCCATTTGGGGTCACCATCCCTTGGCCAAGTTAAACCTTGTGCTCTCTATAGCCAGCTTAGAACTTGCCCTTATTTCTGTGTGAAATATGCTTTTCTCCTCGCATGTGTGGTTGTAAGGCGATTGTTCATTCAAGCTTTCCACACATTCCTAAAGTGATTCAGTTCAACTCTCAGTCTAAAAATGTTTCATGGGCTAAGTCCTTCTTGTGGACATTATTTCCTTCTACTGTCAGTGAAACGTATATGAGGTTTGCATTTCTGGGTATCACTCCTCTTTTCCATTCCATTCCCAATGCTGTCAAGCAGTATCTTGTATAAGATGGGTTCTCAGTTACAAAAATGAACTCAGTATTCTGAAAAAAAAACTGCAGCATTTAAGACAAATGTGAGAGCATTTATACCTTGATTGTTCACTGAATATCATGTGGCAGTGCATCAATGAGAATGAAACACTTGAAGTTAAATGCTATTTTAATAGGTCTTGAAAGGAGATGGGGAATACATTCAATGCATTTTCTATCCTCGTTAGCTGAAGTTAAGAAGAACATACGAGATACATTTCTTTTAGATTGAGCAGGTTATCTGCTCCTAGTTCTTTATAAGATTTCTCAGACTTTTTTTAGTTACAGAATGCAAAACTCTGAATTTGAAAAGTAAAAGGAAATAGAACTTAGTGTCTTAACAAAGTCTTCATTTGATCTCATTTCAAAGAAAGACCTCGTCAGACTCTGTGACAAAGGGATTATTCAGTGTCATGTTCCTTGGGGTTTTCAGCAATTATCTGGGACATGTTCCACGGAGTGGCAACATTTCCCTTAACAACATTGCTCAGAACCTCCTAAATATTGACAGAGAAATGTTCAGAAAAAAAGGTAAAGGGTGAAAGCTGCAAATCTTCTTTCAAATATTTTAGAAGCATTGTGGCTACCTCGGGAAATGTCAGGTGGTTATGGAAGAAGACATGCTCCTTTGTGAACATTTGTTCCCTTTTCGGACTGTTCATAAATGACTTTGGAGAATGATATAACAACTGAAGGGGAAGCCTTTCTCACTTAATCCTAGCTCATTGCGAGGCATATAATTTGAATTAAGCCCAGGTAAATGTATAATTTTCTGATTAGGTTTTTCTCTGCTTTCATGGCCTTTTAAGCTTTCTGTTACCTTTGTGCTTCCTGATTCCATTAATTCTTCCAATGTCAGCATCAGCTGAGAAGGGAGCCATCTGACAGTCTCCATCACCATCAACAAGCTACGAAATTCTCCCAGGGAGTAGATTACCCACCATGACAGAGTGTGCTAGGTTTGTAACTATGTGGTTGATTCATATTCAACTCCACAATATAAGTACACTTCCCAGCAATATTTCATCACCATTTAAAGCCCGGGCAGGTATTATACTTTAATTTAGGTAAGAATAGAGGAAAGAGAGCTGAAATTTCCTAAATTGGGTATATTTTGGGTAGTTAGTTCTATAGTCAATCTTCTTAATTCATCACTTCCAGTGGAACAATTACCAAACTATATAAATGAACCAAGATTCCTGTATCCATGAAACTGACTTTAACGTTGAGCTTATACTAAGAAATTGTAGAGAAATGCGTAAGCGTCTTCATTCTTTTGTGCACTATTCCACTTCCAACTAAGATTTTGCTGCCTCATTATCAAATCACATAGGATGCCATATTTTATCACTTGCCTGATGGAGTTGATTAATGCTGTCTGTAATTGAAAAATGTGTGATCAATAAGGTTGATTTTATGGCAAGTCACTAACTACTATTATGGGAATTATCATAGACTGTTATGAAAAGCGAAGAAAGTAAATTGCTTTATAGATTTTCTAGTGTGGGGTACACTTATGACTTTTCTGGGCTCAGGTGTCATAGTTCAGTAGTAGAGCAGTATTTGCCCTGGATTTGATCTCTGATACTGAAAAATTTACACAGAAGCCTTCTGAACATGCATAATTCCAGAAATGCGACTTTGTGCTTGGTTTTAATTTTTATGCTACGATTCCTCCAGCAGTTTAGGAATATTTCTATTCAACCAAACCAACTCTAAGGATCCAGTTTCAATACAATGGATAAGGTATTTAATGCCTTAAAAACTATCCACATAACTATCAGTGCATTTTAAATAGACACCATGCCTGAAAATACTGTTGGAAGAAGGAAGAGGGAATGATATAAACCTATTTTTACAAAACAGACGATATATTAAGGAAAATAAAGAGATGCCAAAATTACACAATTACCTTTAAATCTCTTATTCTGAAAGTCTATGTTATGGCTTAAATATTGTCCTTTTCCTTAAAACATTATATGTTGCATTGGAATCTCTAGTATCTTACAATGTGACTTTATTTGAGAAGAGGGAAAGGAGTATTTTCAGAAATAATTAAGTTAAAATGCAGTCATTAGAATGGATCCTAATCAAATTGGACTGGTGTCATTATCAGAAGAAGAAATTCAGATAGAAACAGAGAGATGACATACAGACAATGGGGGGGGGTATAAACTAAGAGAGACCCAGAACAGACCCTTCCTTTGAGCTTTTAGAATGAATCGATTCTACCAATATCTTGATTTTAGCCTTGCAGCCTCCAGGAGAACCATGTTCACCAAGTTCTTGATACTTTGTAATGGCATCCACAGTGAGCTGATACAGCTCATGAATTATGACCAACATTTTATGTTAGAAAATATCACACAGAGACTTTCCAAATATCAGAAACCTAAAATCCATAGGGCTTGATTTTTCACTCCACTTCAGAATATAAAATATAAAATATTCAGGGGCAGAGTTGTCCATCAGGGCATTTGTAATCAAAGACTCAAGTTCACGCTGATTGGGGGAATAGATTTCCATAGATGTCTTTAAAGGAAGGACACTTCTTATTGTCCTGATGAGAACAATTCATGAAGTTTGAAGAGGCCAATTCTGAATGTTAAGTAAGCCCAGGGTGAAGAACTAAAATTTATAGGGAATTGAGTCCAATGGCATCTGTTCTACTGTGGAATTCTGGCATTTGAGTTATAAAATGGAAATACATCATAGAGATTTATCTTGGACTAGCTTTCAAAGGTGATCCGTCAGAACTGTCATTTTATATTGAAGTCCATAACTCTGCTCTGCATACCGTCATTTGTGAATGCAAGATGTTGCATATATTGATCTTTGATGGATGTTGGTGGAGAGAGCGTGCTTTGTGTTTGGAGGTCTTTTTTAGTAGTGATAACCAAACACTCATTGTATTGATTTCCCTAGATATCAAGCTGATTAATTATTGATAAGAAGCAAGATATTGGGTTTGGAATCAGGGCCAGCCCTGAGTCACGGTGTGAGTCAGCGATGGTTTTCGGGGAGTCCATGATTGTGTTAATTTCAGGTCTTATAACTTGATAAAGTTACACTATTATATAGCAACTCACCGTCTTCCCCACTTAGGGCCTCCCCGTCCCAAGAACATGGTGGTATTTAAAGACAGTTGAGCCCTTAACAGATGTACACCTATATCCATCTCATGTCGCACAAAAGTCTGTGCTGATGTCAACCCTCTCCAATTTTCAGAAGAAACTGAAACTTAAGGAAGTTGAATGATTTCCTACCTACACATAGCAATAGATGCCAGACCAGGATTTTAACCTAATCTGAAGAGCTGATATTTCGAAACATCACCTGCCTCCCTCTACAATTTATCAGGAACCAGAATTCCCCCTCATATCCCTCTGTCCAGGTTTGTATAACAAGATAGTCCCTGGCAATGCAGCTGAAGATCCTAGTGGATCTTTTCATTTCTGGAAAGTTCATTTGCATTTAACTGGACATTTATGTAGAAAGGAATGAGATTCCTGAAGGGGTAGAGGGGGCATTTGATCTTCTTCCCATAGAAAAGTGTACTCTGAAACAACTGAAGACCTCAGAAACTCATGGTCTCATGAGATGTCAACATCTACAGGGGCAGATACTGGGTTAACTGTTCTCTAAAGATGCCCTCAGAGAATAAAATGCCATGCTCCTTTTCTACATGTAATGAAACTTCCATTCAACTTCTGTATTCACCTTGCCCTCTACTGGAACTTTTGAGTTTGTTTGTGTGTGTGTGTGTGTGTGTGTGTGTGTGTGTGTAACTTTTTATAAGTTACCTGTTGGTGATAGAAAAATCAAAGCCATGGTAGCAACAAATAAGTCCCTTGTATTTCCTAAACTTGGTTTCCTCATATGCAAAAGAAGACTGTGAAGTGGACATAACTAGTAGGGTTGATAGTGTTAATACTTGCTTAGCAGAATTCCTGGAAAAGAGCAAGAGCTCAGGGTCTGGGGTGATCCATTGTCTTATTATCTCCCAGGGGGAATTGTAGAGCCTTTTATGTTGCAGAAGCACACACCATGACTGCTTCCTTCTGCAGGATTTGATGCAGAGCACAGACTGTAGCTCTGTATTCTACAGGCATTTGTATCTCACTAAAAGCCAGGCAGTATTTATAACAAGCAGTATATCACCTTGCATTCATTTATGCATGCAGACTTCCATCTACCCCTCCAAGCTGTACAAGAAATAGGCACTTTAATAGTGTGAAGCAAGGAGGATATTAGCTCCATGAATCTTTATTTTACATTACATTTCTGAGTTTGAGGTGTCAGAATGGTCCTACACGGTAGGCGAGATTTGGTTCCCCAGAAGAGATGTTGACATTGGTTACAGATAAATTGTTGGAGCAGGTGACGATAGCAAAGTCTGTGCCATCTTTTATTTAGCAAAGCATTTTTCTTGTTAACAGTTTTTTTTGTATGCTTTTCTTTCTTCTGTTTCACATCAATCATATTTGACACGCTGCCCAATATCAGAATGAGAAAAAAAATGTGCAGCATTCATTCAATCAGGCAGATGTTTGGCCTGGTGGTCCCTGAAACATCTGGACAGGGGACTTAGCACTGCATTTTTTTTCATCCATTTATTTTGTGTACTGTGGTTAGTCTGAGCTAAAGAATAAGCCCCGACATTCTATTCTCCTATTAGGAGAAAAAGCTCAGGGCCTGGAGTCTGAAGTTACAGACCAAGGCCTCCCTGGTCCTTTTTAGAATGACTTGGCCTTGGGAAGAATCAGAATCAATTGACATGATGCATATGGAAGCATTATATAGATTGGAGAAGCTGATATTGTTCCAAGATTCCCACTCTCTTGGCTTATCATGTAATGATCAAGTCACTCTTGCCTTCTGGGAAGAAGTTAAGAAGGAATAAAGATAGACTTTATGAGCCTGGGATTTCAAAGCACTAATAATAACACTAAGATATGTGAGCTGAACCAAACTCTGCACTTTTGTATAGATTTAAGTACAGGAAAAAATGTCGTTGTTGTGTTTTTTTCCATTATACTAACAAAGTAACTAACAGCCAGATAGGACTATTTCCTAATTGCCCACCTGAGGCCAAAAGGTCAAGACATCAGTTTAGGACATTTAATTCTAAAGATTGTGTTCTAAACTTGATACCTCCTGTCAGACTGAAGCATTAATCTAGCTTCCAGCATTGGCAATGGCTAGTTTGATTTTGTTTTCTGTAGAGTAGGGTTAGCATGACTTAACTTAAAGAAAGATTTCCCTGTCCTTTTTTTTAAAAGTTTTTTTTATTTATTCAATTATGCATGTATGTGTGTGTATGCATGTGTGTGTGTGTGTAGAACCACGGACGAATTCGGGAACCACCATGGAAGCCTCCACCTCCTTGTTTACTCTGCCCCAGGATTCACAGGCTCCGCCCTACCAGGACCAGAAACGCAGGCCACCCCTGCTTCCACCTGGCATCTATACGTGGGCCTAGGATCAGAACTTGGGACCTTCCGCCTGCAAGGCAGAGGCTTAACCCCTGAGCCACCTCTCCAGCCCTTCCCTGTCTTTTATCATCACACCAATTCATTCCATTTCCTTGGAAATGACACAATTTTATCTCTGAAAGAAGATGGAAGGAATGCATACAAAACACTTAGCATTATTGATACATATGAATTACCAGAGGAGTAACATTTGTTCTCCTATGCAACAATATGTGATCCAACAAATATTCTAAGATTTGTCTAATTTGAATAATAGTTCTAAACATCTCAGGTTCTTAAAAACCCATCTAGGATTTGTATGTGGACAGTCTCTGAAAAGTTCAGAACAATGGGTTAGTTCTTAATGAGGTTATTATTGTAATAATTGAAAATTTTAAGTTTTTAAATAAGAATGTGTATATTCACATACAAAAACATATATTCTTAGTGTGAAAAAACATGTTCCAAAGATATAGAAATATACTTCTATTCATTTTTCCTTCATTCAGTAGGTCTTCTGAAGTTTCTGCTAAGAGGAAAGAACACGCTTGAGTCTTCTCCTTGTTCTTTCCTCTCTGCTTCTCTTCCTTCTGTTGTCTCAACAGATTCTTCACAGTCTAGTGCAGGCAGACTTTTTTTCCTTTTGTGGTTTAAGAATCTGGGTTTTTTAAATAAGTTGTATCAATCTCATAAATAAAAAGCGAGAGAGTTTGATGGTTTGAAGCTCAGTTGTTTCATCTATAAAGTCATGCAATATAGAGATTAGTACTAAGTATAATGATGACAGGTCCTTCCCATTCCTGGATGCTTTCTTGGGCCTCTTGCACATTTAATTCCAAGTGGTTCCTGACATACATCGGCCAGCCGCTCTTTCTCCTTGCTACTTCTCCTTGTGGTCTGGCATGACCTTTAGTCATGTGTGTTATTCTGGGCGGAAGTGACCTTTACTTCACTGATTTGCTTCTCAGAATCCCCCATCTCTCTTGTATGAGGATGTGACATTTATAATCAGGGAGTATATCTGGTCATCCACTTTGATAAGCAAATGTTGAAGCTGGCTTGTTTTCAAGATCCTTGCCAGTGTGCGGCCACATTCTGTTGGGCTGATTTTTCAGCCCAGATGTCTTTTGTCATCACTCGACCTGATGAAACTACAAGTTATGATGTATTCAAATCCAAAGTGAAAGTGACACATTCTTGTTCTTTGAGTGGCTTCATAAAAGTCAAACGTTTAATCTCGGGAGAAAATTTAGAAGATGGAAGTAAAACCTTAATGACACACCACATAAATAATAGAAGAAGTCCCTATGCAGGAAATGGTTTGAGATGAGGTTTCTTCAAAGAAATACACTCTGAAATGGAACATTTCAGAGATCCAAAATATGCTGGCAGACAGTGTGCTTTAAAATAGAGTGTCAATAAGACTCAACATTAAGTAAACAGAACTAGAAAATTGTTGTCTATATTAATGCTATTTTTCCCAAACACTGAAACTGGATCACCAAAAATAAGCTTTCAAAAAAATTTAATGACTCTTTTAAAATAGTTTCAGTCCATAAAACCTAAGAAATGAGCTGGCTCTAGTCAAAAAGTAGATTTTTCCCCTAAATTTTTTAGTCGATCTTTTACATGACTAGTGTTTCCCATTCATATTGTACATATGTGTGTGAAAATGCACACTTAGATACCCCAGAGATTGTTTCTCTTTGTCTGTGGCACAAAAAGCAATCAGTAAATGCAAGCTCTCCTTGGCATAGCATTTCTATACAGAAATATAGTTGTTGGGCCAGAGAGATGTCTCAGGGCGTAAGCCTCTGCCTCTCACGCAGAAAGTCCTGAGTTCATATCTTGGATCCTATGTAAAAATGCCAGGCAGAAATGGCAGCAGGCTGTACTTCAAGTTCTGGAAGGCAAAGCCTGGAAAACTGCAGAGTAAAGCAAGAAGGTAGAGACAGTCCAGGGTGATTTCTGATGTCACCTTTGGGCCTCCACAGGCACACACAGTGCCCTCTGATACACACAGAAACACACACAGATACACACATAAAAACAAAATAAAAGTGTAGTTGTTATCCAAAGTAAATAAAAGCTGGACTTAGATTGAAGAAATGTAGCTGAGAAATCTACAAACTAACATCATATTCTGTAAGTATTCTAATCATAACCATATGCTCTCAGAATTTATGGTGCCTCCAAAAGACGTTTCTCTGAGTGTCTGAGTTGCAGTAGTCCTGCAGTACAGGGTGATGCACAAAGTGTTATACAAGATAAATAATGAGATTTTGCAACTGCTTCCCACAATCAGATCTCATCTGAGATATAGATGATGGTGGCTTATGGTTTATGACTATGAGTCTTAACAGATTTCATTTAGTCGACATGGATACATATCTCTATGGTTAGTTTTTCCTTAAATAAATGTTTCCTTCGAAATTTAAATCAGATTGCTTTCCAAAAGGGAATGGTAAGATCTGATTATTAGCTAAAAGAAAAAAAAACTATTAAACCAAGATTGGGTGGTCTTGGTACCAATTTTGAATAAGTCATTGGTAGTTGATTAAAACATTACCCAGCAATTACCTGCAAGGATCTAGCGTGAAAGAGGGAGTGGTATAGTTGAGTAGTCCTGGACTTCTAGAGCCACGGATGCCTTTTGCATGCTCAGACACAATAGAGTTTTCCACTTGGAATTCACAGACATTGAAGTGATATCGAATCCATGTAACAAAGACATCTGTTTGCCAGGAATGTGTGGGCTCCTTCTTCAGCTGGTCTTCTCTCCCCACTGTAGCGCATGCTCTGGTCCTAAGCTTGGGAGCCTTGTGAGGATGTGGAGAAGCGTGCAGTCCGGGGGGGAGGGGACGCACACTGTAGACCACAGCAATTAACTTAAAGCACCTGGGCCTCTCTTTGTTCTCCCTGTAATATGGGATCAGAGGACATATTTCTTTCTCCCAGGACTGTTGCAAACTTCAGGAAACTTCTGTGCTCATCAAAACTGGGTGCCCTGAAATGTGGGACTTTCAGTGTTAAAACCAGGATGTCTCAGAAAAAGTGGAATGAACACAGACTCCCTCTCTGTCAGGCCAAATGCTGAATCCTTCCACAGCTTGGCCTATTTTACACTCACTGCAACCCTGAGACATTTCAAATCTAACACCAGCAGTCCCCCATCTGGAAGGACCCCTCATTCCATGCAAAGTAGGACAATTGGTCACCAAAGCACTCAGCAATTTTTCCCTATTTTCCCTTTTATTTTGATGGCCATTAGCAAAGTCTTTGCTACGTTTCTGGAGGATAAACACACACACACACACACACACACACACACACACACACACACGATAAATATCGATTACTTTCTTGCCTCCTAGTTATACTTTTGCCATTTTCCTTATAGATTCTGAGACACTTTTTGCCCTTTTGTGTTTGCTTTTTAAGTGTGGTTTTTCTCTTTGATGGCTGAGCCCTGTAACCCCAAACACCTCTTTTCTCTTTCATTGTTTGATCATGCTTAGCATCTTACACAGTGGCCAGCAGAATCTCTCCTGCAGACCCGGAGGGGAACTCTGGTCAAAGATTACAAGTAAAAATATTTTCATTTTTATATGATACACTTTCATGATATATGTATATAATAAGTAGTTCTATTGAGAACAGGAAAAATAAAGCTATTGGTTGAGATCAGAATGATCTGTGAAAGGCCAAATTTTCTTCTTACTAGTCAAAACTAACCATGTTTAATCCAATCTTGAACAGTGTAACAAAGAAGAAAGAGATTTCTGAAAAACCAAACTGGATGAAATTTATCTTTCATTTTCATTGTTACCTGCCTCTAAAGTCATGGGGTCTGACTTAAGCCAACCTTCCTGGCCACCTCTTCCCACTGCAAGAACAGGGTCTTCTGAGCCCTTAATCTCTCCTTTTGACTCAGGTTTGAAGTATGGAGGTGTTACTGGAATGGACAGTGAACTTCCCCCCGAGGACACGAAAACCGAGTGGTGACCGCGTTTCGCCCCCAGCGTGGTCCTGATGTTCTTGCATTCTCTGGAACACAGAGCTTAACCCCTTTCCCTGCTGTATCATCCTGCCTTGGAGGCCTTGACAAAAGTGCGCAAAGAAATCCATTTATAATTTATCTTGACATAAAGACAGAAGGCTCAGTGATATTAGCAGAAACTATCTTTTATTCTTCATCTTGCAAAGACAAGCATTTCCAGTTGGATTGTAATGTTCATCTGTTGCAATGGTCTCTAGTTCAGGTCTACCCTGCTTCACCCACTTCACCGAGGCTCTGGGTGACACATGCAGTTTAACAAATAAATACTTATGTCTTGTGAGGTGTGAGTCCCTGTTTGTATATGATCATATTGTTCAATAGGGCTGATTCCCATGGGATTTGTGACTTTTGTGGGACACCCTAATGGGGGAGTTCTGAATTTCCTAATGAATAGTACAGGAGACTTTTTAAGAAGAAAGATCTAATCTGTGCTTACACTGTCACGTTCACCCTCCTACAACAAATAGCCAAGTGAAAGGATTGCTTCAACGCACAGATCAAGCTGTATGTTTAGAGTTGTTGTTGATTTACTGCAAAGTTCTTCTAAAATATGTAAGAAAAAATATCAACTTCTGCTCATTTAAATAAATCAAAAGTTCTGATGTGAGCTGCTGCCATGTAGCTCAAACTGCGTACCAACTCATGCCAATTTTCCTGTAATTTTAATATGATAAGTTGCATGTCACGGGAACACTATTCCTCTTAGAGAAAGAGGAAAGATTTGCCTTGTTAGTTTTAATACCAAGCTAACTGACACATTGTGAAAGAGATGATGCTAAGAGACATATACGTGTATCCTTTTAGTTTAGTGGCTACTTGTAAACACACCTGAACTGTTGAGTTGGTTCTCGAGAAGTCAGCTGTAGACATTGAGTACATAGCTTTTGAGGGAAGTACAGGACCTTTAGGATACCTGTTTGTACAGTCTCTCTCTTTTTCTTTTGAGGGCTTGATTCTCCCATCAAGAAGGACATGTAATAAAACCATAAGAACCATTAGCTATTTCTTTCTGGACTCCATAGATGAGGTCCAGCTTTCTGAGCTTTCCTTCCCTTTGTTTAAAGAATCAAAGGAAAGATTCTACAGGTGGTATATAGTTCCCTAGTCATGATTTTCTAAGGGACGATGAAGAGTGGAAAGAACCGTGTTGTCTGCGTGACACAGATGTGCATGTCCTTCCTATGTCAGGTGTCACATATCTGCTTTGAATATCCTTTTTAAGATTGTGTGTGTGTCTGTGTGAGTGAGTGAGAGAGAGAAAGAAAGAGAGAGAGAGAGAGAGATCTAAGTGGAATATCATACTTTTTCCTGTTCCTTGCTCTCCTTCCCTTATTCAGTTACCATGGGAACAGCTCTGCCTCTCTGGAAAGGGCTAGAAGTTAGTGACATTGAGCAGTGGGGTTTGCACTGAGTTTCTGCCATGAATATATAGGACATTGTATGTAGTTGTTCTGGCATCTGCCATCTGTGGCCTGTCCGTCACTTGGGAGGTGAGTCTTAGTGCTCTCATCTGCTGTAAGCCAAGCCTTGACACTTCCTTCAAATTAAGCAAAAAATAGTGTCCTGGTTGTTCAATTCAACTTGGAACAAAGAGTTAAAGGCTGTTCGTAGAAACCATGCTCTAAGAAGTAAAGGACTCTTTGGAGCACATATGTGGTATCTACTGCATGGTGCTCGTTTCCATGTTGTTGAAATTGTAGGTAACATCTTTCCCGAATCTATCATTCTTCCTGAACCTTCCTCCATGGGGGACCAATCACCCCAAGTCCTCTTCCCTGCCCTCACTTATTTTAAGATTTTTTTTCTCTTTTCTTCAACTAGGGCAAAAGGAAGAAAGTCATTTTGATGCATGAAGTTAACAGAAGATTGGTTACAGTTCCCTTCATACACTAATGTACTCTGTATCCCCCCTGGATTTGTGGCTTCAAGTTAAAGAACTGTATTTGCTTGGAGCATAATTCTTTCCCTAATCATATGAGCTTCCATGGGAGAACACTTATATTCGTTTCCATAGTTGAAAATGCCAAGTGCCTATTTTCTTCTACTGAGTGTTTTGGTTTAGGTAGTAAAGACAATGCTTTTCATACAGCTCTATTCTCTGTAAGTTGAATCTGTTCATAAAGGTATCAAGTATTTTTCCATTTTCCTGCCACATGCAAGTCACTTTCAGAATAAGAGTAGGGGTGGCCGTTCTTTCAATTTGGAAGTAACTGGCTTGCAAAAATTATTCCCTATGGAGCTATTTTGTGTGTAGTTTCCCTCTGGGCTGAGATGTAGGGAAGTAAGTGCAGTGTATTTTAGAGTAGTCATTTGCTCTGATAATTAGCATCACAATACAGCATGTGGTCAGCTACCTGTTGAGGTTTAGACATCCACATGTAGTGTAGATTTTCCTGCACTGTACCAGTGGGTTGATTAAATGTACTTTTTCTAGATTTGAACAAAATAGAGTTACTTGATCCTCAAAACAGAGCATCTTTAGGATTTTCTGGAAAGCATATATCCATTGATGTGACCCAAGGGTCTTAAAATGTAATTAACCAAACTTTGGGGGTTCAAAACATTTATGGGGAGCAAATAAGTGCCTGTGCAAACCTGGCAATCTGTCATGGCTCGAATGTGAGTTGCCTCCAACAGTCTCAGGTGTTTGAAACCTTAGCTGATGTGAATGTTTGGGAAGGTCGTGGCACCTTTAGGAGGTGAAGCTTTGCTGAGGAATGCAGGTCACAGGGAGTGGATCTTGTGCTTGGGTGGCCTGATCCTGTGTACTCTGCCTCCAACCATGCTTTCTGCTGTGTGATGCCCACCATAATGACTACATGCTCCTGAAACTAAGCCAAATACATCTCCCTTTCCTCTAAGGTTGTGCATGAATATAGTCTCACAGCAATGAAACAAGAGTAACTGCAAAAGCAAGTAAGGTGCCTCCTTACAAACCTAGCATCTTTACTTTGTTTCTCAAAAGGGCACATGGAGTGGAAGGAGAGAACCGACTTCTGAAAATTGCCCTCTGACCTCTACCTGTGCGTTGTGCATCATAGCATCCATGTGTATGTGTGTGTGTGTGTTTTCTATCTCTCTCTGTCTCTCTCTCTGTCTCTTTCTCTCTCTTTCAACTAAATAAACAAATTGAATAATAAAAACATTTTGGGAGAACATTTAAATTTTTACTTTAATAAAACACATTTCAGATAGACAATATGGGTATAGCTACTTTTTTTTTTACCCACATCAATAGTAGAAACATTCATTAGCCTATCATCTTTCCGTGTGGTGTGGTCTTAGAATGTACACGTCTCTTTGATCTTCAGAATTGTTATCTCTACTTTGGAGGTATATTCTGTCATAAAGCTGACATATAAAAATCCAAGTTATACTAGTCATTCAATAAACAGCATTAAGTTTTGCAGGTTCTAGACTGGGGTAGGAATAGAAAAGACTATCATATAATTTTTAGTCCTTTAAATATAAATGAAGAAGAGGAATCATGTATATGTGTTTTATTAAAGTTGATAGCTGTGGCCATTCATCTTTCCTTCAGTTCAGCCTATTCAGAGCAGTGCTGGCTATTTCAATAAACCTGAAGTAATTCAATCAGTTTAACTGACTGCCAGATGTTCTTATTCCTTGCGAGGAAATTTTTCAAGGGGCGTGGGCTGAGCAGTTAAAACACTAGCCTTGTAAGCAATAGATCCCTAGATCCCATGCAGAAGTGCCTGGTGGAGATAGTGATCGATCTGTAATTTGAAACCTGAAAGGCAGAGTCTGGGAATTCCCAGACCAAGCCACCTAACTGAATACTATCTCAATAGACAGGCTCTGGGTTAAATGGAGACACAGCCTCAAAAAAAATAAGGTGGAAGTATGATCAAGGATGATTTTCAAAATTAGTCTTGGGCTTCCATATACACAACTACATGTATGAATGCACACCTGATCACACAGCTGCCCCCACAATGTGCACGCTCGTGTGCACACACACGCACACACACGCACACGCACACACATCACACATGCATATATGCATATACATGAACAAAATAACATTGTTTAAGGTGAGTGTGGTAGCCCATCCCTGTAGGTCTACATTTTATCAAGTTGAGGCAGGAGGATCACTTTTAAGGCCAGATTCCACCACAAAAGATACTCTCTCTCTCAAAACCAGATGAGACTGTTCCAACACTAAGGGAAAAGAAACATATATAATCTACATGCTAAAAGCTGGAGGAAAAGACAATTAGACATAGACCATGTGAACCAATGAGTGCTGAACAACTTGCTCCCAAACATCACTGGGAATGCCCCCGATGGTCTTAGAGTAACTATGGAAGAAAGGGAAATGAGATGGTGTCAGTGCCACAAGTCCAGACCCAAGTGCCATGTGCAGTGACAGTCATGGTGGAGGTCATCAACCCATTGCCTCTGTGACCACAGGCTTCATCTCACGAACAGTTGGACCTGTTACCTGACAAAGTTGCTTAACTGGGTGGTTTCTGCCCTTTTTTCAGAGAGATGCCAATAGCATTTCCTTCTACAGAGCCTTGGCGGAACAAAGTTCGGATTGGGGCAGTGGATAAAAATCTGTAGGGTGCATTTTGAGATGTATACGAGAGATGAAAATGGTAAGGGACCACTGAAAATCATCTTATTTCAGTATTTTCTAGAGCAATCTGGCTCCTTTAGATTGAAGTATCTGTCAGAAGTGATCTCAGTTTGACTGACCTCAGCATTATAATGTCCCTACATCTTATCCCTCCTCTTTTCCCCATTCAGCTTCATAGCTATAATTAAGTTCTTCTCTGAGTTAGAAGATCGTCTGAAAGGTCAGCTTATGCACTGGGTAGCAGCCCCAACAATTTAAACAGCTTCTTCCCTGTTTGCTACTGTCTTGAATTGTATCTCCATTTCTTCTATCTCTTCTCCCCTGTCCCAATGTATAGTCTCACCAAACAGGAAAGACAACACTGAAGACAAATTATTCCTTGAAAAATCCTCACTTTATTTTATTTTATTTTACTTCTAAAAATTCCTTGTTGTAGCACCAATCCAAGTAGATTGGAAAAAATGATAGTTTGATTCTAGCTCCCGCATAGCATAGCTTAGCCTCTTTCAGTTGCTTCGGGACAACAAAATTCTGTCAAATCTAACACCCTATCTGAACTCTTTCTTGCCCATATTCTGATAAGAAATTTATCCTGAAACAGGTTTATCTCTGTTGATAATGGACTTTGTAGCTGTGGGGAAATTTTGATAGGGTGAGCCAGCATCCATCTTGTTGACACCCCCTCTTTAGCAGGTGCAGGGAATAATCGGTGCTCTGGTGGGATGCTGGACGAGGATGCCCCAGTTGATGCTGGTGGGCGGGCACCTCTGCGCTTGCGCTGTGGCCTTAGCCCCTGTGGCTCTCATTCTTCACCTCTCTCCTCATATCTCTTCACTTTCCTTCAGTAGCCTCTCATTTATTGCTTCAATTCACTTCACTTTTCTTCATTCCTGTCTGATCTTAATATCTTTCATGATTCTGGATAATGTCTGTCTGTCTGTGTATCTATCTATCTCTATCTACCTATCTACCTATCTACCTATCTACCTATCTACCTATCTATCTGTCTATCTATCTATCTATCTATCTATCTATCTATCTATCTATCTATCTATCTATCTATCATCACCTACCTATCTATCTTATGACAGACCTTAAATTATCTTCCTGTCTGTTCCTGATTGCTTTCAGTGATTCTAATGAACTCATGGAAGTTTGCTTGGTGATGGCTGATTAGACTCTTGGGACAGCAGACTGGACAATCTGCCCACCTTTCCAGAGGGCAGTGTAGAAGGCTATTACCTATGTCTGTTTCTAAAAGATTCTTCTTTCTTAATTTACTCCAGACATTTCCTGCTCCCTGGGTTAACCTATTCATCACTTGAAAGCAAGTAATTCCATACTTTACTATTTACACAAGAGGAGTATATGAATACAAGGTTATGTAGAAGATCACATCAATTACATATTAAGGAAATGAAGTGAAATTAATGTACATTAAACCACGGGGAAAAAAATGAATCAGTAGCCTATTTACAAATGTGTAATATTCCACTTTCGAGGATCAATTAGGTAAAAAAAATGAGTTACTTAGAGAAAATAAGTGCCAAGAGAATTGTTAAAGATTGTATCCCTTATATACACATTTATATTATTAATCCAAGTTGAACTTCTCATTAGAATAATGGTTTTCAACATTTATTTTTTCCTTCTAAGAGTGCTCAGATCCACAGGTTGTAAATGGAACTTCTTCAGCTGCTGAAAATGAAATTTACTTAGGTAAATTAGTAGAGACTCTTGTCTTTAATGATGGAATATGAAGTCCCCTATTGCTATTAAAAAATCTCAAGTGGTTGCCACTCTTTAAATTATGCTTATATTTTATTAACATTTGTTCTTAGATATTTTATTATAAAGTTTAAATCAGACTAGATTTTATGTCAGAATTTTTTTTTGAAAAAAGGTTTTCCTCCTAAAATACAAGCTAAAGACTCATAGTAGCTAAAACACAAGAAAGGAAAGGAATAACACACTCCGGTTGAGTCAGCATGCTGCTTCGTATGACTGGTAGACTTTAGCAATGGTCCTTCAGTTCTCTTGACCTAGGCGATGTGTTTCCTCTTGCTCTCTCTGGTATCTTCCATCTCATCAGTGATGAGATGACCAGGCGATGGAGGAGAGAGGAGAGAGCAAGGAAAAGTACAGCATTCCTGGCTTGGTTCACGGAAAAGTGCACAGCTGACAGCACTTGCCCTTGGAGGGTAGCTGACGTTTCATTTTTCATTCCCTCCCCCAAACATAGTCATTTGCTGAGTCATCCCAGAACATCAGCCTTTGCCCATCACCCTTGTCTCTGCGTCTTTGTGTTTGCAAAAGAGGTTCATTACCACAGCTTCTTAAGTAGACATTCTGCTTTGTAATAAATAATGCTAGTGATTCAAACATACATGGAGAGTTTTTTTAAGTCTCTTCAAAATTTTCACACGTTGAATATGTATGTGCTGAAGCTAATTCTCTGAGGGAAATTAAGAGCAGATGAATTGTTGGTTTCATATGTAGAACTGAGGAACTGAGTTTATTTCAACAAGTGCTTATTAAGCATCATCATATGACTATAATATGACAGCTCCTATATGAAGGTCTTATAAAGATTTAAAACCAATCAGAAAAGGACTTGTTTCTTTTTATTTATTACTTATGTTTCTTTTTACATTTTATGTGTGTCTGTGGGGTGTTGTACACTGTGGGGGTATTGGGTACCCATGTTTTACATGTGTGAGTGCATGTGTTGGTATGTGTGTGTGTACATGCATGTAGAAGCCTGAGGTTGATCCCAGGAATCGTCCTTGATCGGCTCTTCTTTTGCAGTGTTCTTTTGAGATTAGGTCTCTAATCAAGCCCAGAGCTCTCAGATAGAGCTCCCCAGCTTATTTTGGGGAGTCTCAGACTCTGCCTTCCTCAGTTGGAATTGCAGACAAGCCACCACACTCACACTCTTGCAATCTAAATGTGAACTGGGGATACTAACTCTGCTCATCTTGTTTGCACAAGGGGCACTTTAACTGCTGAGCTATCCTATCTGCCACAAGGACTCAGCTCTTCCGGCTCTTTTTGTATTTCAATATGCACACCAGACCATTGTCCTGGGATTCACTGACATATTACACGTCATATGCTTATCCCTGATTTATACTCCTCTTTTTTTTTCTCTGTCATTTTTTTTTCCTTCTCAGCTCACCAATTTTTGATATGAGTTCTTTTCTCATATGGCCCTGGTGAAATACTTACAGTTTACTAAATTTGTGATTTTACTGCAAAACCCAAAGAACTTGGGTTTTATTTTGTCTTTGTATCATTGCTATCAGTGGAGAAGGAGAGCATGTGAGTGACACAGAGAAGCCGGGGGATGTATCACTCTGCTGGGATGTAGTGTTCAGCAGAAATTTGTTCACTGCCAAGTGTGTCATTTTAAACTTTCCCAATAGTCATATTGGGAACACTTTTTAGACAAAGTCTAAGTGTGCATTTACTCATGTAAATTTGGGAAGTCTGCTCCTTAGACTTCCTAGCCAACTAGAATCTGGTTATTGTGTGGCTACTATATTGGACAGTCCAAGGCTGCATATATTACAAGCAGAAGTACACAGAGTTCTATTCAGAGTCCTTGACTACTATTTAATCTGAAGTTTAGCAGTGTTGTTCCTTTGTTCATATACATATGCAAAGGAAAGGGGTGATAACAGAAAGTTGGGCCAGGACTCAGATGAAGAATTTGGATGTTCCCACTGACGTTCCAGTTCCTTCTCCTCAAAATCACCTCATGGGCAGGAGAATGTGGGGAAAGGAGAAAGCATGAGAACAGAACGTCCATTGATTCTGCATTTCATTTTCACCAGGCATAAGACTGAGCGTCTTAACTTGCATTATTTTTACTTATTCTCTATAAATAACCTAGTGCATAGCCACACTTCTCATTTTACAGATGAGGGAACTAGGTATTATGTAAATCAAATAACCTTATCAGGTCATTGATCTCATAAAGGGCAGATCTGGGATTTAAGAAAATTCATATTGATGCTCGGTTTGATGATGTAAACCCCATCATAAGAAGGGAATTCAGCAAGGATATTCCCATAGTTCTGTTTTTCTGATGTTTGCAAATCTCTAATCTAGAGTGAGTCCTGGGGCTCTTACAATACCTGGTGGCTATATTTTGTGTGAAATTGTAAGGGCTTCTGGAAATTCTTGCCACTGAGAGCATCATGGTTTCCACTATGCAGTAGCACTGACTTTCCCATTAAAAAAATCCAGGGTAGAAGAAGGTTTCTATGGGAACCAGAAGAAGACATATCCTATTCCTGAAAATTCCCCAGCTTAAAAATTTGAGTTATTGCATAATAAAGTAGCTTATTAAAACAATTAAGAGGATCAAGACAGACCATTTTATAGATCTATTATGCCTGAGCCCCTGAAATGAACTTAACATTATTTCCACTCATCATTTATTAAGCACTTACTTTTTGCTACAGTTCGTGCTAGGTGCAGGGTCTGTTAACACCTATGAATTATATTTTAATAAGCACTGGAGATTTAAAAGAAAACTTGCCTTCCTAATTTTTTCGCTACCAGAGACTTTAATCTCTGTCTTTAGGCACAATAATTGGACAGGGCATTCTGCTCGGAGTTTGATGGTCCCGAGTGGACACTGAGTCAACACTTTGCATGATATCATTGTATGGGTCCTGACGGATTAAAGAAAGATTAGTTAATTTATGAGCTGCTGACTTCTGCTGCCTTTCGAGTGGGATTTGCACTGTTCCCCACACGTGGGTAACCCCTGTGAGGAGATGCGCATAGACAACAAGAGGAACAGAAAACATCACGTTTTTATACTCATGAGTCACCATGAAAGTTTAGCCACACAGATCGAAAGCATCGATTTGCAGTCAAAATGTTCATCTCCATGCGGTGATTCCTTTCATTTAATTTTCAGGTTCTATTAGTAAATTTAATCAGGTTAAATTTTTGTGAATTCTATTTCCTCAAATGAAAGCGAAGGCACCATATCAAAAGACCCCTCCAATCTGTCCCATGATACGGCAGAAAACACACACACTGACTCTCTCTCTTTCTTTCACACACACACACACATACACTCATACTCACATTTTGTATAATCACTTTGAAATCTATAAGTATGAAAAAAAATATTTTCATTATTGACCAATCCAACTCAGAACTGGACGGACTTAATAATACAGGAAAGAAACCAAAAGGCATGAGTCAAGGCAAGCTGACTTATTTGGACACAATGCTTATTTGGACACAGTGTGGCCAAGCTGCTGAGAACGTATGTTACCAACCTGGAGACAAGGGCAGAGAGTGGGTTACAGAAATGGGTTTTGGAAGTAGATTGTTTGGTGGAATCTTTAGTCTAGTCTACGTTGGCGTCTATGCTTGTAAGTGACAATTATGCACAATAATTGCTTATCAGTGCAATTATTCATTGTAGGCAAGATGACTGATTGGCAGTAACTTACAAAGTCTATAAAGTGTCCATGGTATACGATGATCTTTCTTTAAATTGTGAGTGATACTTGGAAACTAGGAATGTGAAGAAGAATCTCTTGAGAGACAATGACAGACAAAGGTTTGGTGACCCAGATATTGGGACAGACAGTGAGAAATTGTTCTAGTCAGGAGGCACATGAAAGCTTTGTATGGATATTTACTTGGAACTGGGAGTAAAATTCCTCTTGAAGGCCATCAGGGATGGCCAGGGAAAGAAGAGATTACACAGTGACAGACGTAAACATACCTTTCTGGCTTGACCACTGCATGAATGATTCAATAATCTGCCAATTTCATCTGACTAATCTTACTGTTCACTGGATAAGCAATATTCCTGAGACACATCTGTTGTTGTTACTCTGCGTGTTGCCAACAAATTCACAACCAAAGAGCTCATGGAGGGAAAGAGTTTTATTTTGGCTTACACTTGTCTGGTATTTCTCAATCCAGCTTGGCAGGAGAGTCCACACCAATACCAGGGGCCAAGGAAATTTGCCACCCCACATCCGCAAGACTGTTGAGAAAGGGGCAAAGTTCCCTTGCCAGACAACACGTCTGTCCAGATATGCTGAAGACCATCAATTTTCTTAACCAAAATCCCTCCATTTTATCTACCTACTGTGAACTGGGCCATCTCCATCAATCAGACAATCCCCTGTAGGCTTCCTTAGGGCTTGACACAACTCTAATTCTTTACAAATGTACACAGAGTCTTCATTCATCATCTTGATACCAGTGCAAATCTACAGCATTATAGTAAAAGATTCTCAAATTTAGGCAAAAAGAATTTTATATAGAACATAAAACTGGAAGACAGCAACCATTTTTGTTTTTTGTCAATATTCTATACTGACCCAGATTCAAATGTGGATTGCATGCCTTCTGGATATTTATTTATTTGAGAGATTTTTATATAAAGGGAAAGAGAGAGAAAGAGAGAGAGAGAGAGAGAGAGAGAGAGAGAGAGAGAGAGAGAGAGAGAGAGAGAGAGAGAAGGCACATATATTCATTCCATGGTGCACATATGAAAGTCAGACAACTTTTAGAAATCAGTCCTCTCTTTCTAGCATGTGGCTTTCCAAAATCGAAGTCAGATCAGGAATATGCACAGTGGTCCTGACTTCCTGAATCATCCTGCTGGTTGGGATTACTCGATCTTTTCCTGATATCCTCTTTCAATCTTAGAGTTATTATCCTCTTTAAATTAGGCTCGTGGATTCTCCTGGTCCACATGGTATCAGCAACTGAACCAGAGTTCTGGGCTTAGGCTGCAATGGGCTGATGTGACCATATAACAGTTTTGATTTCTAATTATATCTGAGGCTTGTGATGTTAATCAGTTTGCTCCGTGGTCTTGGCATCCACTCTTATTTCTGCAGTATTTGAAAAATTGGAGCCTTGCACCAGAGAAAAACCTTTACAGGAAGAAGAGCAAGGCGCAGCACATGGCATATGAGGTGGCTGTTGGTCACTGCACAATTGGCCACAGTCTGGGAGGTGGGCATACTGTGCTGCCCTCACTTGGTCTGTATTTCAGTCTGCTATTTTTTTCCTTGTTGAGCCAATGTATTGATTTCATTTGAAAAGCTCCTTTATCCTAGTGACTTCTCATGGTTCAGTTATTTTACCCAATTTGCTATTCATCAGAGAGATGAAACAAGCATGGCTTAAGAAGAATTTTCCAGCGTTGTTCTCCCTTGAACTTGTCTTTCCTTCTGCCTCTAGTATTTGATGGGGAAGAATTGTTTTGGATTGACTGGATTATGATGAGCCAGATGCTGTGTGATCATTTCAAACATTTATTGTATTTATTCATGATCGCATTTAGCCTATGGACTACATTACCACATTTTAGAATGCAGTGAATATCGTGTCTGCTTCACAGAAAAGACAAGCCTGAGACACACGTCCAACAGCTTGTGCAAGAGTGTGTGCTGGGAGATTTCATATCAAAATTCATGCTCTTCACTTGCCCAGTTCCAGCTCAGCACTTACCTCTACCTATCTATTAGGAGCACAAGCAAGGGCTGGGGAGATGGCTCAGTGGTTTGCCTTTGCCTTGCAAGCAAAAAGATCTGAGATAAGATATATGACCTGTAATTCTCACGCTGAAGGGGAAAGGCTGGAAAAAGGAGGAAAGCAATAGAGTAGAAGAGCAATCCAGATGATTCCTCAGGTCACCCTTGGGCACAGACACTCCACAAGTACTAACACTCAAGAGTGTCTTCTTGTATACACACACACACACACACACACAAAGCGACACAAACAAATATTTTCTTAAGCATTTTCTTAGTCTTTACAATAAAAATGTGCATTCTTACATAGTGACATGAATTCATTCACTATTAGGTAAAAGTTCCTGATAATAATAATTGATTTGTATTAAAAGCCTAATGTGTTCTAAGCTCCTTGTCATTGCTTTTACATGCATTATCCTTAAATCCTTGTCACAATCCTGCAAAAGAAGTGTGATTCCCTTTCATGGGTTAAAATGTAAGATTTCTGGGAAATAACTTCCTCAAAGTCACAGAAGGAAGTGGAAATTGTTTCGACTAATGAGCTTTAGTGTTATTTCTCTCACATTATGTGTGAAAAAATGTCATCATTAAGAATATGTTTTTCTAACAGTTCCAAATATTGCCAAGCAGTAGCAAAGTGCATTATGTATCAAGGGGGCTTTGCTGTCAATTCAAAAAACCCAGAGTGGGCTGGTAGCCACCTACTTCAATCATCCATGAGGCGGGCTCCTTGTTTATATGTTTGCCAGAAAGAAATTACTTCAATACATAATATGAAGGTATAGGATCAAAGGTCACAGAAAGTGGGGGTGACAGATTACATGACCTCACCAGCATCAGACTATATCTCTTAAGTGGCTCTCTTGGGATAGATATTTGCATATTGTTTTGAATCCAGAGATGGTCCTACTAATGTACATACTTTATTAAGGCTCATTTGAAGAAAATATTTTAATAAAATATTTTTAATCAGGTTTGTCATTGGATAGACCAAAGGGGTAACATAGTTCCTTTACCTCCCAAACACTATAGATTATTTCTTGGCATAGAGAAATCAGTGATCTATGTGGAATACTGGATAGAAGTGGTTGCTTTCATTTAGAAAGCATTTGTTTAGAGGAAAAAAAATGCAAAATAAAGCAATGATGTGATTGTCATAGATATACTCTTGACTCTGCCTGGAACAAGCAATATACTAATTGGATGGTAATCCAATCCTTTAGAGTAAGATGAGCGAAAGGCAATGTAAAAAACTGAACCCTACTAAATATGTGCATGCGTGTGTGTGTGTGTGTGTGTGTGTGTGTGTGTGTGTGTAATTAAAGCACTTATGCCTGTGATGTCTGTATATGTGTGATGTGTGAGTATATGTGTGCATGAGTGTGGACATATGCACGCCACACCATACACACAGAGATAGAGAACAATTTCCGGTGTTGTTACTTACCTTTCCACCTTGTTTGACATTGGGCCTCTCCATTGTGGGAGCTTAAGCCAGATTGTCTGGCCTGTGAGCTTCTTCACAGGACAATGATTCTTGGCTGCCTGCCTCCTGTTTCCCAGGTGCACAGGAATTCCAGATGCTTAAGAAACTGCATCTGCATGGCTTGGTATGTGAGGGTGTGACCTCCAATCCTTAACTAATTGTTTTACCCACCAAGCCATCTCCTTTTCTGTAAATATCTTTTGAACGGATTCTTTGTCTGTGTTTGTTGAGTAAATGATATGCTAGTATGATGGCCATTTTAGCAAAATCTACAAAGTGTTTTATCAAAGGTATACATTTAATCAGATTAATATATGCATACTTAAGCGACAGGTAGCAGCTAGATAGATATATGCATATATACATAGGAGAGATAGCAACTAGCTGGCTAGATATATACATACATACATAGAAAATAAAGCTCACTGTACTCAAATGGACATTTTGTTCAAGTTTGGAAACTGGATTCAGAAAATCTTTGAAAGATTTTCCAAGATGGAATAGAAGATAAGATTGAGCAGCAGCATCTCTGTTCTCGTAACTTCTTACACATGCTTTTCCACAATTCATTTCTTCATCATTCCTATTCTTGTTTACGGCAGAGTAAAACAATTCACAGGGTCAGATTCTCTCTCACAAGAGGTGAGATTCTCTTCTCCCTGAGGTGGTGCATACACCTTCTTAATTGATTTGATCCAAGAGGAACCTGTCACAGGAAAACTGAAGGCACATTATAAAAAATCATACCCAGGCAATCATCTGGATGTGCATTAGATCATTGTTTATAACTGGTTCTTTGCAAAAAGTGCTGAGATTCTCCTTGATGTCTTCCTAATTTTCCATTTGCCTGATCATCCAATGTGTTATTTTTAAATTTTTTTATTATTATTTTTCTTAGTTGTGCGTGTGTGCGTGTGTGTATGTATGTGTTTGTGTGTGTGTGTGTGTGTGTGTGTGTGTGTGTGTAGAACCACGGGCGAATTTTGGAACCACAATGGACCACCTCCACCTCCTTCTTGTTTACTCTGCCCTGGGATTCACAGGCTCTGCCCTACCAAGACCAGAAACGCAGGCCGCCTGTGCTTCCGCCCAGCGTCTATGCGTGGGGTCTAGGATCTGTACTCAGGACCTTCCGCCTGCAAGGCAGAGGCTTAACCCCTGAGCCACCTCTCCAGCCCCCAATGTGTTATTTTTAATCTTTCGAACATTTCCACATTTCCACATTATTATTAGTCAGGGATCTGTGGACATGTGCATGTCTTTCATATTGGCTTAGATAAGTTCTAGAAATGTTCTGAAGCCCCCACACTGTTCACTTCCTTGTCCTACATATCATTCATTTCAAACAAAGTCTAGGTTATTCTTACTATTTTCTTTTGCCATGCTTTATCACGTCTTCTTTATCAGCAGATATAATTGAGTGTTATCTACTATTCTGTTTTGGAAGAAATATTTTCATGTTAAGCTATTGGCCCTTGAGTTTTCTGTTTTAAATGAATAACCTGTCTTTGTATCTGAATGCCATGAGTCTGACAGTGCTCATCAATACACCCCTGATTGCCTTCCACCAAACCCAACCACCTACTGATGTACGAGATGTTTCTGGTGAATTCTGATGTGACTTGCTCATTCCCATACAGAGAAATTCCAAGACACTCCTCTATGCAGCTCGTATTGCTGAGACTTGTACTGTGTAAGCAAAGACACAAATTCTCACAGTTCAAGAAACACCAGTGAAGTGTATATTATTGCCCTCATTACACAAAAATGCTCATAGAAAACACTCTATCAATTCCAATTATGTTCTGGGGGAAAAAAGGGAACCTGAATAAAAAAATCCTGGAATATTTGACTGAGCTGATTATAGCCATTGAACAATTTGCACTTAGAAGAAATGTGGCAAAAAGATAAAAATAAGCTGAGTATTTGTTAAAGGATTGAAAACATGGTAATAAAAGATTTGGAAAAAGGTTTAACTTTCTCCATTAGTTCTTCATTTCTCGATTATTTTCCTGTTTCATTTCTATTTACATACCAAGCTGATTCTTTTGCATCTGGGTTTTGCACAATTCTTTCAATAATGTATGGTTCAGTGGCTATAATTACAGGATTGTTAAAGTTCACATTTTACTATTCATCTTGTTATCTCTGGTAATGGAAGGTTGAAATAAATGCACATAATTACATGGTTGCTCCTAAATTATTTTTATATTGCTCTCGCCAGGATACACTCGAAAAAGCTGCATTTATTCTCCAAGATTTATCTTTGGTGGTAGTGGTTCTAGCAAAAATAAAAGTAATAAATACATAAATGGATTGGTCCCATGAGCTTACTATCTATAGTTACTTTTTTTTTTCAAATTAAATCCAATTCATTCATCTCTTTGAGCCTGCTGGGGCCAGGAAGTACTTGAAGTCTATGTAAGAAATCACATCATGTTTCAGCACTGTGACAACAGGAATATTTCCCTCATGGTTCATTTATCATTGGTCTTTCTACCTATCTGCTGCAGGCTACCTCGCAGCCTGAGGGCATGGCCCAGCTCACCCTATAAGATGTTTAAATAAGTTTGATTTCAACCTAAAGTGATGACTGCCAAGTAAGGGGATTATTCTCTTTAGAATTATACTAGAAATAATTTCATCATAACATATTTGTGGCACTCAAAATATTTTTTATAGAAAATTAAAGGATTGTACAATCAGCACCTTTTTCTTCCATTTTCATGTGTATATGTGTTGGTCTGCCTGCATGTGTGCTTGTATATGATTGGGTGCTCTATGTGTGTGTTGTGTGCATGTGTGTGCCCACGTACATGAGTGTGAGTGTACGTGGAGGCCTAGGAGCAAGGTCAGGAGCCATGTTTACTCCTTTTTCCATCTTACTATTTGAGTCTGAGTCACTAACCCAGAGTTTACCTTTATACAGAGCTTAGTCAAGGTAGCCTGTTTCTTCTGGGATTCCTAGACCCCACCTTCCAAGGCCTGACTTACACATAGTACACACTTCCTGAATATTTTATATGAGGTCTGGGGATCTAAATTCTCACCCTTTTGTTTGAGTGCTTTGGCTTGTGGTAAGTACTTTAACCATAAGCTATCTCTCCAGCCCCTGATTAAATATTTGTTGAGTGTTATGCTAGACATTGGATTTTATATTAGAATTTGTCTTTTTGGACACTATCTTAGACTTTTCAGATTAAAGAAAGATGTGAGTTCATTTCATTTTCATTTGTGTGAATGTATATGTGTGTGCACATGCAAGTGTGTGTGCTGGTATGCATGCACATATGTGCACATGAATGTAGAGACCCTGAAGCTGATGTCTGATATCTCTGATCACTCTCCACTTTGATTATTAAGGTAGCATCTCTCACTTGAACTCAGAGCTCGTCAATCCACTAGGCAGACTAGCCTGCTTGCTTTGGGAATTCTCTGTCATTGCTTACACTGGAGTGACAGGCAACTGCCAAAACTTCCTGCCTCCCCTTGGGTTCTGAGAATCTGAACTCCTGTTTTTATCCTTTTTATTTTGGGATTGGAGGGGGGCGAAGACCTTATTCATGGAGTCATCTCTTGACCCCTCGTTTTATTTTTATGAAGGGCCAGAAGGTTAACTTTCACTCATTTACTTAAGAGGAGCGGGTTAAATCATTTAAAGTATTGTTTATTCAATATTGTTTTATTTCTCATAAGATAAAGCTTGAAAGGAAGATTTAAAAAAAAAAAAAAACAACTCACCATCTCCTGAGAAATGACTTGGGTAAGCAGACAAGGAATGCATTCCACACGCCTAGAGTCTCCCTATCATGGCTCGAGCATCTGTGGGTTGTCACTTGAAACCCAAGTTAAAAGACAAGATCCTTCAGGGAGAACCTTTCTATGTTCTGCATCTATTGGGTGGTCCTGATGTGGAATCTCACAGTTTGTTGTTCTCTGCAGGGTGACTGGTTGTTCTCTAGAGGGCTAGTTTGCCCCCAGAGAAACGCTGCTCTCACAGTAAGATTAGATTCATTCCCCTGCTGCCCCATTTACCCACCCATTCAAGGCCCTCTGAAACATTGTAGATCCTTCCCTTTCTCAGTCATCAAACTCGGCTTAATAAATGAGTTCTCTACTAATCCATATCAGCAATGCATAAAAACTAAAGGGAATTTTTTTGAGAATCTATACATCTATACATCTTAATTAAGAGATGAAATTTCATCCAAAGAGCAAATAGCATTTGTGAACAAGCTGGCTTCTCATGTCCAGCCAAGCCTGTTGCCAAAGTGCAAGGACATGACTCAAAAATGATGAATTCATTGTTTCAGTCATTTCTTTACGTAGAACCAATTTGCATCATAGAATCCTCAAACAAATAGCAGTTATTGACACAGTTGGAGTCATTTCCGAGGAGATGGGGAGTCCATTCTTTTCTTCAAATTCCCCACCTCCAGTTCATCCAGAAAGCCGATGCGCACCTCTCTAAGAAGCATACTAAACAAATGCGGAGCTGCTTCTTAACTCAGACGACAGTCTTTGGAGGGAAATTTGTTCCTGCCATAGATGATGTCACAGATGAAGCTGGAAAAGTAGAACATCCGGACCAGACTGAACGTCTTTTAAACTTTGCTTTCAAGACTATGATGTTCATGGGGGCTGAAGAGATGACTCAGGAGTTAAGTCTCTCCTTCGCGGGCAGAAGGACCCGAGTTTGACTCCACGGAAAAATGCCAGAGGGAAAAGATAGGGCCTGGAAAACTCCAGAGCAAAGCAGAAAGGAGATGGGGCAGTGCAGGATGACACCCTGTATCACCCTTGGGGCTGGCTCCACAGGCACACCTAGTGCCCTCTGAGACACACGCACACACGCACGCACACACGCACGCACGCACGCACACATCTATCTATCATTTTTATCCTAAAGGTAGGAATTTATTTAATGTGATTAAATATTCATTTGATAAAACCTCTCTTTTCCTTTCTTTCTCTTTCTCTCTTTCACCTTGAAATTCTTTCACTCCTGTCTATTGCTCCCTATCAGTCCCCCGCTTCTTCTAAGACTGGGAACTCTTAAAGGTTCGGGACATTTCCATATCTGTGGAACTATATCTGTGATGACGATGATAAAGATGGATGGATGGAACTTCAGTGTTTTCATTCTCTGGCACTGTTGTCAGTCCAGATTTGTAGCCAAGTAGCAAAGATGTTGATGCTGTGTGAGTTTATTCATCTGGCATATTGCTTTTATAGATTGGAAGCTGCTCAGTTGCTACCTTTTAATTCTGGGTTCTTCCAATCTTCAATACAAAGCTATCAAACTGCTTTAGGATAGAAAACTGTTAAGTGGAAGGTACTTGAGCATTCCACTGCTGATGGACAAGTGTTTGCTAGGCACTTGCTCTGTGCCCAACAAAAGGGTAAGCATTCCACAGCAATATGGAAATTTAGCAAATGCTTCTGAAAACATTGAAGAAATAGGGACACGTTTTCAAAACAAGCTTTTGTAGCATCTTAAGGTCCCCAGCTCAGTGCTGGGGTGAAGTTTGCTTTCAGACAGATCTTGCATAATAGAGTCAAATTAGGATTTTATGGTATAAATAACTGCATAATGGAGATGTTTGAGAAAATGTAGCCCTCATCATCCTTGAAGTCTGTGAAATGTCTACAGTGAAAATATACCTGGGGCGGCGATTTTATTTTTCCAGTTTGAGGAACTCAAGTGGTAGTGGGTGTGGTGTACTATTGTTTAGAGACACTCATTCTTCAGGAAGATGAAGTGTACAAGGATTGCTCCATGGACTTGTGCTGTCATTCAGCAACGGGCAGGGAGATAGTGAACAAAGGAAGAATGGATTCTACAGAGGGAAGATGAGTCACAAAGTACAGAGTTAGAATAGGTTTAATCTGTGATAGCATCTTATAGAGTTGAAAATAAGTGCTTTAGGCTCTTATTCTTTCAGAAGATGTCTTTTGACAGGGTGCGTTGAAGTAGATGTGAATAGACAGGCACTGTGATACACACCTCTATCCCAGATATGCCAGAGGCAGGATTACTGCAAGTTTGAGGCCCATCTTGTCTGTGCAGTGAATCCAGGCTGCACCAGACAGCATCACAGGGCTCTGTCTCATAAAAAAAGGAAGTTAATACAAACGAACATATTGCTATAAAGCTCAGTGTCAATCAAAAGAGATCACATACTTGTCATAAGTGATGCTGAGTCTTCATTGTCAACTTGACTGGATTTAGGGTCACCTAGGAGGTTAGCGAGGTACCTCAATCCATGAGGATTTCCTGCGAGGATTAACTGAGGAGAAAGATACACCTGGAGTGTGGGTAAGACTGTGTCCTATTATCTGGATGAAGGAAGAGGGGAATCGGTGAGAAGCCAGCTGAGCGCCTCCAGTTCCTTCCTCTCCGCTGCGTCTGCCAAGAAGTGAAGCTGTGTCTCACACTCCTACAACTGTCATTTTCTACTCAAACATGAGGGCAAGAACCACGCACTCAACTCTCTGAAATTACCAGCCCCAGACTACTCTCTTAAGCGGTTCTATCAAGAATTCTGTCACAGTGACCAAAAAGAAGTACCTAAGATCTCTTCATGGATTAAGGGCAATAGCGTCTAAAATATAGAATTCCATTTTCTCACTCTCAAAACAAACTAATGCCCAGGAGGGACCCTCACCCCCACCCTTCTGCTAATGCGTTCATCTAATTTCCATCATCTGACACACAAGGATCTATTTCTTGGCTCGTCTCATAGATCAAGTGGCAAATGTTCCCCCGAGAGATAATGTTGACAGTGCTGGCACACAGGACACTTGCAATTTTCTGCTCTGTATTCAGCCTGGCATTAGCTCAGGTGCACAGGAGACATTCAGAGCCCTGCCTACAGCCAAAACCTGAAATCAGGGATGACTGCCATCTGATGCCTCCTGCTGGGTGCCTGATGGAACCGAGTGTCACAGAGACATAGGGGGATCTATCGCCGACTTTCTTGTTGGAATGTCAGTGTATCATCACAGGCCACAAAACAACGTGGACTGTGAAATCAAGTAACACAGACGGGAAGGTTGGAAGCAAGTGGTATGTTCCTAGTTTCATGGCAGTGTGTACCATAGTGCTTGGTCCCTGAATCCGTATGCGACCGTTCCAGTTACTCTGAGAAATTTAGCATCTTTGTCTGCTTTGTCTTCATCCCCAGTAACTAGAAAAGGCCAATTCACATGACGAGCACTTAGCAATTATTATTCATTCATTTTGTGGAGTGAATAGATAATAATTAAAATTGAAGTTTGCCACTCTTGATTAGAAAGCCTAATTCACAATGAGCCCGTTGACATCCTGAGATACTGAGCCGAATGAGGAAATAAATGAATGAATAGTGAAAAATGACCCTGAGAGGCCTATCTTGACTCTCTTAAGTTTCTAAGGTACAAGGAATGATCTTATTGGGTTGATATCAGATCCAAACAAGCATCTCAAAGCATCCCTTGTTTTTCCTGCTTCACGATCTGAATATAGATGAAAGCACTTTAGAAAAAAACAAAACCCACAACTCGTCTTGTTTTCTCCTAAAACCTAGAAGAGTTTCTTTTCAGAACAAAAAAGTTCAGCCTATCAGGAGAACAATTTCTCCTCCTAAAATCATCTCTGAGTTGAGATGCCCTGTAGCTTCTGTGATTCTGGTGAATGCTTAGGCATGAGAGGTTTCACTCTGCCTGACCGTGTTTTCTGCTGCGTGCAGAGGGGAGGTAGGATGGGGGCTGCTGCTATCTCTGACACATGGGCAAGGAGCTTTGGTCTGAGTTGGGTTCAGTAGTGAGTGTGCTTGTGACAGTTGAGCATTAAGGCTGAAGGCTTTGGAGAGGGCTGGGTTCCTGTAGTTTAGTCCACGTACCTAAGACGGATGCTTCTACCTTGCCAGGCAGGTGCCTGGGGGCAAGAACTGTGTGTTGCCTTTTGCAAGAGCCTCGCTTGCATGCCAGTTTCCCTCCCTGTGGAGCCGGAACACCTCTAACAGCATTTCAGACATGTCGCCACGCAACTGTAGTTTCTTGGGCCATGATCTTAAAATTCCACCAATGTCAATGCTAAAGCAAACAGCCTTTCTTTCACCGAAAGACACAGGGAAGTAGGAGACTTCGGTGGCCTGGTGAGGCACATTGAAAAAGTGTAATTTGGTTTTTGGCTCTTCCTCCCATTCTGTACCTCTGCCCTAGAATACGCACTCTCCAGTTTCAGCTAATGAAGCTTTTATTTTTCTGTGATGATTTTCTATTCTTCTCTATTTTCCTTCCTGATTCCTACTAAGCAGACACAAACATAGCATCTACAGAGTATATTCTCTGAGAACGAGACAGATGGGAAAGCAAAGAAGCAAAACCCACTGGGATTTTCAAATGTAGTGACTTTCAACTTTGAACTTTGAAGCTTCCAGAAATTGTGTTACAAAATGTGTATGTGTGTGTATTGTGTGTGTGTGTGTGTTTATGTAAAGATAGAATGGGTTCATTTGAGGGACATTGTAGGGCAAATACCACTGGTGTTCATACGGACTAAGGGATTTAATTATCAGTTTCAACACATCTGTGATCAGTGACACTCATCCCAATACCTTCAGGTGGCCATTTCCTCCTTCAGGCCTCCCACCTCTGCCACCGAGGTAGGTGGCTGAGGGCCACACTGGTCCAAGACACTCTACCACGGGGACTATTTTCAAAGTTTAGTGCAGGATCCTATCAGGTATCACTAGGTCTTCCACAGAAGCAGACTCATTTCCTAATGAAATGAGTTTGGCAAAGTTATGAGGAAATACTATCAGACTTGGACGCTTACTCACTTTTTCTTTATCACACAAGGCCCCTCAGTATTCTTGCGATGATGTAGCATTTTGTATTTCCGCAAGGCGGAAGTGTACGGTGGCTCTCCATTTATGTGGATATGAAATGCTTTTTGGACAGAGTATCTCTAAAGGCCAGTGTTCCCTGAAAGGCTTTGCGAAACACTGAACTCTGTGATCTCAGAAAGTTCTTGAATTCTCTATTATCACCAGAAACCTGGCCCTTTTGGGCCTTTGCCCTTCCATGGAGGATTGTTGACTCTAGCTGCCACCCATACTTTGTCTTTTGTGCTTCATTCTCTCTGAAAAAGATGGACCCTGCCTGCCCTCTCAAATGCCCCCGAAAAATGGGAAATTGTTTTCCCTTCTTTATATCCTGGCATCCATGAATAATTCATGGTTCACAGCTGAAGCGACTTCCTCCCATAAATGCTCAAAAGTTTTGGTCCTGTCCATTTCTGTAAACATTTTCACAGCATGGAGGAAAATAATTACTGAAATGATGGGAATCAAATAGCTCTCGTGGTTCCCATGACTTCGAACACAATTGAGTGGTGATGTATTGAATGCTGTGTGTTCATGTAACCTGTGTGGTAGAGTTTTGGGAAGATTATAGAAGCTGTCCAACTGATTGTTGGTAATGATTTTATTTTGCATATAGAAGATGCTGTTTATTCTCCAGAAGCCTATGATTATCATCCATATGGTTATTAATAAGCCTTCGAGTCCTGAAATAACATCACTAGATTCCTGCTACATATTCAGATGTCTTTGGACATGGTTAGTGGGTTGTAATCTTGACTTCAACACATTTTAGGCTATGTGGGGACTGAGTTTGTGCCTCAGTGTTTTGTTCTGTAAAACAGGGCAACAGGCTCCTCCCCTGAGTCCCTGTAAGATTTAAATGAGCAAATGCAGGAAAAAATAAAGAATATTCTTACAGTGTGAGCCTTCGGGAATGTGAATTTTTCACTCTTAATAACACACATAGAGCACTTTTAAAAGGATGTGTCAGATATTGACAACAGCCTTCGCCTCTGTTGAATGTGTGCAAAAGGGGTGGGCAACTGGAAGACAGGATTGGGGCTAACCACCTGATTTCTCCTGGGCGTGACTTCATAATGTTACCTATGGGCAGGTCATGTATATTTCATCTAATAGAAGAATGAAATAAGGTCTAGGGAAGTGCGGAACAGTGGGCAAAGTACTCACTGCGCATACGTAAGACCCGGAGCCCAATTCCCTGGACCCATGGAAAGCTGGATGCTGCAGCACAAGTCTTTCACCCCATTATGTCCTTCGGGACATGCAAGGCAGAAGCAGGTGGACACCTGGAAGTTTGCAAGCCAGTTGCACTCAAGTGTCCAGGCCGAGACACGCTGTCCCAAACAAGAAGGAAAGGGAGATCCAACACCCGAGATTGTCCTCTTGATGCAGGTTTTCTGGGGTCTTTATGTGTCTTCGGGTTCCTGTGTTCAGGAGACAAGGATTGAAACCAGAACACATGCAGATGACTAAGGTAGAGTTTATTAGAGGAGAGAAAGAACAGGACTCATGGACTTCGATTCTACAAGGGACAAGAGCATCGCCAAGAACTCCATACTCCAGGCATGGACTCCATGAGGGTTAAGGAAAATGAAAGGCAGTCGCAGACTCCAGACATGAAGTCCTATGAGGGGCGAAGGAGCTGGAAGGAATTCATGGACTCCAGATGTGACTTCCATGAGGGGCAAAGGAGCCAAAGATGGCTGCCAGGATCAGCGGTATTTATAGAGTTAGGCAAGATGGGGTGGGGGGGGGAGTGGGCCTGGTGGCTGTTCTCATGATCTAGTTGCTTCTTTTAAGGAACCTAGCTTATCTGCTGGGGAGAACTGATCTCATAGCAGAACATCCACACACGTGCTGTGACATGCATGAGTCTCTTTCCCACAAAAACACATGTATGCATGAGCGCGTGTGCACACACACAACAGATACACAGACACACACAAATGCATCACATATACATATGCACACACACAAACATATCACACACAGAGACATTCCATACACTCAGGAACATATACAAGCAAACACATCACACATGCACATACAGAGCATATACACAGACACATAGACACATGCACAAACATATCACACACAAACACACACAAAAATAAAAGCAGAATATTTTAAAATAAACATAATAGCCTTTATAAGCCTAAGAATTGAGTTTCTAACTGCATACTCATTTTTTCTTTTTCATAAGGGGAAAAGATAACGAAGTCAGAATTTGAATCCCAGGCTCAAACTCCAGAGCCAGTACTTTTTCTACTTTACTATCATACAGAAAAAGACAGGGTAGGAGATAAGTAGTGTTGATGTTGGATATTTCTGGGGACCCTTTGTTACTTTCTAACTGCTTCCCTAGAGCCTGAATTTTGTGAATTTTATTTTATTTATTTTATTTTTCATTTATACCGGAACTAAATACTTATCCCCAGTCCTCTACTTTAAATCTGAACTTGTGGCGCTAGGCACAGTAGATGATGTTGGGGTACCTGCTTGGACTACTGGAAGTGTAAAATGGAACTTCACTAGGTATTGAGCTTGTGTTCCTTGGACATGTGACCCTCCCCTGCCTCTCCCCTGCTATAACACCGAGCTTCCCATTTTTATTTGTCCTCTTTGTGATGAAATGGACATGCAAATTTGCCAAACCTACTCAGCCTCTTCTCTAGCACAAAAGCAATTATCGTAGGAATCCATCCTGTGTCCCATGGAGACAAACTCAGTGTTTGCCTCTTAAAAGCCTTTCTTTCATTTCCTTTCACAGAAGAAACAAAAATTGGCAACTTTCTTCTTCGCGGCTTATAAATTCTAGGCAACTCCATATATTTTGTTTTTCCTATTCTACTTCCTCTGTAGCCAATACTATGAAAGGGTCTGTATTGTTCTGCAGTTCTACCCTGCTGGCTACAGCATTTCTGAAGTTTATAAGGGAGCCATCTGCCTAATAAATCGCCAGGAGAAGGCTGGCTCCAGCCACGCCCGGCTCCTGCCTAAATGAGCCTCCTGCTTTATCATCTCAGAAAGAATCTGGCCACAGTGCATGTTTCTTTTTATTGCCCCACATAACCCACTTAGATAAATTTAACTTCTCATAGACTTACTACTTCTTAGTTTTCGTATCTTCCCCCAGACGCTTTATTAATATTACAATACTTGAATAAGAGTATTTCCCTCCCTTACCTTCCTAAGGGAACAGTACCAAATTGACATTCAGAGGATTTATCCTTGGAGCTATTCAAATCGGGTCAGTATTTTCATTTCACTGGCTGGGAAATCCTCTTCGTAATGGGATTTGTCCACTTAGGAATTCACCACTGTGTAACCCAATGAGTTTTAAAAAGGGGGGAGAGGTTTTATTTATCTGTATTTGTCTATACTCTGCTTGGGTTGAATGCAGCAACCAAGTTTTGTTTTACCCAAGTTTATAAAGGCAAGAACTACATCCTGGAATGTAAATCTGTTGAAAACAGACAATATTCATGGCACCAGGAAGCAAACAGTGTTTACAGGAGCAAAGATCAGCGATTATTAGTACCAGCAACAACCTAGTTTTACAACAGTTTACCAGCAACAACCTAGTTTTACAACAGTTTTCTGTTACTCTGATCTCCCCCCCCCTCTCCCCCCCGTCCCTAGAAATTCCAGGGAGTTACATGTTTTCTTGAAGCTTGTCAGAGGCCAGGGGACTCTGACATTCTTGGTCAGTAAATTTTCCATTCTTATAAAGTCCTGCCAAAGCAACTTCCTTGTTACAAGATTTGTCCCATTATTTTATGTTTTTTTAGACTACTATACTTCCAGTTGGAACATCACTTTTGGCAAATGTTTCTTATAGGGTGTGTGTGTGTGTGTGTGTGTGTGTGTGTGTGTGTGTGTGTGAAAGAGAGAGAGAGAGAGAGAGAGAGAGAGAGAGAGAATGGGCAGTGTGTTTATCCTCACACTCCTAATTCTAATTTCCACTTGCTTTGGTTCATGTAAGGGTTTAGCATATTTCTAACATGTCCTGGAAAGGAGCACAACTTTGGATAAAGATGAGTGATCTGTCT
Source organism: Typhlomys cinereus (assembly GCA_023101885.1). NCBI lineage: Eukaryota > Metazoa > Chordata > Mammalia > Rodentia > Platacanthomyidae > Typhlomys > Typhlomys cinereus. The sequence goes on from JALPQD010000147.1 coordinate 127,920, forward strand.
CCGAGAAGATTTCCGGTCACTAGGTGAGCGTTGCTAGGGGAGAGGTGGGGAGAGGCAGAGGCAAAGAGTCAGGTATGTAACCAAAAAGCACAGCGTGCCGTGTTTTTTTATGGTACTGAGAAATATCCAAGGTGTAATGGAAATGTGAGCTAGCAAGAGGACTCGGTCAGTAAATGCATGTGTGCATAGAAACCTGGCAACTTAAGTTCGATCCCTGGAGACCACATGGTGGAAGGAGAGAATTAACTTTGGGAAGTTGTCTTCTGATTTCTACAGGAGCTATGCAACATGGGCTCGCTTGTTCCTCTTCCTCCTCCTTTCATAAGTAGAAACACATTGAAGAACCTAAACATTGACCAAGTATTAGAAAGAGGTTTCTTTTCAATAGTAATCAGTAAATTAAACCCATCATTACTGCATTCCTAATTTAGATCCCAGATTCAGTACTCTGCTTTTGAAATAGAAGAAAAATCAGTTTCATTTGACTTAAAGATACAAAAACTCATCAAAGTCAAGCCAAATTATCTCAGGGGAGAGTTACTAGTGTGCTAAATTGGAATTTTGGTCTCACTTTTCAATGAGAAACTAACTACACCTTTTAGAACACATGCATTTTTACCTAACTTGGTAATTGTGGAGTTACTTAGAACCTGTAACTTTTTTAATTAGAGGTTTCAGAATCTGATATTCTCAAATTTGGGAGCTCACCTGAAAAAATGCCATCAACTGTTAGCAAGCTGTCTGATCTTATTGACTCCATTTTCCTAGTATATAAGGTGAGGCCAATGATATTGCTACTTCAGAAATTTATTAGGGTTCTGCGGAATTATTTAAACATTGTAGAAAAGTTTTTGACAAGAAAACTGACTTAAGAAAAGTCCTCAGTAAATCTCAGACTCAACTCTCATTATTGTTTTTATCAGTCAAGTAGCCTTTCACCATTTGTTTCTAGAAAGTTCTCTACCTTTGTATCTCTACTCAGATAGTTTAAGACCTTGGTTATGATAGCTCTAGGATAATTTCAATAGTGTCTGAATCAGCGATCTCTGCTCTGGGTATTTTTTTTAAGTGTTTCTTTTTTTTAGAGTATATTTTTTTCTATTTGCAGGTGATTTATAGATGTGTCTCCCCCTGTTCACTCCCCTGAACTGCAGACAGTGTTAGCCTCCACTTGAGTGTATGACTCCTCCCAGACATTTTTTCTTAGGAACCTTAGTTGGCCCTTTTCATCCAATGACTTTATTGGGCTATCACCCTGTGGCATTCCGGGATGCATAACTGAGAGGGGACTCTGGTTCAGGCTCTATCCAGAGCTGCCGAGTCTTCAGAATCTTCGCCTCCAGCACACAAATCTTTTTCTTAGTAATATTTGCTCGGCCACCAAATACTCTGGAGGGAGAAGCAATTAGTCCATTTGGGGGATCATGTCAGGTCAGGAGAGCTACTGTGTGAAAGACTGATTTGGTTCCTATTGCTCCCTCCCTCCTCCCCCACCCCCATATCCTGTCACAGATGCAAAGAAGTCCATCAACCCAATCGTAGAGCCTGTGAATGAGTCAGACCTCCTGGGCCTTGGCTGGCTGGCTTTTCTCAAGTTACCTAAACCTTCCTTCCCTTGTCTGTGAATTGGGAGATTTCTATCAATGACCTGTGTATACATCGGGAGTATCCCAGGCCTTACACACAGCAAGGACTCTAGGTTGCATGGTTTTTGTGTGCACACATACATGCCTTTATTAGCCCCATACACAGCAAAGACTCCCTGCTATTTGCAGACTAACCAGAAACTCTCACAGGAACTAGTGGAAGTCAGGCTTAAACAGTTCAGCGATGTGAGCTTAGAAGCAAAGAAGTGTTTCTGGGTGGGATTTGGTTTATGCTTGGTGATGAGAAAGTATCCCGCATGTTCTATTCCTGTTCACCCCCCACCCCCAGTCATTCTCTGTCCCTCTGTGTCTCCTGCCACAGTGAAAATGTTTCTGAAACAGGTACACAGAAATCAGACCTCAGTGTGTCATAACTGATGTACATCTTTCAGAACAAATTCAACACAACTGAATTTGTATTCATTTGCAAGCCTCCTATGGAAGGTCTTTGTCTCTAAACTCTGGAATGCCCAAGTGGCACCCTCACCCAGGGTAATATTCACTTTGAGATAATGATCCCTCCTGAGGGCATTTTAAACATTTATTAAGTCAATATGTGCACAGAAATTTACGTTGAATCACTTTTTGTTTACCCAAGTAAGTGAAGCAGATTAGAGTGGACTGCATTTAAAAAAAAGCTATGACAAAAAGATTTTAATGTCTGTTTCCACAATAAACTCTAGAACTATTCAGTATTTGGGATTTTCCATCTCATACATCTTGGAAATTCAGCAGGACTCATTTCAAGCCTTAGTCAATGTGTACTGATTAGTTAATTGGGTTCCAGCCCTAGGTTCTACCATTTACTGTGGCAGGGACTTTAGGCCAGACTTTTCGTTCCTCTATTTCCTTATCTTTCTAATACAGTTAATGATTGCCCTCCTATTTCACTCATGCTATAGATGGAAGGGGAAAATAAAATAGCATCTTTATAAGTACCCTGATACGTACAACCCCTCAAAAAATAGTATTACATAACAGAATACAGAAATAAGTAGTTTGTGGTCTTTATGGGATATCATAAATAGCAGAAAACCAAAATGTGTGTCATAGTGCAACTTGGAATAGAATAGATGAAAATCAAATAATGTGTTAAAGAATGTCTGGACACCAAAATGTAGGTAGGTTCTGATTTTTTTTTCCCTATGAGACACTGGGATTTGGGTCCAGAAAGACAAAAAAGGAAGAAAATTACTCCACCTGAAATCTTGTCTCTGGTCCCATCAGTCATGCCTGATAGCTTACCATGCATTTGCATTGGTTTCTACAAAGTGATTGTATGCACTGCTTCTCTTTTCCAAGGGAACACGTCACCATGCATCTGGCAGCTCCCAAGTTCAATATTCTGGTTTTAGACAAAAAGAGATGCAGACTTTTCTTTTTTTTTTTTTTTTTTTCTTTCATAGGAAGGGATTTTCTTTTTTTTTTTTTTTTTTTTTTTAATTTGCGTCCTATATTCTCCCTAAAGAGTGGGGATATCGTCACTGAACTGCAGGTAATCAATCTTCCCATGGTATAAGGAATGAGGGACCTGGCTAGTAATTATTATTTTAGATAGTGTGCGGATAGCAGCTTCACTCACAGGATGTTGATATACACCGATAGACACTGTAATCACAGGTGAGCAAATTACCATACTCTGAAAGAGAATTACATGGAGAAGCAGAAGGCTCTGTCCCAGAAATGAAGAGAAAAAAGCAAGAGATCAGAGCACGATATTCTACTTTCCACATGCAGAATGAAACAAGGCCAGCTAGATGCAAAGTCTTTTGCAGGGTAACTATGCCCTTCAATAAATAGCATTATGTGTGTAATAGATTCAGCCAGATTGACTGCTTTTTAAACAGTCTACTACAGGGAAGAACCAATTTGATAGGCTATTAAGAGGACTAAAAAAGAACTTTAAAAAGCACATATTGATTAAAACAAAAGTTAAAATTGGGATAGTTATTGCATATAAGTCAGCAAACAGCATTGATCTAGATGCAACAGTATTACTGGAATTTGTGACCATATATACATATATATATATAATATATGCATTGAATTCATCTATTTTTGCATTGTAATTATGCTAGATCCAGCAGGGTAAGAATCAGAACTTATTTTAAAAAAAAAATTAGTTGCTTGAATGAGTTCCTTCAAATTGTCACGAGGTAATTTGAATCAGAATATTTTCGCGAGCAAATACTAATAGAGGTATGATTTATATCATGTGTCACATAGCCAGTTCTGAAAATGAAATAGACCATAATTATTTTTCAAATTGCTCTGGAAAGTGTCATCTTTTATGGGGATACTGAAGGACATCCCTGCCATCCAGCATGGTTCAGAGGTCAGCAAGAAGAAAAAAAATGATAATAATAATAATAATCATAATAGTTCATTTTTATGACATCTATGGCATATATCATGGTGGTAAGCAACTTACTTCAAGTATCTTTTATTTCTCAAGGCATATGATAGACATAATTATCACATCGAGTTTTCAGATAAAGTGAAGCCTGAAGAATTGGAAGAATTTGCTCCAGGTCACAAGGCTAACTGATAAACAGCAGAATGGACTTTTTCCCAGTTAACCTTAATGTGCCAGCAGTTAAGGGTGTATTATTAACTGGACACTGAATTTATATATTCGCTATTTCAGTTGTTTCTTAACGGGAGATTTATGAAAGAAGCATTTCAACTTTTTCCGATTCTTTATTTAGGGGGTGTGTGTGTGTGTGTGTGTGTGTGTGTGTGTGTGTGTGTGTATGCTTGTGTGTACTCACTCACTTGTGCGTGCATGTGGAGGTCAGAGGACAGCTTTTGGGAGTCAGTTTTCTCCTTCTACTATGTGGAATCTGGAGACGAAACTCAGGTCATCAGAGATGACCTCAAGCGCCTTTCATCTCTGAGCCAAATCACTTACCTGAGCTAACATCTCTGAGCCAAA
>JALPQD010000147.1:1937500-2245000 GCA_023101885.1 Typhlomys cinereus
GTAGATTTTCTGATATTGCAGTTCCAAAAAGCTTCAAAGACATCTCTTGCTTGTTTTTTTTTTTTTTTGACTAGATAGGCATGTTCTACTTTCAGACTTAACCATGTCTGAGGTTAGAACGGTATCTAATTGAGCTTTCCCGAGTTCAGCAGTTTTTAGGGTCAATGCTTAAGACCTTCAGGACAGCTGACAGAAGAAGCTATGCACACTGAGAGGATGACCAGAAGGACCAAGAAAGATTGCTGGATACAGCAGACATCACTGTGGTGTCTCATGTATGCTTCCAGGACAGAAGGAAAGGAAGAAATAAAAAGGAAGAAAGCCACTGAGAGTTGTTATCCATATGGCACTGAAACAAACATTCAACTCAGCTTAGGTAAGAGTTACTTATCCCTGAAAATAAAGGCATCGGATTCTAAGCAGCGTTAGGAATTCCCAGATTCCTGGTGCCTCTTCAGGAGGCGGCACCACCCACGCCTGCGTCGGAAGCAGTGGTCTCAGCAACCAGGTTCCTCAGCGGTCCCAGACCGAGGCTGCGCGGTGCTTTACTGTGGTGGCTGTGGCTCTGCTGGTCCCTCGGGCTGGGCAGGAGCTGGCCGTGGCCCTGCAGGCCTCGGCATGGGGACGTCCTGGTGCTGCCTTTGCCTGTACGCGATCACTGTGCCCAACAGCAGCGCGATGATGGTCATGAGGTAAAGGTCCCACTCAGGGCCCAAAAGCTGGTCCATATCCAGCTGGGTGAAAAGATCTCGAATCTTAAAGAAAACAACAGAAACATCATCATCACTCCAATGTCACAGAAGGAATTGTGGAAGCTGGATCACAAACTGGAGAGGAGAACAGAATTTAATAGAACTGTTTTAGAACGTCTTGCAAAGACTAAATAAGGGTTTGTAAGACTTCAACTGAAGCTCACAATGTCATCTCAGGAATCGATGTGACCGCTGTCTATCGTAAGATGTCTAAGAGATTTTTGCATCAGTCACCTCATGTGCCAATTTCCAACTATGTCTCATGGAAAACATCTGCCAGGAACACTGGACAGATGTGAACAAGAGGAAGACAGAATCCCTGCTCACCACTAACCTGCCTGCAGTGAGAGCCCACCAGCTGGGAAGCTTGTTCCAAGGATGGGGGGGGCAGTGTTTCATCTTCTCTCATGCGACTGCGCACGGTGGACAAGTACCCGACGCTGAGTGAATGCTCCTGTGCAGCTTGGTTTTAACCAGAGCGCAGACTATTTCAACACGTGAACTGAAACTTAAAAGCTCCACCCTTAGTTATGAGATTTTTCTTGGTCACTATGAGAAGATGTTCCTGGAATTCCCTGTGTGAAAGCTGTTCTCGCTGCTCCACTTTCCACCTCACCTGACAAGGCCCTCTGAGCTTCACCTGGGCAACAGGGCAATGCTGATGGATGCTGCCCCTGCACCTCAACTTTAAAACACAAACTTTAGGCCCGAGAGGTGAGCCTGTGTGCATTACGCTGGAAAGCAGCAGAGACCACTTACATTTGCTTCCCGTATGTACTGCAAGAAATAAACGACGCCCAATTTGCAGAGTGCCAGAAAGACGGGTACTTGTGCATCGGGGCTGGCCTCAGCCGCCATGTCGTAGAAGCGTTTTGCAAGGTGAATGTCCTGTAATACGGGAAACAAAGCAAAGTTCATTCTTGGTAAAACAAACATTGCTTAGCTCGCATACTAAGAAAGCTAGTTTTCATTTTAAAACAAGTTTAAAGTTTTCATTTTAACTGAATTTCCCTCACCTAAAGGAAAAATCCAATCTTTATTTGGATGAAATTTAATTATATAGTTAAAAATTTTTGAAAAATTGAAAAACTGTATGTCCATGCATGTGGTCGCGTGTGTGTATCTCATCCATGTGTGTGCATGTGGAGGACAGTGAAGGGAAATGTGCGCCTGTCTTTGTCTTTCTTCCCCCTCATCTTTTGAGAGAGTCTTTCACCAACCTGGATCTTGGTGACCGGCCAGTCCAGCAAGCTCTTGGGATCTGTTTACTCTGCCAGAACTGGGGTTACAGGCGTGCACTGCAACACCTGACATTTTTCTAGTAGCTGCTGGGCTCTGAACTCAGGTGTTCATGGTTGCACAGCAAGTACTTTACTTAATGAATCATTTCCCAGTCTCTAATTTTGAAAATCTTAACCAAAAATGAGCAAATTTAGCTCACTTCTCCTAACAACATCCTATTTGATATGTAGATATGCCAGGTCCAGTTATGTATCTCCGTGTAAAATACTTGTTGACTTGGAAACTTCCAAGGATGAATGCTAAGTTTCTAGAAAATTTTTCCTACTCGAAATCTCAGTCTCAGTTCAAACTGTGGTAGGTACACTCAAAAGTGTCAGTGAGGTCCTTTCATGGACAGTGGTACGTAAGGGAATCATTTGGGGTTCCTCAATTTCTGTTGCATAATTTCTTCCCGCCTCCCCGAGAGAAATGCTCGGGACCGGACCTGCGCACACGGCAACATTCCTGCTTTACAAAGCAGGGCACGGCTCAGGATCGCCACACAGCATGCTGGCTTTGGCGAAGAGCCTGAACCGACAACTGCAACCACTGCAAGGCTCTATGTCATAGACGAATTTCTGCAAAGGTGATGCAGGTCATTATTTATTAATTCTGGTCTAGGATGGAAGGTCAAAAATCAGGTATGTGGGATACAGAATGGGATACTGGGAGCAGTGAAAGTTTTCACTTACAAATCCCTCTTTCCATACCTTGATTATCGTCAAAGAACACTAGATCTTAGGAAAGAACTCCACTGGGTTGGGAAGATGGGCTCTGCAGTAAAACACTTGCTGTGGAAGTGTGAGGACCGAAATTTGGAACCTCAGCATTCACTAGGGGCCAGGTGCTTGGAAGGTGGAGGGAGGGACTTGAAGCAAGCTGGCTCCAGACGAGCTCAAAGAGGCATAGATTTCTCAAGATCCTGCCTGGATGACCAAGGTGGACATTGATCAAGGAAGACATGAGTTAGCCTTGGGAGTTTATATGCACACACGCGTGTAATACACATGTAACCCCCCCAAGTAACTCCATGAGACATGACAAAGACTAAACACTAAAAGCCCCTGCCCAACATGTTTAAATGCAAGGAGTTAGTTTGTTATTCCTTATTCCCAGGGGTGTGTCATTAGCTAAGAATACTAATTCTAATAATACTAACAGTACGACTTGTGCCTGATTTTTAAGAAAAAAAAAAAAATACACTCTCCTTCATGATCTTGGATCAAACTTCAGGTGCTAGCACAGACTTTGTGCTCTGTGAATGAGTCAACAGGGTAATTAAAAAGTATCAAATTATGTCCTGAATAGTCTTTTTCATTCATTGCCAATTTCTATTTTGACAGCGATGCTACATGTTGGATTAATTTTTGGCAGTATGAATATTTCCTTGCAAAGCAGGAAAAGTATCAGGAAAGGCGATCATGATGTTGCACAGACATGTATGTAGGAGTTACTCTATCTTTGTACATGACTAATGACTACTCTTAAAAGTTGAATCCAACTTCCATTCTCCATTCTTATCAAAGGAATACTGTACCTTTTAGTATGTTCTTTACATAAGAATTTGCAACATTATCTATACATTATCTTACATGAGAAATTAAAATAGGAGTGCTTCTAGTCTAAGACACCAGGTATGTGCCATTACAACAAGCTTAAAAAATATTTTAAATGGCAGATCAGGGCTGGAGAGATAGCTCAGGGGTTAAGACTTTGCCTCACAAGGAGAAGGTCCTGAGTTCAGATTCCATGTCCCATGTGAAAAATGCCAGGCAGAAACAGCGTTGGCCTGTACTTCTGGACCTGGTGGGAGAGCCTGGGAAATCCAAGAGGGAAGCAAAGAGGAGGTAGAAGCATCCAGGATGATCACTGAAGCCACCTTTGGCCCTCCACACAGACACACAGTGCTCTCTGATGCACACACATTCACACACACACTTACGCACACACGCAAACAAACAAACAAAAAAAGGACTTTCAAAAAATGATTAAATGTAAGTATATAGGAAGTATGCTACTTTCCCAAAAGTCAAAAAGCATGTAGGGAATAACTGAATACCATGAGCATAAAAGTGGCAAGTTCTGTGACTGTCGCATAGTCTTGGCCTATGGCTAATGCCCAATTGACCAGTCTCCAGATTGCCTTGACTACAGACAGGCTGGCTGAAATTACCTGCCGATCCAGAAGGGTCTGGAGGAAGCTTGGCTGGGAAATGCAGTGTTCTGTGCTAGTGGGTGCAGACTGGAGCAACACACTGTTACTCCCTAACTACAAGGACCCTGGTACTATATAATTCACTTGAAGTTCTTTGCTCCCTGTTCCTATTCTTTGTCTTCAATATTAAACAGACACCCCAGGGAGTCCATGAGGGTGTACAGTCCTCCCATGGCACCACCCCTTGGGCTCCTCAGAAGAAACCTAGGGCCATAACAAAACTTATTCCCAGAGTTGTACTTAGCTTGCATGGTTGCTGATAAAATAACCATCAAACAGCTTAAGGGAACAAAGGGTTTGTTTTCTTGTGATTGTCTAGTTTCAGTTCTTAGTCCAGTTGGCAGGAGAGCCCACTGTAACACCAAAGGTCTAGGGAACTAGTGACACCATCTTCACATAATGAATGAGAGAGGGACGATCCTTACTTGCCAAACCAGCATGTCTGGCAAAATACACACAAGGATGCCTTCTTTCTCAATCAGTTCCTTCCATTTTATGCACCTGCACTGGGATTAGTCCCAACCACCATGGCTACGCCTGCCCCATACATTACACACTCTTCTTCAGGTTTGCTCTGGGCTTAACTCAACTACTAATTCTCTACAAATGTGTCCAGAGTTCAAACCTTCAACTGTCAAGTTAACAATTGTACCTAACTATGACGCCGAGTAATTTTAGTAGATTTATGACACCTAAATTTTAAATTTAGACATATTAAGAAGATGAAGAAGTCAAATAACTACATCAGTAATACTGAGTATAATTCATTTAAAATGATTTATAAACAACAAAATTGACTAAAGCTCCTTTAGATAAGAATTTATCAACAGAAGCAACACTACATTTTGTTCTCGGATTTATTCTTACTGAATACTCTAAATGGTGTGAACACTAACGTGTGAGCATGCTGCAGGTTGAGAAGCACAGGGAACCCGTCTGAAATATTAAAAATCAGCCTCTTAACATCTGTGCTAAAATTTAAGGGCATTCCAAAATAAGCCTATTTTTCACACAAATGCAGATACCTCCCCATTCATTCACTGTTATGTCTCAAGCATTAGTTTTGAAACTGCACTCCTTCTCACCTGTTTAATGCCCAGTCCTTTCTCATGCATATATCCCAGATTAAACATAGCTTGTGCGCTGTGCTGCTGCTCAGAAGCCAGACGATAATGAATGAATGCCGTCTCATAATCCACATCAGTGCCAAATCCATAGAAATGGTAGTCTCCAAGCTTAATTCTAGCCACAGTGTAACCTTAAACAAAAGTTTTGATGCAAAACCGCCAATAAATAAAATGTGCATAGAAAAATCAACATGCTTATCTAAAATAGCCTTTAAATTTGTAGCACATAAACCAAGCCCTCAGTCAAGTTATAAGACAGCAGAAGCTTAAACAGGAAGAATACAACTCTTCTGCACCAAGTGTGCTGCAATGAGAGCGGTCAAAAGTAGTGGGCAGTGCCTTCGAATGACCAAGCTCCGTTTATCCATGTCATTTACATACGAAATGATGTTTGGCTATATACCACTGAGAAGGGGTAGGAGTTGAACAGTATTTGTATGAAAGTAATATTTAAAGGAAAAAGCGTAGGGAAAAGTTCAAGTCTTTTTTCATTTCAGGCTTATATTCTATTACACATTTGCTTCTGCTCTCGTTTCATAGAGTCACTGAACTCAGACTAAAAACCAAACAACGAATCACAGCACTACGGCAATGCCCAGCACGACGACTGATCATGATGCAGGACAGTATCCCTGATTAACTTGGAGGTGAAGTGTGACATGGGAGATAAACATCACTGTGAGGTCCCTGGGTGCACCAACCACTCACCCTGCGAGGCCGCCCTGTTCCAGTGCAGCAAGGCTCGAGGGTAAGTTTCGTTCTCTCCCACAATGGTTGCTTCTCCTACAGGAAAAGAAGTGAAATACAAGGAGAGGTGCTAGACTTCCAGGTTCCACTGTGAGCTAGTGGGATATGTGGAGCACAACAAATATTACACTAAGCAAGTATTGGAATGAAACAAGAACTGAATAAAACATCAAATTCGAAAGAATTGCTAAGTTCAGATGGATTTACTTCCTGAGACAGGCTCGATCTACCCAACCAATAATGAAACTAATCTCTGAGCTACTTTTGGTTGGAAATATGGTTGTTTAGAATGTACTGTACTCTGAGAAATGTGTTTTCTGGAGGCGAACACAGTGAGCCTTACTCTGATCAAGAATGAAGGCTGCATTGCTTTGGGCCACCTCATAGCCTTGCTCGGCCAGCAGCAGGTACTGAATCACTGCCGCATTGTAGTCTCCATCTTTATAGCTGTTATAGGCGGTCATGAGCCTCTCTGACCAACGGCCTCGTTCACATACATTCTTGAACAACTGTAAGAAGAGAAAAAGAAAAAAAATACATACACATTCTTTTCCATTTTGACTACAAGTGACTACTGAGTTTATGGTGAGCATCTGGTTCTTTCTTACTGTTTAGAAATAAACAAGTTTATAAAAACAATAGCGAATTCATTGTAACCAGGGCTAGTACAGTGAGTCATATACATCAGAGATAGCAATCTAAAGGTTTCATGAGGTAAGTCCTATTAAAAGTTCCATTTAATAATTGAGGATACTAAAGCAGGGAGATGAGAAACTGCCAAGCAATTAATTACATCTCTCAAGTCAGGAATAAGAAATTGAAGGAGGAGACTGGAAACTGCCCTTGGGACACGCTTTTATCATGTTATTCTATTTTCATGCTCTGTATCAGATACTATCAATGGTACTAGAAATATCACAGATACCAACATGTGCTCTTACAAACACTGCTTCTGACAGGGAGAGACACAGCTCCTCAGAGACTTCCCTCAGGATATCAATGCTAATAAGTTGAATCCTCTACTATAGAAGAACTCATGTAAAGAACATCAGAATTCAAAGGGCATATCTTAGCCCAGCATGGTGGACCTCACCTATAATCCAAGCACTTGGGAGGTGAAGGCAGGAAGATCAGGAGTAGAGTTCAAAGCCATCTTAGCTACCAGGTGAGTTTGAAATCAGCCTGGCTATTATGTCTCAAAGAGGTAACAGATGACTATTCATTAGTTAGCAGATAGGTCTTCCTACTGGGCGAGTGAACTTCTTACATGCAAATCGGCAGAAAGCCCCTCACCTCCACAGCAGTGTGACAGGATCGCATCACCCCTGTGCCGCTGGCGTGCATCTGTGCGAGGTTATAGAAAGCCAAGATGTGGCCACCTTGAGAAGCTAAATTAAAATACTTCAAGGCCTGTTTATAATCTCTCTTGACTCCAATGCCATCTATAAGAAAAAAAAAATCATGTAAAGGTCAGTAGTCTTAAATAGGATTTAGTTGAGCATCACAGAAGAAAACTAGTACAAGTCAGAATCCTTATTTAGTGAAATATGTGAATCTGACTGATACAGATTAATATGACTCATAAGAAACAATGAGACGCATGAACAGTTGAACGACACAGATTCCTCAGAATCAAGAATCTCTCACTGTCACACTGCAGTGCCATCTGGTGGGAAACAGGTTAGCTCAGCTCTTGGGACACCTGTCTGTCATCAATGTTGGTGTTATGCTACTTACTATAGTACATAGAGCCAAGCTGTAGCTGCCCGTCCACCCAGCCTTGCTCAGCCGCTTTCTGGAAATACTTCAGGGCCAGGTCATAATTCTGTCAAATGATAAGAAAGCACAAAAGGCCGATAGAGCCACAAGTTTGGAGACACAGAGAGGAATGAACAAAGCACATATTAAAAGGAGCATATTCTAACTTTAAAAATAATACACAGCTGGGAGTACTCCAGGTTACCAGGAGCTCAGATTTCAGACTGTAAAGAGAAGTTCCTATGAACAATTTATATGTTTGCTTTCCAAAAGCATAAATACTGTGGAACACTGGACTATTGAAACCATGAAGGACCCTTCTTGCCAACCAAATAGTCCCCAAGAATCCTCAGTTCTTCCAATATTAAGTAAGGAACACTGTCTCCTTATTTATTCTCTCCCTGTGTACCTTACCAGACACTATTTGTTTAAATTCCAAGTTATATGTGATAATAGCAAAAAGAAAATGCAGATGACTCTGAATTTTGGTCCAAGTAAGAACACCTTATAGTCTTTGACACTGGGGGACAAGCATGAGCCAGACTTGATGTGCTGCTGCTGGGTTGAAGAGGCTCCTTATGGTGAGTCAGACTTTAAAACTTGCCTCTTACTTTTAGGCCCAAGTTTAAAAAAAGAAAATACGCTGCTTTGGAGAGATCATGTAGAATGTCATAGATCCAGGGACATCTACCATGACAGACAGGGGACAAGGACAGCCAAGTTTACAGACATGGACTGACGTTTAGGTTACTGGTGACCTGGGCAGCAAGAGCAGGGAAGAATACCTGAGATACCTGTGAGACTGCAGCGGACAAGAGAAAAGGGAGCCTGGTTAGGGCTCGCCTACTGGTGTGCCACTCATGCCCCGAGTGTGCCCAGGCACCACCGGGCAGGCGTCCTAGTGGGATCCCATGGATCCAGTACGGGGGATGTGAGAGAGGAAGGGAAACTGACTGGAGGGAGAAGGGGTGGTGTGAATAAGGATGGGGATTGGGGGTAGGTAGTGGGTGATGAAAACACATAAATTCATTGTTAATATAATTTAAAAAATAAACAAAAAAAGAGACAAGCAGAGGGAGAATGGGAAAAGCACGAAGTGTACAGAGCAGCAATGGAATAATGAGGAACAACTTCGCTGGTCCAAAGATGATGTCATGTTAAGAAGACAGCTAAGTTGGGGTGTGGAGTGGGGATGAGCTAACTCAGAGCCTGCAGGAAAGGGCTTCGCTTCGGTTCCGACCACATGGCTTCCCTAGGTCAAGCAAGCTACAGAAGGAGTCCCCCCCACCCACTGACTGCTTAGTGAAGTCAGTAAGATGGACACTTACAACTTGCACTCCTCTCCCGTAGAGGTAGGCCATCCCAAGCCCACTCTGTCCAACGGGGTTGCCCTGCATGCCAGAGAAACGAGACGAGAGTAAAAAGAATTCATTAAAAGACTAGGCAAGGATAAATGATTCCAACCTTCCCATCACAGTAAAGACAATTTGACTTTCAGACACCTGGGGGCTTCTAGTAATTTGCTTTCACAGATTAAAAATTAATCTGTGATTATTTTTGTTACTTGCCATATAGCTATTTGTATCACACAACTAACATACTTCATCAACATTAAGAATAGGCCACATTTTGGGGACAGTTTTTCATTGGTTACTTTCTGCCCCAAAGTATGATGGCATCATGGGGTAGTCATGTACTGACAGTAACACTGCTGGAAGGTGGCAAAGGTATTGAAGACTGGTGGGCCCCAAAGATATGGACCAAAGATCACCAATATTTGAGAATCAAGACAGAAAATTTTAGAATTCACTCAAACCTAGAGGGATAGAAGACATCTTTTTTTTTAAACATCCATCCATCCATCCATCCATCCATCCATCCATCCATCCATCCATCCATCCATCCATCCATCCATCCGTGTGTATTAGAGGGCACTGTGTGTCCCTATGGAGGACCAAGGGTGACTTCGGGAATCATCCTGGATGCTTCTATCTCCTTCTTGCTTGGCTCTGGGATTTCCCAAGCTCTGCCCACCAGGACCGGAAGTGCAGGCCACCACACTGTTTCAAGAGAGATGTCATGGTATCTCTCAGGGACTCATTCAAGTGACATGTGCCCTATAGTAACATGAGGCTGGAGGGATAAGAGTATACACACTGAGACATGTAAGGTCCTAGATACTCCTTCACATGTAGTTTCTCTGGGATGAAGAGCCCCTAAATTTATACTATGACTATCAAAGAACCAAATATGCAAGTTTTTAAGCTTCATTCACAGCATCAATGTAGATAATGCCACTTCCAGTTTCATTGCTAACATCAATATTTTCCTAATCATGACAATCTAGCTCCTAAAATAAAAACTATTTTTCTTGGGAGGGCTTGGTCTGGTCAGCACACTCACATGACATATGTTTTCACAATCATCCTCACTAATTTATGGCCCGAGTAGGTGTCACTTAATCCTCTGACCTAGTAGATTTACTAACGACTGTAAGACAGCACCCAGTCTGCTGGGCTGAGTCACGCGGTCTCACCATGTCAGCAGCCTTCTTGAAGTAGTGAAGAGCCGTCTCGTTGCTCTGAGGCACAGTATCACTTCCTTCAGAATACATCTGGAAAACAGACCCCCAATTCATTTGGAGTGGAGCCCTCTTCGAGGAGATTTTATTCCTGTCTCATATATTTTTGGGTTTTACTGGGTCCCATGAAATTTTCCCATTAAGTTCAGAATTCTTCACAGGATATTTTAGAATTAAAAGCAAACTCTTACAAATACCTTAATGTCATATCAAATTTATGATTTATCAATACACACCAACGTAAATCAGCTTACAGACTACTTCAAAGGAAGAAGATCTTTAACCCCTGGGGAAAGCTTCTTTCTTGCTCTATGCAGGCAGTTAGGTGGCTAACAGTTTGGGTGAGACTAGAGGAGGGACCCCAGGAGGACAAGCAGGCCATCAGAGTTGCAGTGCCCACTTTCTTTTCCTCTGCCATGCCTCAAAGCAGGGCAAATGGTTCTTTAAAGGGTTTAAAGCACTAGTTAATTGAGCCAAGAAGAAAGGAAAATAGAATGGTCAATGTTATCTTTTGACATTAATTTGTAATTCAAGGCAAAAGTCAAAATGCTGGAGTACTTCACAAAAAAATATAGACAGGAAAGTATCAATTTCTATGTGATAACTTGGGAATAATAAGTGAACAGAAAGTTACCAGGTGCAAGTAACTAGCTGAGATCATATGGCAAATACTAATGAGATTTTTCCATCTGCAAAAACCTTAAGAGTCCATGTGAATGTTCTTCCTTCAAGATTTGATTTATGTGATATGTTAGTGTCTACACTACCCATTTTAAAGATACCGAAAAAGGTTGTTTTAGATGCGTCCATGACATGGAATCTACTTATAATTGTGGATGTGAATATTTCCATGTTCAAGAAAAGAACACATTGTAAGAAGTTCAGAGTTAGGACCATGAAAAGGCCTGCAGGTAAATTTCAAAAAACTCTATTCAGCATGAAAGAAAACAGATGACACATTTTAGTAAAACACTGTGCATGATACTAGCATGAATACCTTGTTCCTGCTTATAATGTATCACAACATTAGGAAATCAGACAGCGTTAATTTCAGAAAAAATGCATTGATGAACAATGTCGTGCCTGAAAAAATGCTCCAGAAGGCATTATCCAGACAAAACGTAACACCTCACTCTGGAAGCTACTCTGCTATCACATGACATTCACAGCGTGTACAGTACCTTTCCCAAGAAGGCCATTGCATGAGAGTTGCCAGCATTAGCTGCTAAGTTGAAGTAGTCAAATGCTCTCTGCCAGAGAAGAATTGATGAAGATAATTAATTTTAAACAGAATCTGTTTTAGCCAAAATGTTTATTTCAGGAACCCTAAAAAATATATTGTTACAATGGATTTAAAAACAAGAATACCCACTGATCAGTATTTCAAATTAGTAATTTATATATACAGGTTTTATTTTATCTGATAACCTCATCAGGGAACCATTACCTTTAAGCCATTTCATAGTTAGAACCACAAAGAATTGCCTTTCCTCTGGTACCACGGGAGGGAGGTGCTCACAGCACATGGAAACCTGACCTGAACTCACTTAACTACTGGCATCAGTAGAAATTCACTATCACCAATCTCAACTCTAATACTCATTTTTGGTAAAGACCTTCTACTATGCACTTGTGCATCTTCCCTTATCCCTCTCTGGTCTTTCCTCGAGGCCTTGAGTACATTCCAGTCATCTTTTATTAAAAATACAGAAACACATGAAATGTAATTCAGTTCCTCTCCAGTAAGACTGCTACCCATCACAGCAGAGCTTCTGTGCCCTTTCCTTTTCTTTCTTTTTCAAAGCTGGGGACATAATTTATCGTTGTGCAGCCGTTTTACAGGTAGGCAGCACACTCCCAGTACTCAGTACAGAAAAGATGTGCAGCAAACTCTTATTCAGAATTCTTCCTCACCAAACGTTTTTATTAAGTAGCTCGCCTCATGCTTGACTGGCCTAAAACTTATTTTTCAGTGACCTAGAGACAATGAAAGCTGCCAAAACTTGTCCAAATAAAAGAAAACCCACAGATACCTGGTAGACGTTAGTGATAAGTATATTTCTGTGACAATTTATTCTTAAAGTTGAAGAGCTATAGTACACAGCACAGTTTTACTCAGTATGGCTAATAGACATGTAACAGACAAGAATTTTATTTGTGTGACAAACATTTATTGAGAACACACTGTGCACTAGGTCCTGCTGGGGGATGACAATAAAGTGATAACCAGGCAGACATGCCCACACATGCAACTCTTGGACTTAAGTCCAGCGGGGGAAACACTTGACTACGTACTAATGAGTTCACAATGGCTACTACCATGAAAGTACAGGTTCTCAGACATACTTTGCTGTATGTGACCGTCCCCTGGGGAGTGGCTGGATCCCAGCAGACATGTTACAGATTGGCGGTGAGTTCTGAAGGATGGGCGGGAATTGTTAGGTGAGCAAAATAGGTAGGGTAGTAACAGTCTCTACAGACAGAGGTGGGCACTCTGAAGTCCGACAGGACTCAAAGGGCTCTTGATAGGCTCCAAGACTTAAGAAAAGTGATGTGTGCTTGTGACTTAAGAGAGCAAGGGGCTGGTGAGGTAACAGAGACCAGTATGAGACTGTGGTTAAAGGTTGGGTGTCTGAGCTAACAGAAAGCACAGACCAACACGGGGCTGTAATCAGGAGTAGGATTTACCGAGAAGCAGAAATGGAGGAAAGGCAGACGATTTATACGAGTGACAGGTGTAATAAAGAAGAGAAGGGAAGAGATACTTTCTGGAGAGAAAGCAAAACCTAGTAACTAGAGATAAGACTGCAATAATTGTGTATCAATGATTCCCCATGAATAATGCTTTCCCCGATTTCTATAAAGTATGTTTTAAGATCCACTTTCATCATATACTTACAGAAAATAAGACCTGCATGTGTACTTTTTAAGCAGCTCAGAAAACTAAGATTAATAAAGTGTTTTTCATCCCTCTGAAGTATGTTCACACTTTATTCCTTAGCTTCTTTAGAGGTCAGGGAGATCCTGAAAGCTACTGTGATGGATACACGAGTCCTGACCAGCAAACAACAATGTGGAGCACTGTTTATGGGGACCAGTAAGCAAAGAGCTAGAACAGGGCAGTTACCTGGTGATTCTGCTCAACTCCACGTCCCCCGTGCAGATGCAGTTGTCCCAGACCAACCTGATAATAAACAACAACAAAAAAGGCAAAAGTAAAAAGTAGCACATAATAGGTATACAACTAAAATGCAAATAAGGTTCATTACTTCAAAGACTAGAAATTTAGCCTTCAATTATTAATATGGTATTTTACTTTAATGCATCTTAAATTGCTAAGAACTAAATGACATGTTCTAATAAAATATTATTATTCCATAATGGGGATGAAATAAAAGGCATCTTTAGACAACTATGTTGATGCTAAATTTGTCCCCAAGTGATTATATTGAAATGAAATATGACGGGGAGCTCTTAAGATGACAAAAAGGATCATCTGAGAAGCCTAGAAATACAGTAAGAAAAAACAAAGACAAAAATGTGAGTAAATTTAAATTAATATATACTGTGTAATAGAAAAGTGTTGTGAGGTTCAAATGTATGTTGAATTAAACCACTGTGAGGTCGCTGTAAATGTTGAGAATGTAAAGTGCTCAACCACATGTGAGACGCCCAGGTGTGTGTGGCAACCTTGGAACTTCTAAGTGAGAGAAAGAACTTCCTGCAGAGACGACGGCAGGAAGGACCAGGACTGCAGGGCAAGAAGGCAAAGCAAGAAATACAGAAAACTGGAGAAAGAAATCCAACCCAAAACGTATCCCTAATGAGAAGGATAGACATTAGCTGGATAGGGACAAGGTAGTTTTATTGTAATTCTGACCAGTTGATATTTAGATCTACTTTACATTTTTTTTTTAAGCTTAAGACTCTGTTCTGGAAGTTTTCAAATAACTATTTTGGTAAGTTTCTATTGCTTATTTTTTTATATCTAGATCTGAAATGAATACCGATTTAATAGAAGAAAAAGATGGTGGGAGTGTGATTTTAAAAAACAATGTTTTTCGACCACTCTGAAAACAATGGAAACGTTACTTGGAGATGCGCTTGCCTTCCCTCTCGGTACAACACACAGTTTGGTGAGCGCGCTCCCCCACGCACCTGTGCTTGGACATCGCCCTTTTCGGCCAGAAACTGGTAGTACTGAATGAGATCCTCTTCCAGCATGCCGCTGTTCATCCCTGGGTTCTCCACCTCATCGGGCAGCCGTATCCTCTGCACCACGGATCCTCCAGTGAGTGAGATGTCGCTCGCAACTGGAAAAGGACAAAAGACTGAAGGCGCCCGACTCATGGTCCCACGGAGAAGTGTAATTCCAACTACTAAATGCTGACAGACACACTACTAACATTACTATTTCTGTTATAGTCTACCCAATTACTAAATGAGTCTCTCTGAAAAGCTTTAAGAAATACAAATCAACATCCAATATGTAAACAGTGTACTTCTTCATCAACTAGTTTAATGAGTCCACATAGAGATCTATTTGCAATATTTTAAATACTACAATAAAAACATATTTAAAATTAATTCTATCTTTTTCTAGAAGATAATGGGGAAAAAGTTACCATGATTGGCCACAAGACGGTAATGGGTCAGTGCTGACTCACAACTCTGGAGGACTCCGATGCCAGCCCAATACCGGTAACCCTGCAAAACACTTCCAAGTGAGGACACAGCAATTTTACAGCCTTCTGTAGTATTCTTTTTGGAACAAACAAACTTAACCATACCTAGGATACTATTTTGCTGTCCTTTGAGATAAGTACTTCCATGAACAGTCTGTAGCTAAGAACTACAAAATAAAGCCCTAAAGTACCATGAACATTATAGCACGTCTATTTTGTATTATGGAATATGTGAACTTTACTACAAAATTCTTCATGTAGAACTAATGTTAATTTAACTTTAGACCAATCTTCGTAAAATGAGGTGATTTTCCCAACTAGCAAGAAAAAAATGCGCAGTACAGCAAAGCGAGAGAGCAACATGAGCAATGGAGACTAGAGAATACGTGGACAACAGTTAACCATAAAAAACAAACAGAGAAGACTGATTTTAGAAATCAAGTCTACGCAGACTCCATGTTACAAATTCTAACCATCCTTGGGGCATCACTGCATAATGACATGTAATAGTTAATATTCTAACTTTACATTCATTATTTAAGAAGCTCGACAGTATCATTTTTTAAAAAAGATTTCTACAAAAACATACATTTTCCATACAAAAATGTTTCATGTTTCTTGAAAAATTCACCCAAAGAACCGCTGAGTAACTGTCTGGGGCTTGTTACCGCAGATTTACATCAGCGAGAAATGTTTCTGACAATCAAAGCAATGCCTTTGTTTTTCACTGCTTCAGTGCCAAGCCCTGGGACAGTTCCGAGCTTCTTGCACGATTCAGCTTTTTCGAATCTACCTTGCTTAACAACCAGGCCTTCTATTCTTTGTCTATCATTTGTCTAATTTTTGGAATCTAAGTGATAATACTCAGCACTTAAAAAAAATACACATGGATAAAATTATTTAGGATTCAGCTTGCTAAAACACTAGACTCTGCTTCTTCATGTAGTCCCAAGTCCCATCACGGATAAGCCTAGATCCTTCCTCGGTGATGTCCCAACTTCTCTGTTCTCAGTTTCAATTCACTCTATCTCTTATATTCCTGCAACAATGAACTTTGAAATATAGGACTGCATACCAGAGGTCATGTGATCTACGCTAAACCAGTACATACAGATTTTAGTGGAAAGATTCTGCATTTAGCTACTTAGGTCATCAACACTGTCAGCTAACACACTTTTAAGCATCCTTTATAGGGTATAGTTCTTTGTAGAGTAGGTCCTTCATCAATTTAAATTTAAAAATCTGTGACAATCCAATTGAAAACGGAATTCTAAAAAATATTCCAATTTAGAAAAACACCTCTTCATATTTATATTCTATGCATTATGACCACTTTAAAGGCTGCTCAATATTTAGTCTGTTGCAGAGTCTGGAAAAATTTACAGCCACTACAAAGAGAAAAACTGCCATTTAATGTTATTTGTCTTTAACTTAAGTTCATACTTACCAAAATCATATGGGCTATCAGATTGCCTCCAAGAGCTCCAAAGGTGTAATATACAAGAGCCTATGAAAAACAAATATGTAGGTGATCATGGCCAGTTTCAATTTGCTCAATCCAAATTTAATATACAGTAAGATTTTAATAATGTTACCTTTGCTTGACTTGAATTAACACCCAGTCCAGAGGCGTAGAGAAAGCCAAGAGCCTGAAGTAAAATAAAAATTCTTTCTTCAGTGAAAGTTATGCAGCACACACACAGCTTTCTATCCTCTGAGAGGATGCAAGAGTCTTTAAGATTTGAATGCCATTGCAAGCGAGTGCAATAGAAGAGCCTCAGAACGCATTCGGAGGAACACAACCAAGTGCAACTTTAAACGAGTCATCCAGCCTCGCTGGGCTAGTGAGAATTTAATAAAACATTAACCAGAAAGACAAAGCCAAACATACTTCAACATGGTTTACTTCATCTTTATGGATAGGCATTATGAAGATGTAACTCTGTCTGTCTGTTTCTGTCTATGCATGGGATGGAAAGGGATAAGAAAGTCTCAGGAAAAACCATTCCAGGAGTAAAACCAGGCAATGATCATTGAGGGAGACAGGACACTCTGCGGTGCTAGTACACATCTGGTTTCCTCAAGAACCACCACCAATAAGGAATCTGAACTTAGGTCCTGCCAAACAAGCGCTTTAAGTACTTTACCCATTAAACTATCTGTTGATCCCCAGATTTTATTTTTGTAATAAAATTTTATAATCTCATAGTTGGACTAAACTTGAATTACTGAAGGCCTTTTAAATAAATGTGATGCCCTCCTAATCTTAAGTGTCAATCTTCTCGTTATTGTTATTGTTAACATGACCAGGTACATTACCAGGTACATTATCAACTGATGCTGTGCAATATGGAACACAGAGAATCTCCCATAATGCAGTGTAGCTAAAAAATTAACTTCACTTGATTAACCGTAAGCTGAAACATCCAACTTAGAGGAAAAATACATAATAGAAATGTTAATGGATGCATGATGATACAAACAGAGGCAGGACATTCTGCAGAAAAACTGAACCAATCTCTCACACATACATGCAACATGCATACATGCAAGCAAATATGCTAGAAAAGCCACTTTACTATGTTAGAAACAACAAAATATAGTTCTAGACCCGACACTTGCGCTAAAAAAATGTTCAGCTCAATGCTATGTGAATACGTTGTGGGTATATGATGAGAATGGAAAGGAGGACTCTGGTGACTGAAAAGAGTAAATTATGGAATGTGGACAGCATATGTCATTTGGATTTAAAAACTACTATCTACACATACACAAAAAGAAAGATCAGAAAGGTATTTATGTCTAACGCCACTGCTGTTCAGATCTGGTGGTACGCAGGTGATGTATTTCTAGTTCCTACAGTGCACATGCACCGCTTCAGGAGAAACATGCGGGGGACTGAGTACAAAATGCTCTATTACTGAACTTATACCTTCATATACTTCCTTGAACGACACCAAAGAACGATTGTTACATATACTTTTTCTTGAATGACACCAAGGAATGATTGTTACAGTACCTAATCTTCAGGGAAAATGTAATCGTAATTCAGATAAATGAGAATTGCTGTTTTATAGAATTACTCTTGATATTTCACTCTCTACAGATCTAATGAAGAACTACAAATGAAATTGTGGCAAGGTGTGCTTACAAAATGACTGACCTTCATTGACCATATATGTTCTTAGACTAAGAAAAAGTATCATCCAAAAAGGTAGGTAAAAATGTTCATCAAAAATTGGCATTTAAACACACATTGTCATCTACTATGACTTGTTGAAAAGAAATCAGGACCGGGAATAAATTGCCATTAAGAATAACAAGTGCATGGCTCTGTGGGTAAAAGCACCTGCATGTAAAACTGACAACTTAGTCTAATACCCAGAACCCACATGATAGAAGAGAACTAATTTTTTTTTTTTTTATTCAATTGTGCACATGTGTCTGTGTGTGTGTAGAAACACGGACGAATTCGGGAACCACCATGGACGCCTCCACCTCCTTCTGTCCCGGGATTCACAGGCTCCGTCCTACCAGGACCAGAAGAGCAGGCCGCCCCCGCTTCTGCCTGGCGTCTATACATGGGGTCTAGGATCCGAACTCAGGACCTTCCGCCTGCAAGGCAGAGGCTTAACCCCTGAGCCACCTCTCCAGCCCCGAGAACTGACTTTTAAAACTAATATATGCTGTATGCAGAGATTCTCCATTGAAATTGCACTTACGGTTTGCCCTTTGGGAGAGCCTTCCTCAGTCAGCTTCTCGAACATCTCTTTAGCCGTCTGGATGTTCTGTGTCAGGTAATCACCAAACAAAAGCGCGTAAGACACTCTCTCCAGGGCCTTGGTATGGTTCATGCCTGCTGCCTTCTGAAGATACCGATATGCTCTTTAAACACAGCAATTAACAACAAATCAGCAATGTCTTACATGTGCTATTCAAAGGTTTCTCAAAATTGATTAAAATGTACCATAATAATTTTTTTTATAATTTAAAAATTTTTTTATTATTTATTTATTCAATTGTGCGTGTGGTGTATGTGTGTGTGTGTGTATGTATATGTGTGTGTGTAGAACCACGGACGAATTCGGGAACCACCATGGCCGCCTCCACCTCCTCGTTTACTCTGACCCGGGATTCATAGGCTCCGCCCTACCAGGACCAGAAGCGCAGGGCGCCCCCGCTTCCGCCTGGCGTCTATACATGGGATCTGGGATCTGAACTCAGTACCTTCCGCCTGCAAGGCAGAGGCTTAACCCCTGAGCCACCTCTCCAGCCCCTTTCTTATTTTGTAATAAGAAATTTCCAAATATTCCATTAAGTCATGATACTTCTATATTGAGAAATATCCTGGATACACTGATTAAAGTGCCAGTTTCTCCCTGATACTCTAGTGTCTTAGGAAAGACTCATTATACAAGGAGTAATTCTAAATACATGTACTAAAAAGATTAACTAGATTTGCATTAAGAGTATTATAATATGATAAACTCAGGTAAATATGCCATTAATAACTCAAAAATTTCTTTTTTAACTTTATACAGACTGATAAAATGAGCTAAAATCAAGACCACTTAAAATGCTAGGAGTATAATTAATTGCTCTTACATTCCTTGCAAGTGCAAATTCTTAAGTTCTAAGTGAAATTTTCAAGTGCAAAACCAAAAAGTAACACGTCAGGCAACAAGCCCCTTTGTTTTTGTTCTTTTAGATTCTGAATAGTCTATGTACTTAAAGACTATATTTTATTATTATCCTTGTCCTTTTAGATTCTGAATAGTGTATGTACTTAGAGACTATCACAATTTTATTATTATCATTTTTCCCATTGGTCATTCTTGTGATCAACGCAATCTTTTTTTCTGAACAAGTGAAAACCTGATAGAAGTCATGCCACTAACATTCATAAACCCTATTAGTAATCTTGGAAGGGAAATTAAGGAATCTTTTGTGTCTTGGGGACATACTTTGGTTTTGTTTTTTTGGGGGGTTGTTAATAGTTTTTCTTTTTTTTTTTTTTTTTACATTTTTTATTATTTCCGCTCATACAAACTTGGTAGGTACACCTGTTCCCTCCCTCTCCTCCCCCCCCACCCTCCTGTTCCCCCTCCCCTCCCCTCTCCCTCCCCATCCCCCAGTGTCTCCCCCCCCAATCCCAGGAGAATCCTTTAATGTGCATGCCAGGCTCTCCTCTGGGCCCTCCTCTCCGATGACATACAAGGACCCAGTGGCATTTCTTGGGGACATACTTTGTAAATAAATAAACACTTGGATATTTGTCTAAGCAAGGGTCTTGGAAGACTGGCTATAGTGGAGACCTACTCTCTCTTCTGGCTTTTCCTGTTGCTTCCGTTGAGTATCTTCATTCCAGTCTGATATATCGTTTCGGCTTCCTGCATCTGTCGTCTTCTAGCAGCATCTTCTTCAGCTGAAACAAAATGTCATGTGCATTTAAGTGGCTTTTAATTAAGACAACAAAAGAAGAAAAGGAGAGAATTGATTGACTCAGTGACTAAATTGTATGTAAAATACTTCATTACATAATAAAATTAGAAGGACTGGTAGTTACTAAACTCAAACTCCAATTTAGCATAGCATTTTTAAAGGAGAAAGATTTACATGGTCTGAAGAAAACTGGAGTAAGAACATTTTAAAAGAAGTTCAGAATTTATCATTTCGTCAGGACCAGTGTTCAGAGCAAGCGTTGCGTCCTTGCAGCGAGAAGCCCGGGGTGCTGACTGAGGCTGGCTGCCATCTGATGCTGTGTCTACAGGGACGGTCAACAGTCTATCACAGCCATCGCTTAGACATTTTCTTTACTAAGATTTATGTTCAAAATTTTTTGTTGTTCTTTTAAAATTATAAAGTTTTCCCCAAAACATAGCTTTTTTATACAGGTCAGTTCCTTTGCAATGACTTTCTCATTGAAGATAATTAAATATTTGGTATTTATGAAAAGCTACCTTGGTTGGTATAGCATATTTTACTCAAAGCATTTTAAAATGGTACATTTTAGTTTCTTATAATCACTTAACCTTTAACCACAAGTCTCTTTCCTTTACTGACAATGTTTTACATTAGCTAATTCAGCAGGCTGCTTGAAGGGTTTCAGAACCACATGTAAATCAAGAAGAGAGAGCGACGGCCTGAAAATAAGGGATCTTATGCTCCAACTCTCAAGTCCCGTCTTTAAGGCTGCTTGTATGTATGTCATCTGCACTGGCTATTTCTGACGCAGGGGAGCAGCGCGGCTAGAAACAACCTGCAGATGTCAGCCCGGACACAGAGCCGAGCAGCACCTACTTTCACAGAAGCCCCACTTCTCGTCTCTCTTGTAGTTGTAGGTCGTGGCACACCACAGCCGGCCGTCCTCCCGGCCATCAGAGGTGCACTCGTCATATTCCTTGTTCAGGAAAAGGAAGGGGAAGTGGCAGGGCTCCCCATGCGCTGTGCCTTCAATGGCAGTTAAGACTGGAAAGACAGAAAAACGTCTAATGTGAATACCATCTTTGCTATCTATAGACTAGCATGAAAATCTGAAGGTAGAGACATACGACGTACAACCTGTAATGGGAAACATGGAAGAAAAGACTTGTGGTCAAGTCCACATGGTGAGTCTGACAGCCACATCTTAGTTCCTGAGATGTAATCTGGAATGTTAGGAGCCCCCTGTGAAACTTCAGTGTCAGGAGGCAGTGCATTTAGGGCTAGCCTCAACTACCAGTGAGTCTATTTGTGACTTCATTAGTCACAAAACTAAACCAAACCCCAGAAGTCCCCCAACTTCCTGTTTCACAGGTGAACAAAACTGAAGGCAAATGCAACCAAACCATTTTTTTTTTGGTCAGACCTCACTTTCCTCATTTTCTGAGAGAGCAAGTCAATTTCAATAATGTAATAATAGTCTTTATTGCTTGCCTCTGTGTCTGACCTAACATCTTTCCAACTCTCAGGTAACCCCTTTGGAATGTATCAGCAGACCGCTAGCTTCCACCCAAAAGCTATGAATGTCGTCAGACAACAAGGGAAACCTCAAGCAGAGACTCCTCATTCTGCTGTCACTTTCCTAACTTGATGTCCCCACTAATACATCTAATATTGTGACTTTCCTATAGCCTACAATTATAAAAAGCTCCTAATAGCTTCCTTGGTGGACTGTATCAAGCAAGGTAACCTGAATTCACACTCTCAGCCATGGTCACTTGTATTTGGCTCAGAAGAAACCATCTTTCATTCCTTTTGGAGGGAACTTTAAAATAGACCTTTCTATAAAAGGTGAACTGCTGTAGACTGGGCCTGGGCTTGCATTCCTTCCTACCTCCTGTACCATCTCCTTAGGTGGAAGGTCATTCTGCTCTGCCACCTACATGAGCAAAAAGGGAGTGATATCTAGTACTCAATCAACTTGCTCCTTTGGAATCTTACTTAGTAGTTTATACTCAATTCCTTTTGTGCCATCAGAAAAGGTCAAGCCATTGCTTTCTCTATCAATTTCTTACTGTATTTTTTACTTTGACCTGGGAGTGGAGCCTTGGGGCTTCTGGCTTGTTTCCTCCGGACCTTGCCTCCAAACCCTGCATCTTTTCCGTTGGCTGGTCTTGCATTGTATCCTTTTGCCGGAACAAATCATAGCCAAGTACTTTGACCCTTCAGGCCATTCTCAAACTACGGGATGGTTTGGGACACCTTGACAATGTGGCTTCTCTTGTGAAATATGCTAGAATAATCTTCCCTGGCATGGTGAGAGCATTGTTAGGGAAGAGAAATAAAGGGCAGGGCATGATAAAACTTAGGTGTCCAGGTAGATCTGGAGTCATCAATTGAGGGGTCGTCTGTGTAAGAGGTGAAGGTTACCTAGGGGAGCTGAAAGTGAGAGGTTCATCTTCACAAGTGGGCTTGGCTCTCCTGCTGCTGTTGGTCCTACTGGCTGCAGATGGGGAGAGAGTGATGCAGCTGATAAGCAATTGTCTTTGTTTTTGTTCTATCCTTCAATGGAAAGAGAAAGGGCCTTAAAATTCTCCAGGCTTGGCCAAAAATGGTTAAAGTTCACTTTACCTTCTCTTTTGTAAGGGTGGTGGTGGCCGAGGAGAGAATTAAAACAAGTCTCAGGGCTGGAGAAAAACTTCAGATACTCCAATAAAAAGAATGGGAGAAAATGACAACCCAGCAGCCTTTCCTTCAGCCTGCTGCGGCCTCCCGGCTCCCGCCTGTGCCGCATTCCAGCTGAGCTCTCTCCTGGCTGCTCTTTGTAAACAACCAATGTTGAATTTACCACTGGGGGTTTGAGTAAAATGCAGTAAGAGAAAAATAAAGGAAAAATACTGTTAGTGGATTTGTACAGTGGCCAGTACATCTAGATGTACGGTTAAAAAAAATCGTACAAAATATGAAATATTTAGGATTTCCTAAATGCTACAGGTGATGACTGCCCTGGTTAGGAGAAGCTGAAAACAGAAATGTGTCAGTGGGACGCAATGTCCTTGCTTTCTGCCAGCAGTGTGGGTTGGAATTTAAATTCTGGGTATTGCGACCAGAGCAAATGTTGGGAGCTGGTCAGGTTTCTGCTATAGAAGAGGTGGATTGTTCACCCTGTTAGAACCTTTCAAAAAGAGAACAAGGGGTGAAGTGCAGATGGAGAGATTCTTCAGGAGCTTTTAAAAACAGGTTCTAGCTTGCCAACTAATTCTTGTCAAGTTGAGGTCTGATTTCTTACAGGATGAAGAGTTTCTGTCCTGATGAGTGTGTTCTGGGTGGGCCGGTTTGCAGTCTACAAGCTGTGGGGGCAAAAAGGCCCCTGGGAATCCTTGCTTACTCAGTCTGGACTTCTGGCCCTCCCAACAGGAGCTTGCGTGTGCTACTGCTAAGGACAGTCTGGCGTTTTTGAATCTTGAGCTCACAGACCTTAATAACCTGCGCTTGACTCTGAACTGGCGTCTAAGGCAGCTGGGTGCAGGCTTGCAGCCCCAGTGAGCTGTGCTGAATTCCAAGCAGGTAGGTAGGGCTCAGGACTGAGGTCCTGGTAGTTCCCCCCTTAGGGCACCCCGCAGGGTAGTGTCAGTCTAGCAGTCAGTCAATCCTGCTGACCTGACCGGTTGCATCTAAGCTAGTCAGGGAAGTGATGGGCACACCTGGATTCCTGCTGCCGACTTGCAGCGTGTGGCTGACCTGCATTCTCAGCTTGCCGTTCCTGCCCAAGGCTGCAGCAGGCAGGTGTCACCCACACTGCTACCCGACTCACTCTGGACAGGCCCATGTGACTTGGCAATGGACTGCGACCTGCCCTGGCTTCCCTAGCACCTCCCGCTTACACAGCACAGTGACATTTGACCAAGTGTGGCGTCCTCAGTGCGAGACCGCTCTTCTCAGGCTGCTGGACCTAAGCGCGCAGGGTGAAGGGCCAAGCGCAGGTAAACCTGCAGAGAAGGGTTCTGAAAACTCAGGGCTTTTTCGTGTCCAATTTCAGAACATGATGTCGTTCTGGCGAGACTACGCACAAGTGTTTTTCCATGAAGCTGTTTTGCTCTTCTTGTATACACCCTAAGCCATGTGGATGCAATTTACGTTATTTATTAAATATGTGTAGGTATGCAAGTCTTTTTTTCATGGAATGAAAATGAGAATGAACAAAAAATTAACTCATTACTAAAATCTAAAACAAGCTGAACAAATGAAATGTTATGAAAGTGTTTGTATAACATGCTCAGAAAATTAAAGTGATTTTGAAGTCACATTTCCTTTCCTTCTTATTTATCATCTGTCTCCCTCCCACCCCCCCCCCCCCCCCCGCACACTTTCTTTCCTTCTGAGTCATTTCTCACGAAGGCCAGGGATGCTTTGAGCTTGTTATGTCAATGAAGCTAATCTTGAATTCTGGCTTCGTGTTTCTATCTCCTGAGTGTTTAAAAACACTTTCAAATTCCTGGCAATATATCTCCTAAATAAAAAAAGAATCACAGAAACATTGATCTGCTTTCTCCTTTCACTGGCCCAAAAAACAGAGAAAATGTGATCAAACTCCCTTAGAAACATGTTAGTGAGGATCCGCTGTCAAGCAGGTTGGAGGTGTTTAAATGCAAGTGCAGTCCTTCTTTCTGGAATGTCAGCAGGGTGGAATTGGTCTATCTAGATTGTTCACTATACGTAAGTCTAAGATGTATGTGTGAGTCCTTAGAAAGTACTCCACATCATACAATATTGGTAATACAATGAAGGTAAGGTGTCTTAATCCAAACTGCTCTCTTCTGTGGAACATGATGCTTTTCCTTAGAGGCTTTATATGTTATAACCTGGGCTGAAGCACATCCTCAACAGAGGCAAGAGTCTTTTACTAATTGTGTTTTTCACATTAGAAAAGAACCCTAATTCTTTTAAGTTTGATTTGTCACTCCAGCCTTGCATATCACTCTCCTCTCAGGTTTAATTTGCACTGGAAGTATCAAAATGAATGATAAATCTCCTATCTACTAAAGATGTTTTCATAAAAATGAAACTTCTGTACAAACTGCAAAGGACTGAGATCTAAGAGGATGTCAGCAACTGAATGCATGGGGTTTCTAGAAGGTGGTGCACCCAGACGGGGCATGCGTTTCTAGAAGATGGTGCACCCAGACGGGGCATGCGTTTCTAGAGGGTGGTGCACCAAGAGGGGGCTTGGCAGCAGTGTTCCTTTTTGTAACTCAGACATGCTCTGCTCCGTTTTGCTTTTCCCCTGTCTTTTGTAATAGCCTTTATAGCAAATAGGTAAATATAAGTCTTTCCCTGAGTTATGTGAACTGTTCTAGCAAAGTAACTGAACCTAAGAACAAGATCGCTGGCATTCTGTCAGCAGCTCAGGCGACATCTCATGGGACTGAGTCCTCAACCTGGGGTTTCTGATGCCATTTCCAGGTGGAAAGTGTTGGAGCTGAGGTCAGTCACAGGACACCTGGGTGGTACCTACAGAAAGATCCACCCAGAATCGCTGGCTTGTGTGTATCTTACTGAGAAAATATAGGAAAACCACTTCAGTGGTTCCTTGCCAAAGTAAGAAGAAAAAGAAAAGAAAAGAAAAACAATTACACACAAAAAAACCCTCAAGCTTTTTGGT
Source organism: Typhlomys cinereus (assembly GCA_023101885.1). Taxonomy (NCBI): domain Eukaryota; kingdom Metazoa; phylum Chordata; class Mammalia; order Rodentia; family Platacanthomyidae; genus Typhlomys; species Typhlomys cinereus. The sequence continues at coordinate 1,963,730 of JALPQD010000147.1, forward strand.
TGCTAGAGTACAACTTGCTTGTAACATTTCAAGGGAAAACAAAATCAAGAATTTTCCAGACTTTCTGTAAGCACTTGAAGAGGAAGTACTTTTCAAAAGAATCTCATACAACATAGGAGAAATGCCTTCAAGTTAGAAAGCTACTGCTTTGTATTCCCAAATAAGCAAAGGAACCAGAAAATAAGCCCCTTTCCCATACTCACCCCCAAAGCAAACACAGCTACAGTCGCGGCCTGTAGGAAAGGGTTGGTGAGGAACCCTGGAAAGGCTGATCAGCCTCTCTAGCTGACAGGACAGCCGCTACACGCCTCCCAATGCAATCGAACAAAACAAGCACGATTCACTGAACAGACAGAACCAAAGCCATTCACAGTGTGACCGTCCAGCTCTAGAATACACAGCCACCAGCAGAACAAATTAATGACCACAAAGGACACAACCAACTGGTCCAAACCGTGGGAAACCGAACAGCACAAATACTATTTCTTAAAGACCCTCAAAAATCAAAGGCGAGGGAATGGTGAGAGGGTCAGAGAAACCTCAGATCCTGGTTTAAATGCTGACTCAAGTGAATTATGAAAAATCATTTGAAACAAATGGGAAAACTGAATAGTTGGGGTATTGAGTAATGAAGGAATGAAAGCCAGTTTTTGATTTTCTTTTGTTGCAAACCAATCCTCTTTTTAGAGATACACGCACAGGTACAAGAACACGTGGACTGTGGGGGTTGCTACGCCCAGAAGCCTGCACTCTGGATGATACATTAGCAACTGAACAGGCCATTGAGTGACTCCTCCCTTGGGTAGTTGAGTTTGCCTCTTGTCTACAAGACAATGATAGGTCAGCTCCCTCCTTAGAAGTTGAGAAAACTCCCAGGTTGTTTGGAAAGCTTTTGTTTCTCTAAGAAACTGGCTGGGCGGTCTCCCTCCGTATCAGTTCTTTCCTGCCTATCAAAAGAGATGTTAATACAGGGACCATTGTCCATTCCCTTCTAGCAACAAGGTGACCTGCATGTTTAGCATACCTGACAATATGTCTGCCCCAAGGCAATTGGGTGTCATTCCTGTCTTCCTTTTGTTAACCAAAATGTATGCATTTTACATAGTCCTGTAAAGAATTTGCCCCTGCTTCTTGATTATAAAAACCCTGTACTTTATCAATAAAGTTGGCTTGGATGATGGTGGACATCCAAGACCCCCTCTGACCCAAGCCTGAAACTTTTAATTCCTTCCGCTCCCACTTCAGATTCCCACGTTTGTAGGTTCGGGTTCGTGCTGGTTCGTGGGCCCAGACAGTGGACGATGCTTCCCAGTGTTTTGGGGAAAGTGGGACTAGAAGAGCAGCACGAGGACGGCTGCTGAAACTCGCAGGAACCTGGGCTGATACTCTGACCTCTGTGCACCTCCACAAGCTCCCTACTAAAAATAAAAAGGAACGAATTAAACTAAAGTACTGGGTGAAGTTTTAAAGTAGTAACACATACTTGGTCAAGGTATACAAAAAGAATGATCCTCAAAAGAAATAAGTAATTACTTTTCTGATACATACAAAATGATCTTTTAGAATAGTTTACATTCACTCTAACAAATTTACTTCAAGAATTCTAGGAAAAATCTCATCCATGTGCTCAAAAAGATACCTGAAATTGACCTCCCAGTGAACCACTGCAAATGACCTATTTTAAGTTATGGAAAAGCAGCAACATTTTTTAGTCATTAACAACCAAATCGTAAAAACAATGACATATTACGGTAAACTTCAAGTGCAAAATGCTAGCTATAAAATAGTGGTACACATTTTGACCTATTTAGTTTTCTTAAAACTATTCACATGCCTAGAAAAAAGCCTTCAAGAGAATTTTTCAGGATGTTGCTATTATTTTCTACCTGAGAAAATTAAATTACAGAAATGATTTTTTTTCCTGCTCATGAGCATGGTATGTTTGTAGAAAAAAAACAAATTTGAAGTTTGAAAAGATCCGATCTGGTTGAATTTGGTAGTGTTAGTGGGTATGGTGGTCATCTTTGAAAAAAAAGGCAGCACACGGCAGGGAGAGGCAGAGCAGTCACATGGACAATCACTTTTCTGAAGGACAGACACCTGGCAGATTCGGAAGTGAGAAAGACAAATTTCAGATTTAAAGTTAATGTCAAGCAGGACAGAGTTAGAAGAGGAATGAAGCTGACATAAGCTTCAACTGGAGAAGGGTACACTCAACGAGTCATCCGAGTTTTAGTTGTTGACACACCACTGTGCTGAACATCGGACTGCAAACAAGGGCGAGAAAGGGGTTCATTGAGCTCACAATCCCGGGTTATGGTCTATCATTGTGGGGAAGTCACAGCAACAGGAGCTTGGGGCTGCTGGTCACATGGGCTCCACAGCAAGAGCGGAGGGCAAGGACCACTGAGTGTGAGCTCGCTGTTTGCCGCCTGCTCAGCGCTCTTCTCAGACCAGCCGCCTGGGGAAAGGCTCTGCTCACAATGGGCACATCAGTAACACGTTCAAGGCAATCCTCACAGCACACCCACAGGCCAACCTTAAATCGGAGAATTCCTCTCACTTGTGCCTGCAAGTCCTGCATCTTAGGTACCAGGTTCAAAACTTAATACGAACAACCATACTTAGGATGACTGGAAAGATTATTGTACTAAAAATCCTAACACTATTCTGAAAACAAAGCAGTAGCATGTTAACAATTCTCTCTCTCTGTCTATCCATCCATTTATATATCCAGCATCCATCCATCTATATTTCATACAACCCTGACAGATTTCAAAAAATTTCAGAGAAATTTACATGCTGACATACAAAAAGGAAATGTAAAATTATTAATATGGAATACATGCAATTTTATCTATTGAATATAATATCAGTCATATCTGTTATGTGAATAATTTGGATTTACTATCTTGAAATGCCTGTAAAGCAAGATCAGCTTTTTCTACATTCACTAGTTCTAAAGCTTCAATCGTCTCTTTCCCAGATCACGCACAATCAAAGATGTCGAGACTACCTGGTTTCCGTACTTTTCTTGGCTCTTCATAGTCCTTGCTGTCTGGACGTGGAGACTCTAGAAAGTTGACTTCTTCTGTGACCCCCAACTCCTGGATCTTGAGACCATCTTCTTCCTCATGAATAGGAGACTCTAATTCTGAATCTTCTGAGTCAAGAAATATCTGGCCGGCAACTACTCGGCTTGCGGTATTGGGGTCCTTTACTGGCTCTTCAGGTGGCAAAGAACCCTGAGAAGAATAATTATCTGTTAGTCATCCCCTGTACCAAGACTCCCCGATCCACTGACCAGTTTTTACTAACCACAGATGTCTGCTTTGGTTCCTTGAAATATCACGCTCTCTCTTGGTGCAGCTATGACACTGTATTTACCACATGCCTAATGTTGCATTTCAACTAGGAGGTTCCTTCCCCATGAAGCCTTCTTTAATCCCAAAGTCTGGATTAGGTTCTCCTGGTGTATGCTCTCTTCCTACCTTATACTTCCTGCACTACAACTGCCTGTTTTTAACTATATCACCTCTAGGGATTAAAGCTCTTCATTAGTGGGTCTCCTTGGATATTTGAGAATCAGTTAAGTGTATGGAATTAATGAGGAAATTCATTAACTCCTTAGATTAAAAATGTGACATAAATGGGAACAAACGGCAGAGACGAGGCCTTCACACGACAAGAAACTAAAAGCTCCCCTACTAGCACTGTGGCACTGTAAGTCTAGCACCTGGAGGTAGAGACAGGAGATGATCCTTGGCATGCTACACAGCAAATTCAAGGCCTGTCTAGGTTACATGAGACTATGTCTCAAAAGGGTGAAGAAAAAAGGAATAAAATCAATCTCTTTTTAGGCTATAAAAAAAATATCGTCTCAAAGGCTCTTTTGTATGTGTGAAGACATCCATCGCACAGCACATTCAAACTGAAATTAAACATAATAGTCATTGCTCTTAAGAAAAATGCTTACAATTCTCTCACATACGTCAGTCAGATTTTTTTTCTGACTCTGTGTGTGTGTGTGTGTGTGTGTGTGTGTAGGCCAGAGGACAACACTGGTTTCATGTTCAGAAACACTGTCTGTCTAGCATAGAACTCACTGGAAAGGATCGACTGGCTGGTCAGTGCACCCCAGGGATCCATCAGCCCTGCCTCCCCAGTTTTAAGAGTTACAAACACTTAGCACCATGCCTGGATTTTCACATGGGTCCCAGGACTCAGGTCGTCATGTTTGCAGGGCAAGCGCTTTATCGCTGAGCCATTTCTTCAGTGCCATGATTTCTTTGAAAATATTAGAGTATTGATACTGCTTTAACCTTTATCTTTTTAAAATCTTGTGTGTGTGTGTGTAGAGAGAGAGAGAGAGAGAGAGAGAGAGAGAGAGAGAGAGAGAGAGAGAGAGAGAGAGAAAACGCAGACACGTGCATGGAGGTCAGAGGGCAACTACTGCAAGTCTATTCTAGTCATCCTTCTACCCAGTGAACTCCAGTGACTGAAGTCAGATTACCAGGTTTACATATAGGCACCTTTACTCACTGAAACATTTTTATAGAGCTTTTTATCCTCTTTTAATTCAATTCTGCAGGTAAAAAGATGAAGATTTCGACCTGGGGAGATTGCTTTGCCTCGCAAGCGAAGACACAAGTTTGGATCCCCATTTCCCTTGAAAAACACCAGGAGGAAATGGCAGCAGCCTACAGTTCCAACCTGGAAGGCAGAGCCGAGGAATTCCCAGAGCAAAACAATGAGGAGGTAGAGCAGCCCAAGATGATTCCTGACGTCACCCTTGCATCTCCACAGACACACGGACTCAAGTACTCTCTGGTACACCCCTCTCCCAAGTACACACAAGCATGGAAAAAAAAGAGAGGCAAATTTCATGTCCTTTTTGAGGTACATAGTTCCCCAGTTTTAACTTGGTACAAATTCTGGTACCCACCTTGGAATCTGAGGGTTCATCTTGATTGCTTTCGTCATCTGTGAAGAAATTTTGAGTCAACTTTTAATCTTTTTTTTCCATTGGGAATTATAAATATTATTAGAAACCATTTGTTAATTGTAACCAACAACAATAACCAAACATTGGATAGACAAACAGAATTATTAAAAAATTGTGTTTAGTGACTGTTCATGAAAGATTAAGAGAAAATATCTTTTTTTTCCTTTCTCCAAGTGAGAAAATGGAAAATCTCTCCTCTTACCCCCCTCACCAACCAAAAAAATCAAATCAAACCAAACCAAACCAAAAAAAATCTTCTTTCACTAGATTCCATCTAAAGTCATAAAAATAAATCTCTAATGCCATATTCTGGGTTTCCACTGATCCTGCTTCCCTACTGAGGATTCCAGGTAACAGTAGTAGATCTCATGCTAATTAGCCCTTTATGGCTCATAACACTACCAAGGATGGAAACTTATAATACTTGCCATTATTTTTCAATAGTTAAAAATACCTTCGGACAAATACACTTAGGATCTGTGCTCTACCTTACTAAAGAGACAACAGATACAGGTGAAACAGCACTGTACTATCATGCACGCACAAGAGAGCCCTAAGAAATCACTGCTTTAGGTAAAGGAACCCAGTCATTAGTTAAACCTCCCAAATTCACATAAGCTGTTTTATGTGATAAGATAACATTAATTAAGTCCCCTTCTATTGTTCTTCACCTGTTTTCCGGGATTTCTACTAATCTGGCTGTCTGTTATTCTTCTTTCTGCTCTTTATATAAACACAGGCAACAATTCAACACCCAGGTACAAATGTCTGATCTTTGTAGTTATTGCCAACTTAAAGAAACACAATTGTCAGATGACCTCCAGGTTTCCTTCGTGCTCTTAAAAATCACTTGATTTTATATTGGAGTATAAAGCTATAAGAGAAACTGATCATAAAATGTTATAAAACCATTTTTTAACAGGAAATTTGGTATTTTTATTTCATATGGTAATATTCTAAATACCCATCACATAACTATAACAAAAACAGACTCTAGTGTTCTGTTATCACGATAATGAGCTTAGTTTAAAAAGATAATTGACTCATGAACAAAATATACAGCTCTATTTCACAATACGTGTTTTGAATATTGAAGACAGACCAACAGTGACATTTTCCTATGAATGAAGGTGCTGACAATACAAAGAAAATTTAAATTACAATGACTATTCACATCTACTTGCTTTTTACTCTTTAAAATTTAGTATTTTATGTGTGTCGATGACATGTGCATGTGGTTTGCTGGTGTCACACAAGGAGATCTCTGCAGTTTTCTTCCACCTTTATGTGGGTTCTGAAGATTGAACTCAGGCTGTCAGGCTTATGTGCGAGCGCCTTTACCCACTGAGCCATCGCCCCAGCTCATCACTTGCTTTTAGATCACCATGTTCAGGTTAGCATGTTTAGGTTACCATGTTCAGGTTAACATGTTTAGGTTACCATGTTTAGACGACATGTTCAGATTAGCATGTTTAGATTACCATGTTCAGGTTATCATGTTTTCTTGGGCTGGGGAGATGGGTTAGAGGTTAAGGCAGTTGCTATGCAAGAATGAGGACAGAGGTTCCCATCTCCTGATCCCACATACATGCATGACAACCTACCTACCTACAATTCCAATGCTTAGGAGAAGCAAAACAGTGTTTGCTTAGGCAAAGGAGTTCTGGTTTGCTTGAGAGAGTTTGGCCCAAAAAGAGTAGATATAGCAGCAACTGAGAATTCCCAGCAAAACCTCAGACTCCACAGGTACATGTGCACCTGCAGCGACACATCTGTGCCCCCTCACACATGTGAAGATGCACAGACACCACATACACAATAAAAGATGTTTCTGTAGAGATGTTAGTTAATTAGCAATTATCCTTGCTAACAAGCTTTCCAAAGTTTTAACAGAGGGTTCAGATTTTATTCTCAAATAAACTTCTTGTGGATTTCTACTACGTATCAAAGTTGTGCCTGCAAATGCAGTTAGTCACAAGCATCAACTAGCCAATACATGAAGGACAGACATCAGCTATGCAAACGTATACTCGACACATTCCAAACTCTGGTTGCAACTGTAAAACCACCAAGTCTAATACAGCACTACCACAGTCACATAAGTAGTTAATGGATAAATCATATCAATACCTAAAAACAAATGTAAATACATATTTAAAATACTGCAAGCTGTTAGGCATTTAGAGGAGCAAAATGTGTTTTTCACTCCAAGAGAAAAGACTTGTGACATCAGGACTCTTTCACATGAGTTGCATCATGCGCTTCTTTCCTTCACCAACTAGGAGTTCACACTAAGATGATTAGGTAAACAAAAGAACTTTCTCAGTTGCTGAACTGGGAAAGCCTACTCCACACATTAGGCTTAAAGGGAATCTATTTTCCATTTTAAAATATCCACATGTCACTTTAAAAAAGGTTTCTTTTAATTCTAAACATTTCTGTCATGTAGTATACAGATACAGATTAAAGATGCTGGATGCAGTCATGTATAAACAGAAAGTATATAGTAATGTATTGAACATTACATTTTATTAGATACAGCTGCTAAGCAACAAGAAAGAAAAAGCAAAAGGATACAATAAAGACTTTGAAATTCTTACTCATAAGGATCACATAAAAAATGTAATTGCCAAACTATTAACAGTATTTTTTCTTTTTAAAAAGATTAACTTTTAATTTTATTTTTTTTTTATTTTATTTTTTTTTTCAATGAACATATCCTGTTTATTCTGGTGCCTTACAATTTAGGCTTTAGCGAAGTAGCCCTGTCAGCATAGAAAGGCCACATGTTTGTTGGGGTATGGAGACAGACTTTTGTTCTCAGTTCTCAGGTGCAAAGCAGATACACACGGATAGGGAGAACGGCCTTCATCCACATTGGTGTAACTTTTAATTTTATTATACTAGTTAACAAAGCTGCTAAATGCCATTATATTTTATTAAGAAAAAACTGATCTTTGGCAAATTTATTTTACCACCTGTTGTCCAGATTAAATAGACCAGGACACCTCTGGATACAGAAAACGGAATATGACTGGTGAAAAGGGACCAAAGATCCTGCCTTCTACTTGGTTACATTGCTTTAGACAGGCCAGATTCTAGGAAAATCCTAATTCTAAGTTTCTCCAGAGAGCTGAGTTTGAGACCTTGCTTTTCCATGTATTAATTTAGACACACGCAGTTCAACAGCAGAAGTTTGCTTGGTTCTGTCTTCTCAAACTGTCCAAAGGGGACAATACAATCTGTTCTGCTGACTGACAATGATATTGTGAGGAACAACCAAAATCCTCAGTGATCTAAAAACTGCCCTCAGAATTTATGCGTTTCATATAACCTACCTGAAATACCTGCTGGTGGATCAAATTTAACAACTATAACATTAGTATAAAGAAAAACAAAAGGTAAGACACTTGTTCTGTCGGAAGAAAGCTGTTTGATGAACTGAATTTAATTTTGCTTTGGTGCTGAATCTAGGGCCTTCTATAATGTTGAGAAGTGCTACCAATGAGCTATACTCCTGACAAACATATATTCTTTTTTTCTTTAACAAGAAAGTCATCATCCTCATCTGTGTACGTACCATGCATGTGACACGCACACGCGTGGAGGTCAGAGACAACTTTCAAGAGTCGGCTCTTGCCTTCCACCATGACGAGGCGGGGTTTGTCTGCTTCTGTGGCTCTGCTATTCCAGTCTGGACTTTGGCCTTCTGGCTGACTGCGTCCTTGTCTCTTATCTCACCATAGGATTGCCCGGGCACCCCAGGCCCAAGCCACTACATCTAGTTCTCTTGTGGGCAACTCAGGCCATCGGGCTGAAGGATCCCTGCCCATGGGGACACCTTGCTGGCCCTAAGCCTTCACTGTTATCTTGAGAATTTGGAGGAATATCTTTTTTTTTTCCATTCCACTTATTTGTTCACAGCCAAAGAAAACATTTCAGGGCTAGTGAGATGGCTCAACAGGTAAGGTGCCTGCTCACAAACTTGGCAACTGAGTTTGACCCCCAGAAGTGGGTGCGTGTGCACGCTGTTTCTCCCTCCTCTTCCCCCACCGAAATAGATAAAATATTAAGAAAACATTTCAAGTAGAAGTACCATGTTTTAACAGGTCTCTAATAGAATGTATCACCATGTTTTAACAGGTCTCTAATAGAATGTATCAGATAATAGCTGGAAACACTGACCGTATCAAGGATCTGCTTTGTTGAGTAAACATATTCTAACTAATGATAAATTCAATCTGGGTATTTAACACTGAAGCACAAAGCTACCACCAAAATTGATTTTTTTTTTTATAGGAGTAAAGTTTTAAAGCTAAAATTTAAAAATGAAGCTGAAATTTTATGTAAGAACTTTAATGATTAAAAATAGAGAAAAATTCAACCCTTCACTTCATAAAGCTTTGTATCACTGAGTTTTATGGCATTCGAACTCTACACCAGAAGAACACAAGGACCTCTAAGTGTGTAGAGACCTGTTTCCAGGATGCCCCAGGTCTTATCTCTGGATCCCAAGTTACCAAAATCCAAGATGTCAAGGTCCCGAGTATGAAATGGACTAGTATTTGAATATAACCTATGTTATTTATATCAAACACAATGCAAATGCTGTGTAAGTACTTACATTATTTGTGAATAGTGACAAGAAGAAAAAAAAAGAATTGATTCAAAACCAATTCCCCCCACCCCCACCCTCAGTATTTTCCATCCAGGGTTGGTTGAATCAACAGTGTGGAATTTGTGGGATCAGAAGCCCACAGGCCTTTATTACCTTACAATGCACCTTTGCGTTACAGTTCTGGCTAATTTTCTGCTTGAACCAGGGAAATGTTGTGCAACTTGCACTGTGAAAGAAATTGGAGCAGACATTTCTTAAACTCAATACTGTGCTTCCATCGATACAACAGCAAGACCTCACACATCAGTACAACATCCTGAGAATCTTAACTGTTGATCTTCAACAGTACTGTCTCCTCTGAGACAGAGAGCTAAATATAAAAAGCAACATTAGGGGAGGTTGTAGGGTAATATGGAAGCTTCGTTTTTCTATAAACTAAATTCAGAGGGATATGTTCTTCAATGAAATCCTCAAACTTGCCTGTGTAGAATCCCAGAGCTTGTCCATGTATAGACACATGGCATATTCTAGATTGAAAACTAAATTCTTAATTCCAGAGAAGAATTCTGTTGCAGGTGGTTTATAGTAAAGTACTTTAATCCATGAAACTTCGACAGCTTCACATCATACTTGCTTTGAACAAATACCTGCTAAAATTGTTTCAAGAGACAGGTACAAAATCAGCCTGAAAGCAGGTGTTTAAAGAACCATTCAGGTAATGAACAAACTACACCTAGAGTGTCATGAACTTCAAGCATCATGCGCTATAATGTGATCAGTGTGTGTTGCTTTAGTCATGGCGAGTGTAGCCATGGACAGCATCTGAGTTCAGTCCTCTTATTTTAGAAGCAGCCCATGTTATGCCTTTGATTTACAACTAGGACAGATAATTTGGGGATTCAAATAACCATCTGGGAAATTTTCTGTTGCAGAAAAAAAAATAGAATTGACATTTATATTTTGCAGTGTTCCAACAGAATTTAAAGTCACTGAACAGCTGTCTTGTTCACTGAAACTGATTAAAATTCCAAAGTTTGACTGTATTCAATGTTTATTAACACTCCGACATACCAATTTTTTGGATAAAACAAACACTTCAAAGATGGAAGTTTCTGATGGAGACAGATGGAAACATTAAAAAAAAAAAAGGAAATAATTTTCGGAATGCTCTTGAACAACAATCAACCTGAAAGCAAGTGAAAAAAAATATATGGAGATTATATATGTAATCTCCAGAAAAAGACGAAAAGTATTTTGCTCAAAAAAATAAAAATAAAAAAATAAAAAAATCATACAATCCCCTGGGTCAACCCAGAAGCCGAGAGCGGGTCGCGTTTTCCCGGGAAGGTTTCTAGACACGGTGGCTACGCGGACGCGCCGCATCTTCGTTTCCAGAGCCAGCCCGCGAGCAGGGCTCCCCGGGGGCTCGAGCAACCCCGCCCCCCGCTGTCACCATCCTGGCCCCCCGTGACAGCTCGGGGGTCCCCTGCACACCCGGCCCGGGGCCAGGCCCTCGGGCTCACCCCCCCGCCCCGGGGGAAGTCACGGAAACTTTGCTCCGCGGGAGAGGCGAGGCCGGGCGGGCTTCCCCGGGCTGAGCACCGGCCCCCCGCGGCCCCCGGATGGAGCGAGTGACAGGCCGGGGCGAGGCGAGCCCGGACCGGCGGAGTCGCGAGCGTCCGAGCCCACGGCCCTGTCCCCGGACGCGGCCCGAGGCCCGCGGCCGACTCACCCGAGGACGCCGAGCCCGAGCCCAGGAGCAGCGCGCAGAGCAGCAGCGTCAGCCCGACCCGGACCTGCATCCTGCTGCCGGATGGCGGGAGCTAGTCGCCGTCGCCGCCGCCGCCGCCACCGACTCAGCCGCCGCCGCGCCGCCGCCGCTCTTCCTGCTCTCCGCTCCTTCCTCCGCCCTCCCTCTGACCCGACGCGCAGCCAATCCCTGCCCGCCGCCGCGGGCTCCTCGTCCAATGGCCGTGGTAGCCCCGCCCCCGCCCAGGGCCCCGCCTCGAGGTCACCTGTGAGCCAATCGCTGTGCGGGGTTCTCACACCGGCTTTCCTGGTTGGGCCACGGCCTCACCGACATGGCCCCAGCTAATTGGTAGCGCCTGAATCAGCGCGGGAGGCTGGGAGAAAGACTCACTTTGGACTACAACTCCCACAATGCACTTTACTGGATTTACCCGGCGCGTGCTCTTGGGAAACGTAGTCCGGCCTGGAGCCTGGCGCTCAGGCGCAGGTGGCGGTGCAAATAAGGAGGATGTAACTGGTACTGGAGGGTATAAATACTCAGGAATATCTGCGTTTCAGTGTAAATGAAAATCAAGGAACGGTAGCAGCACAACGTTAAAGACTTGTACTATTGTTACAAATTCCTTTATATTTATTTTGAGGTAAGCTGAGGTCGTACTGCAAAATTAAAATGAATTGGTTGTTAAAGGTCTGGGGAATCGCACCACACTGATACCAGGCACTTTACCAAATGAAGAGGCGTTAATTGAGCTGATCAGCCAAGGAGTCGAGATGCCAATCAGAGGCCTTGAGGGGCAGGCCATTAGGTAGAGATGGTCTGGTCAGTTCCTTCGTCCTGGTGGTTCCCTCATTCTGGTGTTGGTACATGCTCTCCCATCAAGCTGGACTGAGAACTGAAATCAGAAAATCCGTAAGAAAATAAGCCCCTTGTTCCCTTAAGCCGTTGGATGGTCATTTATCAGCAACCATGCAGGCTGACTGCAACACTACTGAGCCAGTTCCTTCCATCTTTCCATTTTATCCACCTGTCCAGGTAATGACCCCAGTCACTATGTGCTGGGTCTTCCCCATTAGCTGCTCTCCTTATTTAGGGCTTGTCTTAACTACAAATTCTTCACAGATGTGCCCAAAGCTCAACCTTCAATTGTCAAGTCCACCCTGATATCTACTAACACAGTGTACATCATATGCATGAAACCCTGCTACTTCGTTAAGCCAATCATAAATAAAAATGAATTAAAAGATCGTGGATAAGACTTTATGAGCTAGGGAAAAAATGAAGAATGGAGCAAATAATGGATTTTTCTCTCTGATTTGAAATCAGATGACTTCTGAGGAAGCACCACTAATGACAGAAACGTCACCTATACTGGGCTTCGATTCTCCCAGCTGATTGTAAGCCAGAGTTGGGAATGCCAAATGGTACAAACTGATGAAGAACAACGCAGGAGCAGGAACTTCCACCCTGCTAGGGCTCTCGTCTGAAATGATACTCAGAACATGAACATCTCCACATGTACCCGTTTCCACACAATCTTCTAATGCCTTATGTCTAGTCAAGGAAGATGAGAACAATGCAGTCTCACCAGAGAAAGGACAAGCATTTGAAAGGGTTTTTGGAGAAACTGTTGGGGACATTTCCCCAGAGGCCAGCAGATCTGGAACCCTGAACCAGGCATTGGGACACAAGAATCTGTAGCTTATTATTACGCTCTGGATTCAGTGACCCACAGAATTACTGTATTCTATGTTTTTTTTTAAGACCTTAAGTTTTGTATCTTAACTTCAAAACAACGGAAGTTTCCAGTCTACCTGTTGTATTTCTGTTAGCCCCCATGTGGTGACCAATGTAATAGTTCAGTCAGAATTAAAAATTCGCTACCAGCTAGTTAACAGGATAGTCGGGAATATGCTGCTTGAAAAATAACTGCTGATCTTAGCTTCTGTACTAACTGCTTGCTTTTGCCCAAGGTCGCAGTGGCGCTGTGCATGCCAGGACTGCTGTTACCAGGGGGTGCCAGATACACACATATTATGCTTCAGTTTCTAAATCTAATGTAACTCAGTTTCTATATCTTCAGTCCAAGGACTAAAGATCATGCCAGACTGTCACTACTCACAATGTTTATGCCAAGAATATTCTTTAAGGATTCAGAGTATGTAATGGAATTGTTACTGATTCAGTGGCCAGACAAAATGCCACAAATGTTCAAGTTTTACCTTTACTCTGGCCAAGTGTACACAAAGATGCCGATTCTCTCAACCGGCTCTCTGTGTTTTATTTCAGGGCCTAATCCCACCCACCTGGGCCTTCCCCATTGGCCAGACAATCTCCTGCAGGTTTGCTCTGGGCTTAATTCAACCATTAATTCTCTACAAATGTGCCCAGAGCTCAAACCCTCAACAGTCTAGTTGACACCTGTGCCTAACTATGAGACTCCACTCCTTGTCAATTTGACACAAAAATCATATCAGTTTTAAACTCCAGTCTTCAATTCTTGTCCCCACAAATGTTAAAAATTATCTTAAAAATATAAATACATTTCATAGAATCCCAAAATCATACATCAAAACCAGTACCACCTGGGGGATGCTGCCACATTCTGAAGCGAGGTTGAAACGTAGCTTGGACCGCTCGAGCCACAGCTGCACCAACTTTGGTTGCTGATGCCGGAAAAGCCTCTTCCCAGGCAGCCAAACTTGCAAAGGGCAAGAAACGGCTTTAACTTGGGCTTTCAGCTCCTGAAGGAATCTGGGTTCTCAAACCACGATATCACCATTCGGTGGTTTTCATGTTTTTCACTGTCCCAGTGCAAGTCACTAGGTTTTCCTTCATTGATGCTCATTTCTCCAACTATTCGGCTGCCTGCTCTATTTCTATTCGGCTGCCTGCTCTTTCCTCATGCAAATCTTCAAGGCTACCAACACAGCTCTCCTCTATCAAACAAACCAGTCCATCTTCTTTAAATTCAGCTTTACCAAAGATTTTGCTTCCTTCCTCACAAACTGGGCCCAAACAATTCACAACTCTCTCAGCATTTTCATTATCCAAATGGCCCGTTAAACTCTGTAGAATGGTATTTGAAATCCACAAAGTCAAAAATCTTTAAATATTTCAAACTTTGTCCAGCAAAACTGTTCAAAAGCCACAAAATCCACAGTCAAATTTATCAGCAACACCCCACTTCCTGGGTACCAAATTCTGTTGCAGTTAGCCTGCATGGTTGCTGATAAATGACTATCAAACAGCTTAAGGTAACAAGGGGTTTATTTTCTTATAGTTGTCTGGTTACGGTCTGTCCATCTTCTGTTGCAGTCAGCCTGCATGGTTGCTGATAAATGACTATCAAACAGGTTAAGGGAACAATGGGCTTATTTTCTTATGATAGTCTGGTTACAGTCTGTCCAGCTTGACAGGAGAGCACGCACCAACACCAGGCCAAGGGAACTGGCCACACCATCTCTACATAATGACTCAGAGAGGGACAGATCCTTACTTGTCAGACTAGCATGTCTGGCCAAGTGTACACAAGGATGCCAACTCTCTCAACCAGGTCTCTTTGTTTTATTCCAGGCCTAATTCTACCCACCATAGGCTGGACCTTCCTCAGCAGCTAGAAAATCCCCTGAGGTTTGCTCTGGGCTTAACTCAACCACTAATTCTCTATAGATGTGCCCAGAGCTCAAATCCTCAACTGTCAAGTTGACACCTGTGCCTCACTATGACAAGTAGTTTGGCACACTTGGGCATACTTTGGCCGAGTTGCAGTCTGGCAAGTGAGGTCTGCCCTTGTCACAGCAGTCCCTGTGGATATGATGTGGTTTGCTATGTTTCTGGTGTTGGTATGAACCTTTCTGAGGAGCTGGGCTGAGAACTATAGCCAAGAACAGGAATAAAACTCCCTTGTTCCCCTAAGTTCTTTGGTTGTGAATTTATCGGCAACATGCAGACAAACTGCAACGTGCACTATTGTATTATTTACTTTTTGCTTTTTGCACTGGAGATTCCTCTATTGGTCCTCATTTTCTCTTGCCTGGAGGATGCTCTCGGATCCTCGTGACTAAATTTTTGGATGTCACTGTCCCTTTACTTTAACATAACTCATGTGCCACAGCTGTACTTATCTCCTTCATATACTTCTTTCGCATATCTGCTTGAAATTTTCACTGCTGTTTATTTTCATGCAATTGAAATATCAGCACTTCCTCTACTTACGAGATGAGATAGGAACACTTATTCATAGTTCTCTAGAGAAACTTCTACTTTTCACACAAGAAATAGTTCTCTAATGTATTAATTTTGGGGAAGGCTCATTGTTCAGTGACAGCCAAACTTCTTTCTGTCTGTCTCTCTGTGTCTCTTTGTGTGTGTGTGTGTGTGTGTGTGTGTGTGTGTGTGTGTGTGTGTGTGTGTGTGCGCGTGTGTGTGTGTAAGAGGGCACTTGAGTGTGTGTACCTGTGGAGGCCCACGGGTGATTGGATTGTTCTACTTCCTTAATGTTTTGTGCTGGGGTTTCCCAGGTTCTGCCCTCCAGGGCCAGAAATGCCATTTCTTCCTGGCATTCTTACATGGGATCTGAGATCTGAACCCAGGTACTTTGGAGGCAAAGGCTTTAACTCCTGAGGCATCTCTCCAGCCCCTTCTTTTGTTTTTTTGTTTTTACTGGGTGATTCTTATAGTTGGGGCCTGGCTAGGTGCTGAAGAGATGGATTCCAACTTCTTCTGAACTGCTTTACAGAGGCCCAGAGCCTCGTCTTCCTCCTCTCTTGAAGCCACCCTCACGTCTCTGCCACATCTCTGCATCTTCCTCAATTCTACTTGTACTTCTTGGCTGAGGCTCCTCTAACCAGTGCCATTAGCATTTATCTTTGCTTCTCACAGTATCTCGGAGGCATTTCCAACCTTCTTCCTCCTCCTCCTTTTTTATTTTTATTTTTTTTGGTGGTAGGAATTGAACCTAAGGCTTCATGCCCATAGGTACGTTCTCTATCACTGAGCCACATCCTCAGTCATGAATCTTTCTTTGTGTGTTGTGCTTGCATATGTCTAGAGGTGTATGTCAGGTGTCTTCTCTAGTCACTTTTCCACTTAATTTTTTCCCAGTAAACCTAGAGCTTACAGGTTTGGCTAGAGTGATCAGTCAGCAAGCTCCAGAGATCCTATTAAACTCTTCCTTTCACCCAGTACTGAGATTAGATGTCAAGGGCACTTGGGTTTTTATGTGAGTGATGGAGATCCAAATTGAGGTCCACATGCTTGTGCAGCAAGCACTTAACCCACTGTCTCCCTAGGCTCTCCACCTTGCCTATTTAATGCATTTAAATTTGTTGAGATCAGAAACTGCTATACCATCATATGATGCTTTGTGTGGGCATATGAACCTGGGTTTTCCGTCCATTAACATCAGATCATGTTGTCAATAAGAAAGTTCATCTTCCTTGTCTACTGTGAGTTTCAAAACTCAAGGAAAAAAAGCATGATGGTGTGTTTAACAAATGCAGCTGTTTCTATTTCTAGGGGATGGAAATTAGATTGAATCCCTAATTTAAAAAGATTGGAAATGAGTAGCACTTTTGCCATTAGCTAGCAACAAGCAACTGACATGTTTTGTGAATGTTCACAGACTCTGATTTCCTGGGGAAATTTACATCTCCAAAGTAGGAGCAGGATATGGTGTAAGGAAGTCAGGTTTATTTGGTCAGCCTGTTACCCCATGATGTTCAGTTAAAATAAAAAGGCTGTGTAATAAGATGTAGAGTCTTTTGGGAATATTCCAAGGACACTTGTTCATCTATGTTCATTGTAGCACTATTCACAATAGTGAAAAAAATGGAATCTGCCAACATGCCCATCAACAGAGAAACGGATAACGAAAAGGTGGTACATCTACACAATGGAATATTACTCAGCCATCAGAAAGGATGAAATTATGGAATTTTCTGGTAAATGGATGGAACTGGTAACTTCAATATTGAGTGAGGTATCTCAGTCACAGAAATTTAGGCACCACATGTTCTGTCTTATATGTGGATGATTAAACAGATATCCTTGTCAGTGCATTTGGATTGGAAGCACTGAAAGAGCCAGAAAATTCGAAAAGACCTATGAGTGGGAAGGTGGGAAGGTAGGAAGAGATGGTTAGGGAGAAACCTTTTAAAGGGGAGATTTAGGATCCCAGAACAAGGGGGAGGGAAGGAATAAATGGAAAAATACATAGCAGGGAATAAGGGGATGGGAGATAGGAGGGACTTAGGAAATGGGAAGAACTGAGAGACTTATGGAAAAACCAGATTGTGGGAAGTAACCCCAAAGGAATATCCTATGCTAATAATATGTTAAAAAAATGTCTCTTAAATAAAGGAACAAGAATGGGCGGTGAGGAAAACAGGGGGAAAAAATCCTGGAGCGGATCCACTTAGAACCCCGGGACAAATTATACTAGAAGTAACAGGAATGTGGCACTTCCTGATAAAATGTTGGTCAGAGAGGTCCTAAAGGTTCCAAAACTTTATAGGCTTTTGCCATTGCTCTTGGTTGCTCTCCAAAACCTGTCTGTAAGACACTGTTACTGAAGATGCAACACAAATGGATCACAGAACAGATGGAACTGGTCTGTGGTCTTTCTCCCTGCTGGACAGCTTACATAGTACCAAGAAATACTGTAGAAACAACCGGGGGAGAGGAATAGTCACAAGCCCCATCGATGGCATGAGATCTGTAAGTTGCAATTTAAATCGCCATGGCAACAGGTGATCACCAGTGTAATAGTGGCATGAGTATCAAGGAGACAACCAACAGCTTTCTGTTTGGATTTGAGACCTGCTTGTCAGAATGGTACACATCCCTGTTATTCTAAACTACAACAAGAACTTATTTTTTTAAAAAAAGGGAGGGAAAAAAAATCAATATGGAAGACAGCCAATAAACCTATAAGTAGGAAGACAGTACATCAAAATGCTCTATAGGCAGATGTTATACCCATGGGATGGGCATTTATAATGGAAACCTTTGGGTCTAAAGCTGCATGAGTGGGGCTGGAGAGGTGGCTCAGAGGTTAAGCCTCTGCCTTGCACACGGAAGGTCCTGAGTTCGGATCCTAGACCCCACGTATAGCCGCCGGGCCGAAGCAGGGGCGGTCTGTGTTTCTGGTCCTGGTAGGGCGGGGCCTGTGAATCCCAGGGCCGAGTGAACGAGGAGGTAGAGACGGTCCATGGTGGTTCCCGAATTCGCCCGTGGTTCTACACACACACATACATGCACACACAGGCACACATGCACAATTGAATAAATAAAAAAAAAATTTAAAGCTGCATGAGTGAGGGGAGATGCACATATCAATGGGGTGGACTGAAGAGAGGTAACTTGATATATTACAGAGGCACCCACAAGGAGCAGACAGGTCAGAATGAACTCTGGGATCCATAGAAGCCACAGGCAGAAGGGTGGGAGGAAGTGGGAGAGAATGACGAAGGGAAAGGAGGGGATGGAGGGGAAGCGGGAGGGAGAAGCTGGGATGAATACTCAATATACTTGTAAAAGTAGAAAAATAAATAAATGAAAAAAAAAAGGCTGTGACTTCTCTGTGTCCTTTCCAGCATATGCTCCTCAAGGCTCCTTTCCCAGCGTTCCCACTGAAGTTTATGTACCGAGTCTGCTTGCCCAAAATGTTAGTTATGATTTATCACTTTGTAGAATTTTTCAGTATTTGCTCAGCTGTCTGTCTTCTCTTCTGTCTGTCCATATCAGTGTTCCGGGTCACTGCCGTAGATTTCCACTTTGCAGAAAACCTGTTTGGCCTGCATTGCGACACAGCAGAGAAAGGTAGGAAGAGACTTTCCCTGGAGTTCACACCTCCGTTCATTGATACCCTTCATTTGCAATCAGCACATGCGGTTAACCCTCCCGTCCAAGCAGTGGAATTGCTTTTCACTTGATGAAAGTGAGATGACTTCTAGACTCTTCTTGAGAACTGGGTGGTGGTTGTCATTATCTGTGCAGGGTTAGGTCATTTCCCGTGCTATGCCTAAGGAGTCAGAGTTGGTTATATGCTCAGGTTGCCAGCACTTATTTGCAATATCTGCCAAGGTAGGATTAGGAAGAGAGAAACTGGATATTTTTTCTTCGGGGCTTAGAAAACAATGCACTTTTTTTTGATGTAGGTGAGGTGAATTAAAGTCACTTCCATTGCGTTGCACTAATATTGAGACAACAAGATCATGTCTTTATTTGTATTCTAAGCTATTAATGTAAATAGACAATGACTTTGTATCTCATTGTGTGTCTTATAACATCAGCATTAGTATCTGGCAGGTGCATCATGGGTAACCAAAACAAAGACTCCTTGGGTGTTCACATGACATTCCACGGTTGTAATTAGAGATCGTAAAATTCAAAGTGTAGGTTACAGATTGTGGGGGAGTTTTTGACTATTTCCAAACTCTGAAGCTGACAGAAGCTGGGACGGGGTGGCAGGGCACCCAAAGCTATTTACCAAGCTATCCTGAAGTAACATTTACTTTGGGGGTGTGTTTTTTTCTCTTGAGCCATATCAGATGGAAGAAAAGCCAGGATACTTTTCTATCCTGAATAACTGGACAGACATCTTTGGGTTTAACCTTCGTGTACATTTGTTAACTCCTGGTTCTGGAGAGACTGGATTAAAACTAAATTGTAGTCAGAATGGATTAGGTGAATTTTATAGCATGGGAATGAGCATATAGGAGCTCCCATTCAGTTCTGAACATGTAACTCTGAGGTAAATGACAATATATTTAAATAATAAGAACTTTAGATTCATAGAGAATTCCTTCCTTCCTCCTTCCTTCCTTCCTTCTTCCTTCCTTTCTGCCTGCCTGCTTTTCTTGTTTATTTTCCTCCCTATTTATTTTGATTACCTGTGATGCACCTGCCAGAGACCACACTGATGTTATGAGCTACAATGAGGTGTAAAGTCATCATCCATTTACAATAGCTCAAAACATGAATGAAGACATGTTCCCCCCTCCCTTCCTGCCTCCTCCTTTCCCTCCTTCCCTTCCTACCTTTAGTCACTGCAAGACACGGGATTAATCGTTGTACATTCTTGGTCTTGTAAATAAGAGAATCTGTAAATGGACACAGATGGAGATTTAAGGATGATTTACTGGAGTCAGGGAGGGAAAATAACAGGACAGGTAAGCAGGGCAGGTAAGTTGGCAGCTGATGATGGAAAAGGTGAGAGGGAAGGAAGTTGGTAAGTTGCAACCTTAGCAGTGAAAGTGAATGGGAATGGTGATGATGATGAGGGGGAGGACCCTGAATTTCTGAGCAAGGAGGCTTAGGAATTTGGCAAGCATCAGTAGAAAGGAGATGGGAGGCGGTAAGGGAGAAGGTTCTACTTTTTGAGTTAGAAGTCAGAAAGTCGGCAGAGTAGGCCTTGGAAGTCTTCATAGAGGTGCTTTGGGGGCCATACAAGCACGTACCTCAGAAAGGGGACAGTCGTTCTTCCCATTTCTTCTTCCTGTTCTCAGTCATGTCATGTTTCACTTTCAGCTTTGGGCTGGATTTCCTCCTTAATGCAGGAACTTCCCGCCTTCTCTGGATGAGAGAAGCCCGCCGCTGGCTCTATCATTTGTAAGGCGGTTACGGGTCGTCGGCCACGGATGTCAGGCCAAGGACTGTGCTTGTATCAGTACGTCCGCACTGCCTGGGAAACAGGTGCCTGCACGTGGTCTTTCTTCATCCCCATCTTCCTTCTCACATCCACAGTGTCCCGTTCCACTGTCAATGCCCCCTTATCAGTGACATCCAGGAAGGC
The DNA here is from genome assembly GCA_023101885.1 of Typhlomys cinereus. Taxonomy (NCBI): domain Eukaryota; kingdom Metazoa; phylum Chordata; class Mammalia; order Rodentia; family Platacanthomyidae; genus Typhlomys; species Typhlomys cinereus. The sequence goes on from JALPQD010000147.1 coordinate 1,984,899, forward strand.
ATTCCCTCAGTGGAACTCGTCTTTATTACTTATTAGAAGAGCACACATTGGCTAGCTCAGTTAAGAGGATGTGAAAAGGATTCTGTTGTACAAGTTGGGCTTTGGGAACTAGGGAGTCGGCTTGGTGGTCAAAACCTTTGCCTTGCAAGCAAGAAGACCTGAGTTTGGATCCCCTGATCCCACATAAAAATGCTGGGTAGATATGGTGACAACCTATTAATTCTGGTCCTGGAATGTGGAGCCTGGAAACTCCAGGGCAAGAGCAAAGCAATATAAGAGTAATCTAGGATGACTCCTGATGTCACCCTTAGGCCTCCACAGACACACACACTCAAGTGTCCTCTTGTACACCTGCCCTCATACACGTGTACTTTTAAAACACACGCACGCATGCTAGGCGATTTGTGGAAGGTCTGCAAAAGTTAGATATGTTGTTAAAGCCACTTTGCTTTCTATGATTTGGTAGAAATAAATCAATAATAAATCTGGTAAGTAAATCAGTAAGAGAGGGAAATCAAAAGGACAGCCCTACCATGATTGGTAAAGAAGCGGCAGTCATTTCGCGTGTGGCTGAGACGGTTTCATTTGTGCTGAGAATTGTGCGACGGCCTCACACTGTGGTGTCACGATGACCTGCCTGTGCTCGGGATCTCATGAAATGCTTGCCTTTAATTGAGAACGGAGCCACCTTGGCTCCGAATGTCAGCGACTGAGCTTGCTTTTCTTTCTCAGCCCCCGTCGTGTGGTGTACCCCAATCTTGATGCTTGGGATTCGGCAGTGAATGACACAGAGAAGTTCGTGGAGTTTCAGTCTAACAAGTGGGAGGACAAGAATAAGAGAAATGAATAAATTATAATATATTGAAGTGGTAAGTGTTAGGAGAAAACAATAAAGGAGAGAAAGATATACTGGAAGAGGAAGGCATTTAAATAGTGTGTGTGTGTGTGTGTGTGTGTGTGTGTGCCCTGTGAGATTCACATTTTGAGCAAAGACTCATGTGTATTACATGAGGGTTTTGCAGCTATTTCTAATTTGCAGTTAAAGAATCAAGGTTTGATCAGATGGGAAGCAACCATCCCAATTAAGCAGCCTTGGGTGTGTTTGCTAGAATTTTAACTCAGTAGCCTAACCTGGGCTGCAGAGATCAAGCATGGCAGAAGCAGAATTCTAGTCTACATCATAGAATGATTTAGAGATGTTTATGTACTTTGCACTCAAAAGCATTTGCAGGTGTTTATACGAGCAATATAAACTACACAAGCCATGACTCTGCGGCGTTATCAACTTGACATCCAAGCAGTGTGCCTTGGACACACGTGTGGGCCATTACCTAGTTTAAGTGTGGCTCTTGAGAATGTCTCTGAAGGACAGTCTTGATTACACTAATTTATATGGGAAGACCTAGCTGGGGAAGTAGGAGGTACATTCTCTAGACTCAGGTTTGGAGAAAAGGAACAAGAAGTATTTTTCCCCCCTTTCCAATTGTGGTGCACTGTGACCACCTACTTCAAGCTCCTGTTGTCTTGACTTCCCTGCCATGGTGGGCTGTACCCTCAAACCGTGACCCAAGAAACCCTTCCTCCCTGAAGATGCTTTTATCACAGCAACAGGGAAAGAAACTAAGACCCATCCAAAGCAAAACCATATTCATGATAGAGGCGATGAGGAAGGAAAAAAATGAAGACTGCCTTGAAACAATATTTATTTTAGAAGGTAAATAAGTAGTTGACAATGTAAGAAAGGATTCTTGAGTAGCCTGAATTTATTTACCCAAACCTACAGTCAATTCCTACAGTTTCCAGAGAACTTAGGAGTTTCTTTGGGAAGCTGTGGGGTGGATAGCGCTGCAAGGAGCTCCAGTTAGCACAGTTGACCAAATCTGCACCATTCTCCATGCGTCAAGCTCAGGCACCCTGGTCTCACAGGCTGAAAGGGAAGCACAGAGGTATAGCACGTGCTTGGCATGCATGAGGCCCCAGGTTCAATCCCTAGTCTCTAGTTCCCCCCCCAACCAGTCACAAAACAAATGATTCTACTGTGTAACCACAATGGCATTTATTCCCATCTCTTGAACATGTTTTCTTTGGTAATATTTCTTGAAAATTCTCCTGTTTTGTAATCCCGCAGTCACCAGGCTGGTCTTGGCACTTCTAAATCCACAGGGCATAACCTTGCCAGCAAGGCCTTCCGACATCCTGCTCAGTCAGTCGTAAAGGTCTCCCAGAACTGCGCAGTAGAGCCGGTTCCTTTGTGCATCTGCCCGGTGGCTCTTCTCCTTGTTCTGCTGCACCCCTTACTTGCCCCTTTTCTCCGGTGCCTCTGTGTCCCACCCTGTTCGCTCTGTCCTTCTCTTGTCTGCATCCCCGTCCCCCGGAAAGCTAGCCTGCTTTCTCTGATAATCTTCTCCACGAAATCACCTTCATTAAAAAGCATACCCCCTGTTTAATCTTTTTCATTTTTTTGCTAGACTCTCTCCTTCTTAAAAAAAAATGTTGCTAAACATTTTGACACACATTTTTATTTAAAATTATGTGGGTGGAGACGAGGCAAGTGCTCCAATCTGCGGAATGACAAGAACTTTGTCAAAGCGTCTCCATTATGAACAGTTAATGGGCTCTTAGGCTCAGCTGTCACTCTGCAAGAATCCATTATAAGAAAATAAAGCGCAGTAGCTGTCTTGGGGGCTTGGAGTGGAGTTAACCAAATGCTGTTGTGTTGACCAGGTGGTTTAAACACGGACATTCGTTTTCTGGGCTGGCAAGATGGCTCAGCGGGTTCTTGCTCTACAAGACTGATGACTTGAGTTGGAGCCTTGGATCCCACAAGGTGTAAGGAGAGAATCAGTTCTGACCGCCACACAAGTGTTGTGGTACACGTGTAACCTGCATTCTATGCTTATGCACAGTACACCCCATGAGTGCTATGGCCATTTGTACCCATATTACACAACATAATACAACACACACATACATTGCTCCATAAAGGTGTTGTGGCACACGTGAATCTATATTGCTCAATACAACACACACATATTTGCACACACACATATTGCCTTCACACAGGTGCTATGACTCACATGTACCCATATCAAACACACACACACACACACACACACACACACACACGCACACACACAGACAGCTGGAAGTTGACGTCAGGAGTCACAGCAGTCAGATTCTGCAGGGTGCCCTCTTCCTAAACTGTGGGCAGATGGCTTCTTCCCGTGCCCTCTCACACTGGCCTTGCCTTGGTGCACGGGAGCAGTGAGAGAGACACCTCCCTTTCTTCCTCTTCATAGGAGGCCACCGGTCTTTTCATGCTGGAACCCAGCCTTATGTCTTCATTTATGGCAAGTCACGCCATAAATAGGTAATTCATAGATGGATAGATAGGTAACAGGGTCTCAAGCTTTGCAAGCTGCCACTGCAGAACTGGTGAAATGCAATGAAGAGAGGAAGGACAGGCATGAAAATCAGTTCTGTGCGTTTCGTTCACCGACCTGACTAGGGAGGCACACACCTGCTATGCTCAGACTGGAGTCAGACCCCTGTTCTGGGGCCGTCTGTTGCCAGGGAGCAGCTCTGCCCAGGGCTGCCTGCTCTCGATGGCCTCGTTTGCCACCTGGTGGCCATCGCTAGATATGACCTGGCTCACAGGAAGCCCTCATTCTCAGTGAGCCATTCACTGCCAGGTCACCAAGAGGGAAAATGACTTTAGACTTCTGAGGATTGATTCCTCAGGCTGTTTCCTGTAAAGTATGTCCCGAGTGTCCTGAGTGTCAAGATGGTCAAGGCGAAAAGATTCTAGAATCAGTGCTTTGCTGTGTACGGACCCAATCTCTCCTAGGACAGTTTGAGACTCCGAGAATGCTTTATCACAGATCTAGCCTCTGCCTTCTGTGCGGTGGGTTTTCATCCTAGGAGGCCATCTTATCCACACATGCCCCCGCCCTCCAAGCAAATAAAAAAGTAACCTTGCCTGTTAAAATACTTTCGAGGTTGACAACTTGCAAAAGTTGTCCTGCCCATTCTCTACCGTTTTCCCCTATTGCTAATGTCTTGGGTTAGTGCGGTGCGTTTGTCACAACGTGTGAACTAAATACTGGCAAGTTTTTAACCAAAGTCCTTAGTCTCTTCAACTTTCCTGAGTTTTGACCTTACTCCCCCTCTGTTCCAAGCCCCAGGGAAGCTAGCACAGCCATGTGTCCTCAGGATTCCGATGGCAGGGCAGGTTCTCAGATGCTCCCTGTTTGTGTGACGTGGACCGTTGTGAGGGTGATGGAAGGTTGGAAGGTGATTGTACAGTGCCCCCCTTCCCCCCCTGCCTTGCCCCCAGGATTTTTCTGATACTTTTCCCATTAGGCAGGTTTAGGTTCCCTGAGGAAGAGCTCAGAGGAAATGTGGCATGTTCTTCACACCGCAGTCAGATATACTGCTAGCCAAGCTTACCACAGCCGAAGCCAACTTATCACCTCCCGAGGATCAGCAGTCAGAGCTCTCCACTGTCAACCATCTGCTCTCCACTGTTTGGACATACTCTCAGAAAGCAGTTAGATACAGTCACATCTGTCCCTTTGTGAAACTTCAAAAATATCTTTTCGTTTGTGTGTGGTGTACGTGATGTGTGTGTACATGTGTTTGAGTGCATTTGTCTGTGTGGACCTTCCTGGAGGCCAGAAGTTGACACCAGGATGTCTTTCTTTGTCAATCACTTCATCTTAGTTTTTGAGACAGGGTCCCTCAGCGAACCTGTAGCTGTTTCAGCTCCACTGGCTGGCCAGCAAGCCCCTGAGATCTTTCCCTCTGATCCCCCAGTGCTGGGGTTATGGCATACCACATCTACCTTTTTACATAGGTACCAAGGTCTGAACTCAGGATCTTGTGTTTGCATAAGCATTTTGCCCACTGAGCTGCCATCTTCTCAGTCCCTCTGTCTGTTATCTTTGAATCTCAGTGAGCTGCAGTGTATGTGTCCAGTTGTTGCTGGTTGTCAAAATCATTTGGTAACCAATTCATTAGGGCGAAGACAGTCACATTATAAAATGAGGCTTGCACTCATATTGAGAATAGATAAGGATGTTACCTCACAAAGAGAAATCACACCCTTATTTCTAAAGAGACAGAAAAAAGTGTATCAAGGAAGGAAGCAACAGGGTGGTGTGCATGCCAGATAGAGCCGTGGTGTCATCAGACAGAGACAGGCAGGCAGATCCGGGTCTGAGCACACAGAGGCATACAGGTAGGTCCAGAAAGTGGGCACACAGAGGCATGTAAGCAGAGCCCAGGGTGTGGGCACACAGAGGCATGTAAGCAGAGCCCAGGGTGTTGGCAGATAGAGTCCTGTGTGCTGTGCTGCTGACGCGTGAAAAGCCATAAACTTAGCAAACAAACTAAATAATTGCAAACCAAATGCACCTGCACAGAAAATGGCAACTGACTCTCATCCTTTTTGTACCTGACTAGGTGCTCTTTAATGATCTGGCTGCAGTTTAATTATAAGTTCATTTTATATATTTATTTTCCTTGCCTTAATGCCAGCAGTATTTCCATTTGTGCTGTTTAAGGTGGATAAAAGTTTTCTGTCCTGTCTACAAGAATGCCAGTTTATCTCTCACGAGTCACGGCTGTCTTTACTTGGTTTCAACATTCCAGTTCAGGAAACCACTCTTTGGAAGCTAATAGCAATTAGAATGGCTGTTAGAGTTCTTAAACATTATCAGGTTAAAAATCGAACCACAAACACTACTAGTACATTCACACAGAATTATGGGGTGCGTGTGATGATATAGCGGGATACTTGCACAGAGAAGGCAAAACACTGAAGCTATATTCCAGGAAGTAGTTTTATTTGTGCTAGCAGAAGACTCTTTGGGTTCGTACCCAAAAGGCAGAGCCCTGGACAAAGAAGGATACAACCTTTTAGACCTGTTGTTGTTTCCTCTCATAGTCCAACTTCTCTGTCTTCTGTATATTGAGATTAGACACTCAAATTGTGCTACAGTTGCACGTGTGCACTATGCCATGTAATCTACATGCAAACCTTGTCACAGAGCCTTGGATAAGGACATATTCGTCACGTATTAAGCCATGTATCTTTTGCTTTGTTTTGAAAGGGGCTTATCTCAACAATAACACTTTGATCATGAAAAATGTTAATTCATCATCTAAACTGCTATTTTTCTTTCATGGTTGCAACCATTGTAAAGCAATATTTAGTACGATTCACTCTGAAGTTGTTCTTTGAAAATTTTTAGGACTGAACATGAAAACGACAGTTTGATTCTCAGTTTATTAAAATCTCTCTTTCATTAAGAATAGAATTTAATGTAACCTTTTAAAAATTTATTTCAGAATTATTTATACATGAATCCCCATTTGTAGCCTTGACAACTTTTTTCTAAATTCTATGTATTTTATTAGACTATCTTCCTTGTAGTATATTTTATGCCAAATTAGATGCTTTGCTGTGTTACTTCATAGAAGGTAAACAGAAGCAATAAATCATACCAAACAGATACTATAGCACAAATTCAAAATTGTTTCCATTTTCAACTTGGGGATATTATTTTGCCAGATACTTCCAATATAGTTAAGATTTTTATTATTATTATTATTTATTCAATTGTGCGTGTGTGCATATGTGTGTGTGTGTGTGTGTGTGTGTGTGTGTGTGTGTGTGTGTGTGTAGAACCACGGACGAATTTGGGAACCACCATGGACGCCTCTACCTCCTTCTGCCCCGGGATTCACAGGCTCCGCCCTACCAGGACCAGAAGCGCAGGCCTGCATCTATACATGGGATCTGGGATCCGAACTCAGGACCTTCCGCCTGCAAGGCAGAGGCGTAACCCCTGAGCCATCTCTCCAGCCCCCCAATATAGTTAGGATTTTATCTATGAGGAACTTTATTGGTTTAATACATGTAATCTCCATTTCCAAGGTGAGTTAAATTATGGCATAGGATCAATGTTTCAGCATGAGTAAACTCATTTTGGTAGATCCAGAGCCTTATATTTCATCTTTGAATTGTTGAAAATGAACAGCATTCTGACTTCAAAATGTGATTTTTTGTGCAGGAGAATGTAATGACAAATTCCTGGTGTGGATGTGTGCCTTGTGTCAGCACAAGAATGGCTTCTCAGGCTAGAGAGATGGCTCAGGGATTAAGACTCTGTCTCTGAAGCAGAAGGTCCTGAGTTTGGATCCCAGGTCCCATGGAAAAATGCCTGGCGGAAAAGGCAGTGGCCTGTACTTCTGGTTCTGGAAGATGGATCCTGGGAAAACTCCAAAGCAAAGCAAAGAGGAGGTAGAAGCAATCCAGGATGATTCCTGAAGTCACCCTTGGTTCTCCACAGGGACACATGGTATCCTCTGACACAAACACACAGATGCAAAATAAATGAATTAAATAAAAAATTAAAAAATAAAGCAACCAAGATTTATATATAACATTTATATCATTTTATTTATATTATATTTATATATTATATTTATATTATATATATAAAAGAATGGGATCCTTGGCCACCATGGGTGGATCCACAGAGAACACTTATCATTACCTTCAGTTATGTAACCACTGGTGACCCACCAGGTTCTGGTGACTAGCTTCAAACTAGTAGCCCTGGTTAAACTAAAAGGGCCACAAAACCAATCTGAAAGTCATGAATTAGGAAAGAGACTTACAGGGAGGAAGGGGTTTTGATAAGGATGAGAAGGATCTAAGTGCGTGTGTGTGTGCGCTTGGTTATATGTGTGTGTGTTCAGGGGCACAGTGACGGGAAAATAATTATACACACATGAAATTATCAAATAACAAACAATAAAAAATAAAAGTAGCTTTCTGCTGCTGCCACTGGGATTATTTCTCCCAGACACAAATTTCACTACATGACATAAAGGCGTAAGGATTGTTTTGGATTTTTGGTAAATGTTCTGTCCGAGCCACTTTTTTCTTGCAGACTGTGTCAGTGACATCAGGCAAGCTATTTAGCTTGCCTTTCTCTGTCTCGCCATCAGGCTTAAAATAGAGCATAATTTACTGTTTTCCACTTACATTTCTTTTTGGAAAAATAAATTGACTCTTTTGAACAGCCACATCAAGACATAAAACTTGTATATATTTATGCAGTAGCATATGGTGTTTAGATACAAGTGTATGTTTGATGTTTTAAGCAGGGTGAATATACCTATACCTTCAAACATTTAATTTGTCATGGGGAAAGCATTCAAAGTCTTTCCTTCTAGGTTTCTGAAACACGGTATACTATTTTCACCTGTTGCTCTAATGTACACAGATACACCATCCTTACTGCTTAACTGTCTGAGTATGCACTGGCCAATCTCCCTCCCCCTGCCCCTCCCCCTGCTACACACCCCCTCTTCTTTCCCTAGTAGCCGCTGTATGTATGAGTGAGTTCATATGGTGGTTGTGTTTCTGTGCCTGGCTTCCTTTACTTAATAATGATCTCTAGAACTATCCATTCTGCTATTGGCACAGGATATCATTCTTTTTAATGGTTGAATATCCTTTCTTCATGGATTCATCAGTTGATAGCTATTTTGTCTGTTTCAGGCTGTGTCATGATGCACAGATTTGGGGAAGTGCATGTGTCTCTTCAGTAGTTTGATTTCACTTCCTTTAGATATACATCTGTAGTGAGATTACTGGACCACAGGAAAGTGCTATTTTTAATTTTTTGAAGAAATCTCATAGTGTTTTCCAGATGGCTTTACAAATTTACATATCCACTAACAATGTTTAAGCATTCTGGTTCGTCCACACCCTTGTTAATGCTTGCTGTTCTTATTCTTTTTGATAGTAGACATTCTTATTAGAGGGAGTTAAGTCTCAAAGGGGCTTTGCTTTGCATGATTTTGCATGTGGCTCTGCCGTGGTGATTAGTGATCTTGAGCATTTGCAGATAACTATAGGCCATTTGTTTGTCTTCTACTGAGAACTGCCTATTCAAGACTTCTGCCCTTTTCATAATAGGATTATTTGTATTTTTGTTGCATTCCTTTGAGTTTCCTTATATAGCTTGTGTGCTAAACCTTCTTCAGATGTCCACTTGCAAGTACCTCCTGCCCCTTCATGGGTTCTTTCCACTCTGAGGATTATTTTCTTCACTGTGCCAGGAATTAATTTGGATTTGTGATTCTTCTGCCTCAATCTCCTGGCATTAACTAGATAACTACATCTAGCTTTAGGTAATTTTTAGTAGCTATTATTGTACTTGAGGGTGCTGTCATAATTAGGCACAGGTGTCAACCTGACAGTTGAGGGTTTGAGCTCTGGGCATGTTTGCAGAGAATTAGTGATTGAGTTAAGCCCAGAGCAAACCTGCAGGAGATTGTCTAGCTGATGGGGAAAGCCCAGCCCATGATGGGTGGGATTAGACCCTGGAATAAAATACAGAGAGCTGGTTGAGAACGTTGGCGTCTTTATGTACACTTGACCAGGCATGCTGGTCTGGCAAGTAAGGATCATCCCTCTCTTAGGTGTTATATAGAGATGGTGTGGCCAGTTCCCTCGGCCCTGGTGCTGGTGGGAGCTCTCCTGCTAAGATGGACAAACAACCGTAACCAGGAATTGTAAGAGAAAATAAGCTCTTGTTGTTTTAAGCCAATTGATGGTGATTTATCAGCAATCATGCAGGCTGACTGCTATAGCATCTGGTACCCAGAAACTGGAGTGTTGCTGATAAATCGAACTATGTGGATTTTATAGCTTTTGAATGGTTTTGTTGAACAGAGTTTGAAATGTTCGAAGATTGTGGATTACAAATACCGTTCTCTAGAGTTTAATGGGACTTTTGGATAATGGCAGTGCTGACAGAGTTGTGAATTGTTCAGGCCCTGTTTGTGTTGAAGGGAACAAGGATTTTGGTGAAATTAAATTTAAAGATGATGGACTGGTTTGCTTGACAGGGAAGAGCTGTGTTGTTGGCCGTGAAACTCGATGTGGAAAGAGCAGGCAGCAGAACAGCTGCTATTGCTGGAGAAATGGACCTCAGTGAAGGAAAACCTAGTGATTTGCACTGGGACTATGGAGGAGATGAATACCACTGCATGGCCATTTTGTGGTTTGAAAACCCAGATTTTTTTAGGAGCTGAAGGCCCAAACTGAAGCTGTTTCTTGAGAATATTATTCAATAACCATCTTGCACTGACTTTAACCACTAAATATACTAAACCTACTTTCACAAATGATGTAAAACCAATGAAGAACTGATGAGTATCTATTTTTTCTTTTTTTAAAATCACACAATAATATATGTAATGCTTATTAATTTTCAATGATAATTTCAATCTTTGTTATGAACATCATGTGTAGCCTCATCTGGAATTTTCTATCCTTGGGAATGAGCATTTACTTTCTCATATTTTTGCCCATTTCAGCAACAGATTTCAAAACTGTTATACTAAATGCTTCATGGCATTTAATCCCAGTAGATGATTTTTAATTTATGTATTATCCATTTGATATTTGTTTTTCTTATTGAGATGTGAACTAGATAATAAATTTCATGTTTCTTTTCTGAGTTCACGATATACTAAGAAATAAAACACAGGAGTTAGATAAGACCATTAACCTTAATTCTGCTAACTACCCTTAAATTCCATTCACTGCTGATACCTATGACTCGTTTGAAGGGAGAGGCCTTTGTTTTTGCAAAAGCTCAGTTATGATCTTGGAGCACTCATAAACTTCTACTCATCAATTCTTCAGGTGATATTGTGAACTCTTATAGAGATTTAAACATTGATCTCCATTTCCTTATGAAAATGAAATCTAGATAGACCACTGTGTGAAGAGCCATAAGAGAAAGGACCTAAGAATACCCCGCCTGCAGTGCAGTATTTGTGTATGATGCTTAGAGTGCGTGCACAGTACCAACACACACACAAACCCAGTAAATAGTAGCGTGCATGCTGGGTAGGTCATTCCTTCTTGGCTCATTGGGCTAAGGTGATGGGAATACATATTTGAAGAGGAAAAAAAAATTCTAAGAATCCAGAGTTCTTTCTGATGTAAAAAGAGAATGTAAGTTTCTCTCCTTTTGGAAGGATGGTTGAGAGGATTTAGTGAGATTCCCAGAAATGAGAGCTGAGAGGGAATTATGAATAGGGTAGAACATTTCATCCTCGAAGTAGTTCATGAAGCTTATTTTCTTATATGAAGTGTGCATTTTTCTCAGCCACAATCTTCACTTTATTGCACTAGTAGCATATCTATAGTGAAAAACTGCAGGACCCCTCTTAGCAAACTTGTATTCGTCAGCATAGCGTATGTCTATCAGGCACTGTAGAAGAGAGAGAAAGGAAGAAAAGCCAGGACCTGCTCAGGAGACCAAGGATGGGAAGGGGAAAGGATATCCTTCTGACAACTGGCTTTCTCTCAGGAAGGTTAACATGCAGATCTTACTTCTGCATTCTGGGAGCAGGGAAATGTTGGCAGGCTGAGAAGCCCAATGCAACATTGCTGGGACGATTCTCCCAGGCACACACTGCGACCGCTCCAGGCCGTCGGACAGCTCCAGGCCGCCGGGGCGGAGAAAGGCGAATATTCTGCAGGCCCTTTACCCCTGCCCAAATCCAGGGGACTCCGGACACAGCAGGGAGTCTGTCAAGGCGACACTCTGTCACTCACTCATTCAAACCACAGCTCCTGGCTGTAATGACCTGACCGCCCGCACCTCCGCCTCAGCCCTCCAGAGACTCGGCAATGAACGGGGAGTTTGTCAAAGCAAGATCTCAGTTTATTGGGGGTAACAAATCAGCTTATATACACAAAGACTCCAAGCGCGTGAAACACCAGCCAATTACCTTTGATGGTCAGTATAGCACATACTCTGCATAGGTCAGACTAAACATAAATCTATGTTGGCTCCTATAAGCCAATTAGGACTCTCTGTAATGTGATCAGGGTTACGCCTAGGACACTAGCTCCCAGCGCCATCTTTGGTCCCATGTGCTAAGCCATGCCCTGCTCACTCCCTCCCAGACTGTTATCTCTGGGTGGGCCCAACACAACATGACACTTTAATTTGTTTCCTTTATTCATAACAAGGCCTAGATGGTACTTTGAGGCAGTAACAGAAGAGGGGTCATCCTCAGTTTTAGAATTAGCAGTAATTAAGAACAGGTCACCATATGCTGCCATAGCAAGGTGGTTGTCACCTTGAACCAGGGACAGGAAAGTTGTGTATTTTAGGGAGGTTGTTCGAGACTCAGCGTTGACGCTGTAAGTGTCTTAACTTACGTCATAGCTGAGACTTCAAACTGCTCCTTAGCTCAGCTGGCTCGATGATTACATTAATTAGCACAATTCTGGGTGTTTTGTCTCCCTTATTGATCAAGACTGTAATTAAACTGAGTCTGTTAGCAGAGTGAAGGGAGACCTGAATAGGAAGAGGGAGGCTGCATTGATTATCACATGACTAAGTCTTTCTTGCAATTAGAGACTGAGTTGAACAGGGAGTGAGGTTTGAAGAAACTGCAGGACTCCAGATCTCTCCTTACTCTGCCTTTACTACACTGAAGACAACTTTCTCACATGCACAACAGCACATTCTTGATAAGTGTGGGGCAAGAGCAATTTGGTATTAGGCAAGAACCTTATTATGCCTTCATGAGGATGAGCACTATAGCCTTGGCTTTGAGACATTGTAGGCCATAGTAGATTTGGTCAGTGCTCACACAGATATTGGGTTTATCTGTGATATGTTTTATAGAAATAATCTCTTTCGCCTCGTCATCAGTGGTGGCAGATAGAATGATCAGTCATGACTTTGCTGCATGCTAAGACCTCTTCTACAAACAGTACCAAGTCTGGTGTATTAACAGTAGTAATGCGTTTAATGAGAGAAATGATCGGGATTTGCTGAATATGTCTAGACCTCTTCCATACTTCTGAATGAACTACTTTTTCTTCCCATGTGTTGGTCCCTCTTTGGAAAGTCTCCACTGGGAGACCTGACTTTTCTGGGGGGCTGTTTTACTGGTAGCCAAAGGGCAGTCAGAACCATCTAACCTTTCTTGTTTTTTCCCTGTCCCCCCTTCCCTTTCTTTTTTCCTTGGTTTCCCCATCACATTTCAATCATGGATCACTCTGGTTTCGTGGCTTTGTTCAGAGTCTTCGAATTGATCATCCTAGGAACATAGACCTTACGGTTTTCCTCCTCTGGGTGAAAGAGTCGTATGAAGTCACTTTGGAAACCACAAGTTCCATTCGATAGACATAAAGCACTTTGTTGTTGGATCTCTGCACGATTTCTTGTGCTGACATAGTTGGGATATATCACCTGTTTGTCTGTTTATCTCAGTGTCAGAATCTTCTGTAAACCAGCGTCAAATACCAAAGCAAAGTGCTTGTCCTAAAGAGTGTGGGCCTTATGAGTGAAGGAGTTATTACTTCCCTGATCCTGCAGCTGTGTGCAAAGAATCCGTGTGTTAACAGACAGTGCATCAGTTGCTCACACCCTGGAAACATCTGTGTCCCACCTCATCCCTGGAGCCAGTGGTGAAGAAATTATTCACGGCAGCAGAGAGGGCAGATGGAGCCAGCCGCAGGATCTCAAGCTGCCTTGATCACAGCTGCTTCCAGATTAACGCTTAAGGTGAGATTGTGGCTTGGGGAAGACTGGGTGTTCGCAGAGCTCATGAGGAAAGGAGCCGGAAGTGAACCTTCCCATGAGAAATGCAGGGGTAAGGTCTGGCCTGGCGGTAATGTTTGAATGTGTGATGTCCCTTATAGACTTAAGTGTTTGAACCCTTTTTCCCCAGCAGGTGGAATTGTTTGGGAAGACTGTGGAACCTTTAGGAGGTAGATCATTGCTGGAGGAAGCGTGTAACTGGGATGAACCTTGAGGTTTTATAGTTCGGTCCCACTTCCTGTTTACCTACTGATTCTGTAACTATGGCTACAATGTGACCCATTTCCTGCTTCTGTTCTGCTCAAGGTGTCATCCTTCAGGATGGAATATATGCCTTTGAACTCTAAGACAAAATAAACCCATTTTTTCTTAAATTGCTACTTTGTCACAGCATTGAGAAAAGTGACCGATACGCTTGGACTTCAGAAAAGAGGCAAAGCATTATAAAGTGCCATTATTTTTAGCACAATTGTCTTAGGAAACTCAAGATATTTTATTTTTTTAATTTATTTTTTATTTTTTTTTATTCAATTGTGCGTATATGCGTGTGTGTGCAGAACCACGGACGAATTCGGGAACCACCTCCTTGTTTACTCTACCCCGGGATTCACAGGCCCTGCCCTACCAGGACCAGAAGCGCAGGCCACCCCGATTCCACCTGGCATCTATACGTGGGCCTAGGATCAGAACTCGGGACCTTCTGCCTGCAAGGCAGAGGCTTAACCCCTGAGCCACCTCTCCAGCCCAGGAAACTCAAGATCTTGTAGAACACATGTTGATTGTTGCTGGTCGGACAGAACAGGGGTTTGTTGTAATAAACAGAAGCTATTCAATCTTTATGAGCAGGAGGAGTAGAAACAGTTTGTCTGTGGGGCTGCCTTGTTGATGAACTTCTCATGGTTTGAATCTCGAGAGACTCTGGCTCCAGTTCAAGGTGATATGGGATTGCAGCGTTTACCTTACAGAGATTACGTCACCACAGAACAGAAACCACACACTGTGAGGATTGGGTAGCACTAGGGTACCACTCTGTCCTCACTGGGAATCCAAACTGTTTTCATTTATTTATTTATCTGGTTTAGGACCATGTTAGGGGCTCTAGTAAGTCTAAACCCAGGAACAGAGTGACTTTTAAATACGTACGTGGTAACCAAGCACATGTCACCTGTGTTGTGCAGTGAGCTGGCTGGCAGGTGGATGTGTTTGGACATTCATATGCATTTGCTCTTGAAGTCTAAGAGAGCCACAAGGGTATCACTTTGCTCTCACTGTTTTATAAAAGGAAGATTTTGTGTTGCCTTGGTTCTTCTAGGTCATGCAGCCCCACTGCCTCCTTTTAGGAAGGGCAACAAGAGCTGGCAAGCTAACTGAATAGATAAAGCCTGGTAGCCAGAGTGCCATCCCTGGAAGTTCACAAAGTGGAAAGAGGGAACTGACTTTTAGAATTGCCCTCTGACCTCCACCTATGAGCCAGGATATGCTTATGCATGGCTTCTCTTTCTTTCTGTGTTTTTCTGTGCCCCCCCCCCCCGTTCTTCCTTCCCTCTTCCCTTTCCCCTCTCTTCTTTTTCTTTTTCTGGAATAAATAAACTAAAACAAATTAGAAAGAGAAACAAGCTAGTATTCTTAAAGATCACAACAACTCCCTAGCAGTCCACGGGAACTTCTCCAGGACTCTGTGACAGTAACTCAGCTGCTATTTGCGTGAGCCTAGGGCATGGGGAATCCGCCACCAACTGACCTTGCGACATGCTGCTGGCAGGGTTACCAAACCTGTGGCTTCTGCTCAGCCACCCATTCTCAATAAAATCAATTGAAAAATAAATCAAATTGAGATCGAAAAGCAGAAAAAGGAAATTTATTCCATATGGCCATGTTGGGGAGAGGAATACCTAATGCTCTCAGTCCATCTTTGTGGTTTTGATATAAGCTTTAGGCTCAAACACAGGGCAAGAATTATGCATAGCTAGGCAGTTCTCCTGAAGGTATGGCTCCACTCACCATTGACCCACCCTTGGCTCCTATCTCTATCTATCTAGATAGATCAATATGAATGCTGTGACCTTCTCACTTTTACTTGTAGATATAGACATAGATCATCTATCTATCTATCTATCTATCTATCTATCTATCTATCTATCTATCTATCTATCTATCTATCATCTATCCATCTATCTATCTATCTATCCATCTATCCATCTATCCATCTATCTATCTGTTATCTATCTATCTATTTATCTATCTATCTATCTGTTATCTATCTATTCACCCATCCATCCATCTATCTATCTATCTATCATCTATCTATCTATCTGTTATCTATCTATTATCTAGTCATCTATCTATCTATCTATCTGTTATCTATCTATTCATCTATCTATCTATCTATCTGTTATCTATCTATCTATTCATCCATCCATCCATCTATCTATCCATCTATTTATCTGTTATCTATCTATTATCTAGTCATCTATCTATCTATCTATCTATCTATCTATCTATCTATCTATCTATCTATCTATCTATTTATCTACCTACCATCTATCCATGATCTCTGTGCTCTTCTGCTGCAGCAGAACATCTTCAGGGTACCTCACACCCCTCCGATAGCTTGTCCCCAGATGTAGATCTTGTGGGAATCTCCACTCCCTGGAGACCCATCACGAGGAGGACCGGGCCATGTGAGAACGTGCTTCCTCTGACCGTACTCCCTGATTATCAGTTTGGAAAACACAGGCTCTTGTGTTATTTTTCTGTCCTGAGCCTTTTGAAGAGACTTGGATGCCAGCTCTGAGCCCTCCTGCACCAATTCCTTAGGGATCCTTTTGCCACTCCCCTTCTCACAGGCCTCTGTAGGGTTTATCTCTGTGCCAAAGCAACCTTTGCATTCTTTCTCCACTGCTTCGGCCTCAGGAAAGCGCTTGCCTGCTGTGACCCCTTCTTCAGAGAAGAAAGGCATCAGCAACTCTCCCAGGATTGGTGACAGCGAGCAAGTGCAGCCATTTGAGCAGAACCAGAAACCCTGGTGTCAGCTTCCCTTCCGTTAAAGCCCAACCCCAAAGCCACTTCACAGGGCGTGTCCTCACGTCCTCACGGGTAGGGCCTGTTTAACGCTGGTTCTCTGATCTCTGAGAAAAAAAGAAAGGCATTCGTCCCCCCTACCTTTACAATCAGAATATTCTGGAGATGAAAAGCATCTCCACGATCATGTAGTTTCCTTGTTGTTTCCTAAGGAGGAGTTGGGGGACTCCCATTGCTGGCTGTCAGACCCTTGCTTGCTTTGTGCTTAATGACACAGTCAAATATTTCCATCTTTGAAAGGAATGGAATATGTCTTTGACAAATACCCAAACTTCTCTGAAAATGGTTCATTAAGCTAGGAACGGCTACTGGCTTTCGGGTCTTTGTATTTTTATCCTTGTGTGGGGACTTGGACGTTCGAGGCAAAGCCCTTTGACAGATACAAAACCTGCTTGTGGTTTACACTTCCAAATAGTAGCAGTTCTGCCAGGGCTGCTTCGATAAGTGCAATATACAAACCTGGAGACGCCCCCTTCCCGCTTTTGAGAAGCTTTTCCGTGTATGTTGGTTTAAATATGAGTTGTCCCCCTCAGGCTCATGTGCTCGAATCCTTCCTTGATGTTTGGGAGGGTTGTGGCAACTTTAGGAGGTGGAGCCTTGCTGGAGGAAGGCGCTTCAAAGGGAGTGGGCCTTGAGGTTGGTTAGCCCCACTCTGCTTCTGCGAGAAGTCAGTTCTTGCAAGTTCTGCAGCTCTCAGCCTCCATGATGGGTATGACTGATGCCTCCTCCGTCTGTCACCTGTCGTGCCTTTTTGGTCATCACAGACTGTATCTCCCCTCTGTGACCATAAGCTGAATAAATCTCTGTTTTCTTCCCTTAAATTGATTGAACTTGAGTGTTGTCTCACAGCAGCAGAGAAGAGTAACTGGTATACCGCGCTATTAGCTGTTAGGCAATTTTGATAATCTAAGTCGTTAATGATCAAGGTCCATGTTCTAAAATGGCATATGGCAAAGAGATACAGGATGGTGGGCCGATTCCACTGTTAGAGGAGGGAGGGGCAAAGTCAACAGACTGGCTGAGAGATTTTAGACACATCACTCCAACTGATCCATCCTCAGTGTAGTTTGAACACTGTTGGGCACACAGTAGGTCTTTGATAATTACTTGTTGAATGGTGCGTATCTGTGTCTATTGAAAGAGTATACTCTGAAAACTTTTAAGTAGTGAGCTGAAATATATCGGGATGAGTTTAACTTCTTCCTGGTTGAACATAATGAAATGGTGCATGTGGATGATAGACAACTCTGCTGTCCCCAGTAAATAGCTCATGAGTGTGTTAGTTGGCAAAACACCCAAGACTATCAGCTTAAAAGGAGGAAGACTTATTTTGGCTCATGGCTTCAGACATGAGTTTGATAAGTTCGTTGCTGTGATTAATATCTGGCCCAAGCAATTAAGGGGAACAAGGGACTTTACTGTTCCCAATTCTAGGTTACATTTCATCACAGCCTCTGCATTAAGAGCTGAGGGAACTGGCCACATCATATCCACCGTAAATACAGATGGTAATATTTTGTTTTCTAGCCTGCCAGCTTGCCAACTGTCTTTGCATCTTTATTCACCTGCTTAGGGAATATTCCCATGTGCTGTGGGCTGCATCTTCCCTCATCAGTCATGCAATTAAGACTGTCTTCAGGGGTTGGAGAGATCACTCAGGGGTTAAGCCTTTGCCTCATAAGCAGAAGGATCTGGGTTCAGATCCCAGATCCCATGTCAAAACGCCAGGCAGAAATGGCAGTGGCCTGTATTTCTGGCCCTGCAAGGCAGAGTCTGAGAAACCTCAGAGCAAAGCAAAAGGAGGTAGAGCAATCCAGGATGATTCCCAAACTCATTCTTGGGTCTCCATAGAGACACACCGTGCCCTCTAGTGCGCGCGCGCGCGCACACACACACACACACACACACACACACACACACACAGACACATGTGAAAAAAAAGACTGCCTTCTGTCTTCCACAGAGAGACCTGCCTTAACCAAGCATCTCCTTGTATACACGCCCAACAAGTGGTCCTCACCAGTGTCAAGTTGATAGCTGAACTGGTCACAGGCCTTTCACTCCATACACTGGCTCTGGGACTAGCGCAGTATTTCGTGGTGAAATCGCAGAAAGAAGCTAGTTCGTTCATTGGTAGTGCGATACAAAGAGAGCAACTGAAAGGGACTGAGGTTGCTAGATGTCCTTTTAAGAACATCCTTTAAAGAAAGACATGCCCTAATGGTCTTTCTACAGCTAGACCCCACCTGTTGAAATTCCATCACTTCTGTATAGCACCAGAGTCCGACAACCAAACCTTTATTTAATACATGGGCCTTTCCAGAAATTTCAGACCCACAGTATAACTGTGAATATTCACTGTGCATAAAGCACTGGAGATACGATGATGAACACATCTTGTTGGCATGTAATTGAAGCAGTAGTATTTTTGAATCAGATGTACCCAAGCTTGAATTCCGGTGCTTTCATTTAGTAACTTTAGAATGACTTGAATCTGGGAATGCTCCTGTTTTCTATTATAACATGGTAGCCAATAGTATCTTTGCAAATATGAATGATTGTAAGAATTAAATGGAATAAATATCAATGGTAGGACTGACAAAGACTCAAACAGTCATCTGTCTTGCTACCAACAGTAATTAGTCATAACTAATTATTGTCGGTGATAGTCTAGGAAGTTTTTCCATCAGTGTTTGATGCTATAGTTATATAACCACTAGAGGGAGACATGACCTCACTTTTTGAAATCTACTTTTCCCTACACAGATGGCTCACAGCATTCAACACAGCGTTCCTTCGGTGTTGTGAATTTAACACAACATTTAGAGGCCTAAACAGCTCAGTCTAATATTTTAAAAGTGTCAGGTTCTAACCCCCAGGCTTCTATTCAACTGTGTATCGATAGGAACAATCAGTTAAGAATTCTGCATCACAGATGTTGAAAATATTCTTGAAATGAAGGCTCAGCTGGATCTGAATTTCCAAGCCTTAAACATTAGGCCGGGTTATTTAAAAACATCAGGCTATCTTGGGCATCTGGAGAACCTCATGCAAACTCAGATAAGCTGTTAAACTAAGGCCTTTCATCAGCGAGTGTAAGTTTATCTAAATTCTGCTTAACTCAGTAGAGGAGATACAAAACTACATGCTTTTATTTAAGAAACATTTGTTGAATATATTCTATGCTGTTAGGTGATCCTGAGAGGGAGAAGTAGACAGAGAAGGAGAGAGAGAGAGAGAGAAAGAGAGAGAGAGAGAGAAGGAAAGAGAGAGTATGAGCGAGCGAGCAAGCGAGAGAGAGACATAGAGAGAGAGACAGAGAGAGAGAGAGAAGAGAAGCAAGAGAAAGGGAAGGAGAGAGGGATTAAGGTTCTACCACACCAGCACTGATTTGCAGCCCCCCTTCAAATCCCTTGGTTAGAGAGGCCCAGCCCCTGCCCTGCCTGATGGGTCAGACTGTGCTAGTTGATCCCATACCAGGGAACACGTATACTGTGGTTCTAAACTTTCCTGCTATGACATGCAGGGACTTTAAGTGGTATGGCAGAGACAATTGCCTTTCACTATGAATCTCAGCAAAATTATCCCTTGCTTTATTGTCTGTGAGTCATGGTAACTTAATTTGCTACAAAGCAGAAATCCATCTTGGTCAATTTGCGTTTCTTGTTCTAGAGCTCGTGGTATGGCAAGGGACAGAGGGTGATGTAAAGACATCAGCATTGTGTGACCAGGGAGACCCTTTAAATTCTTGACATTAACTAACCTCATATGTGTATATTGATCCATTCATTACTCATATTAGTCCTCGGTTATAGTTTATTTAGTGTGCCAGCTATAGATACAGATGTCAGCGTGACAATTGAAGGCTGAGCTCTGGGCACATCTGTGGAGAGCTGGTATTAAGCCAAGCCCTGAACAAGCCTGCAGGAGAGGATTTAGTTGATGTTGGAAGACTCAGCCTATGGTGGGTTTTCCCTAGGGAGGTGGATAAGATGGTGGGAGTTGGTTCAGTAGTTCCACACACTTCCACATACTTGCAGACTCACAGTCTAGCAGGTAAAGTCTGCCCCCCCCTCCCGGCAATCTCTGTGGATGTGGTGTGGCCGGCTCCCTGCGCTCCTGATGCTGGAATGAACTCCCTTGCCAAACTAGGACTATGAACAGAGAATTGCAAATCAGAAAAAAACCCTTGTTCTCCTGTGCTCTTTGGCTGTGTATTTACCAGCAACACATGAGCCAACTGTACTATTTAGCTGCCTTCAAGATGCTTCCCGAGAACCGAGCGTCTTTCTTGCTTGTAAACAGCTGACACCTGCCTGAGATGTTAGTATCTTTCTGCATTAGCCCAATGTCCCCTTTCATCGGCATCTCTAGACGCCTAGTTTCTGTTGTTTTCTATCTCAAGCATCTAGAAATGGAAGGAATTCTTGTTCTTTTGGTCACGATGTTTCACTAAAAACCTGCCTCCTAATTCTTGCTTTACGCCAATTCTGCAGATCTAGAATGGATCTTCGAGGCTTTTGCTTCTGTCTGTGCTGTCTCTGTGTGTTTTCATCTATCCAAGTGAGCCCGGGGTTAACCTTGCTGCTGGGGTTCGGCATGAGATGGAGGCTGGGTGGGGGTGGGGGTACGAAAGCAAACACAGGGGAAACTATGGTTTCATATTTCAAATCCATATTCCTGCCACACTAGTAATATAAAGCACCAACATTTGTGAATGATTCATCTTTTTTATAAATTGGAGTGGCTTCAAGGTTATCCTTATAATAATGTTCATCACATTATTTCTCTGGATTTCAGCTCTATCACCGCCCCTCCCGCAGGGAAGTGTCTCCTGACCTACCCCACCTCTGCGTTCGTGGTGTCATTTGTCTCCCCTTATAATATGTAATCTTGTTTCGTAAGACTAGTGCAGCATATGTATAACAGAAGTTACCCCCCAGCCATTTTTAACGTACAGCAGCATGAAGCACATTCACATTGTTGTGTTCAGGTCTCTGCCCTCTATCCACAGGTCTCCTTTCCCCTTAAAGGTGGACTCAAGTAATGCCTCTCTGTTCCAGCAGGACCTGAGCTCCTGAGGGCTTGGCTTGCGCCCTCTTTGGCTCATCTTTTGAGTTTTGTGTCTGGCCCAAAGCAGATCCACAGAGTGGGAACTCAGTCAGTATCACCCGAAGAGGCACAACACTTCCTCTCCCTTACACTGGGGGAGAAAGGAAAGGGGACACCTCTTGTACCAGAAATTGCTTGTCAACCTGCTACCTGCGATGTCTAGTGCAGACTGACCACCGGAAGCACACAAGACCACAGGCTCACATAGCCAACCAAAAGTCATCTTTTTTTTTTTTTTTTTTGCATGATATAATGAAACACCGAGAGACCTAGAACAAAATGAAAATAAATTGTAAGTACTACTAAATGAAGAAAGAGACACAGTACGGTGAAATATGCTTAGAAAGATAGTCCCTATGTACTGTGGACAGGTGCTAGAAAGAAGCAGAATTCTAGTCTTGCTTAGCGTACAGAAGCTAGACTGGAGGGACACGGGAATTCTGAGAATTCTTATTTGTGACCAAGAGGAAACCTGACCACACCGATGCTATATTTTCTCCTTGATGTGCTGGGTGAAATCTCTTACCACGAAACCAAGCGTACAAGAAGTCACTGAAGTGACTCTACTACACGATACCATCATGTACCTGAGGCTTATGACATAGACACACAGAGGCACAGCAGAATGATAATTGCCAGGGGCTGGAAGGAGAAGGAAGTGGGGAGTTACTATTCAGTGGACTCGAGGTTTTAATAGTGCAAGATGATTAATCTCAACATCGGTTGTACCACATATTATGTGGAAATAACCCCACAGTATACACTTAGAAATTTGAAAGAACAGATGTTACAGTTACTCTGCATATTGCCAATAAGTTCATTACCAAACACTTTAGGGAAACAAGTGTTTTTTATCCCGGCTTATGAATGTCAGATTACAGTTCTTAATCTAGCTTGGCAAAGAGCTCATAGCAATACGAGGGGCCAAGGGAACTAGCCACACCATATTCACAGGATGGCTGAAAAGAGGGGCAAATCTCACTTGCCAGACAACATGATCATCGTTAGATACAGATGTCAACTTGATGGTTGAGGGTTTGAGCCCTGGACACATTTGTAGAGAATCAGTAGTTGAGTTAAGCCCGGAGTGAACCTGTAGGAGATAGTCTAGCTGATGGAAGAGGCACAGTTCATGGTGGGTAGGACTAGACCCTGGTCAGGTGAGTGAAATACAGAGAGCTGGCTGAGGAAGTTGGCATTCTCCTGTATACTTGGCCAGACACGCTGGTCTGGCAAGTGAGAATTGTCTCTTTCTCAGTTGTTACGTGGATACGGTACGGCCAGTTCTCTTTACCCTTGACGTTGATGTGGGCTCTCCTGCCAAGCAGGACAAGCAACTTTAATCAGACTTCTTTAAGTCGTTCAATGGTGATTTTATCAGTAACCATGCAGGCTAGCTAACTGCAACTGCATGTGTATCCAAGTGTGTGGAAGAACGCCTACTTTCTCAGTCAGCTCCTCCATTTTATCCACCTGCCCAGGGAAATTGCTGCTACATGGACTGGGTCCTCCCCAGCAGGCTTGCTCAGGGTTTAAGTCAACTCTTCACAACAGTGCTCAGAGCTTGGGCCTTCAGTAGTCAAGTTGACACCTGTACACATCACAGCAGGTCACACGTTTGTAATTTTATCCCAATTAAAAAAAAGTACCACAAGCAAATTAAACTGTGTAAGGCATGAACTGAAGCAAAGAACACAGAAAAACAGAATCATGGTAAATACAGCTGGGTGAATACTGACTCCATGAAAAATATACAATTAATTCTACACAGTACTGACTCCATGAAAAATATACAATTAATTCTACACAATGATGTGTCTGCAGAACAAAAATGTGACTGTTGTAAACATGGACATTGTAAATATGGTAATATAGTTTCAAACACAAGGACGAAGGGGAGAGGTTAAGAAATGTGAGAATCAGTCTTCAGCCAGCCAGCAAACTCGAAGAGTGATGACAGACTCTCCTATCAACATAATGAGCTTTACAAAAACCCAGTCCTCTGATGTTTTAACATGTTTAAAAAACTCACACTTAACCTCAGAGATATCCTTTAAAATTAAAAAGCAGGGAAGCATTTATTTGAAGTCTGACTGCTTCTCCCCTGTGACTGCAATTTCTTTTGGTTCTTTTAAAGCCAAAGTTAATGTAAAATAAGTACTTTTTAATGAAAGGCACATAGATAAGTTTAAGCCAGTTTTTATAAACCGGGTTTCCTTCCTCCTCCTCCTCTTTCTCCTTCTCTTCCTTTTTTTGCACTCACTTTTCTTTATTGCTGTATTCAGGTGTGAAAATATATGTGTTTACTTAATATGAGCAAGAGTTATTCTTGATTGTGTGATTCAAATTGTTGCATATTATATATGCCTTTGTAATTTTTCTTTATGAAAACAAGTTTATAAGCATATAAGATTTTTTTGACAAAAATGGAATTTTTTAAAAAATTTGAAAACTAACCAAAGCAAAAAAAATACCTTAAAGAAAAATAAAAACAAAACAAAACAAAGCAAAAATCCTGGGTGTGGTGGTGTATTCTCGTAATCCCAGTACTCAGAAGGAGAGAGAGAAGAATCAGAAGTTCAAAGTCATCCTTGGCTATATAGTGGGTTTGAGGCCAGCCTGAGTTTCATAAGACCCTGTCTCAATACCAAGACTAAACAAAAACAAACAACAAAGAAAAACTGGAACAAAACCCCCAAACAAAGCAGAACAAATAAGAAATTAATATGATGAATTATAAATAGTGGTTAATTCTGGACAGGGGATGCTACTTGGATACTTATTAGTTGTTTTTCTTCATATTTTTTGGTTGTCTCCCCTCATTTTTTTAACAGAGAAAAATAAAGGAATAAGTTGAGCGCATCTGCTCTATTCCAGCTGACTTGTGAGTCACGTGTCGTGGGCTGCACACGGCCTCCCTGGACAGGTGGACAGAGCAGCTGTCTGGCCAGACAGGCTTTGGACCCGTGGTCATGAGCTGCAGGGACATGCTGTGGCACACGGCCACCCTCAGGTGGTCAAGGGAAACATGACAGTATGCAAGATGCCAGGTCTCTTTGGAGGCTCTGGGAGAATTGAGAGAAACAGCGAGACCTATTCATCGTGTCTCACACTTAACTGAGGCGTGATTCAACTTTTCCCTGGAAGCGCAACACCTAGTAAAGTCTGAGAACACTCAGAGGTGTTACTTCTTTCAGTGAACTTGGATGGAATTTCCTTCTACTTGTGAAGTATCCAACAAAGGGGGAAATACATTCATGAAAACCGATGGAACAATCAAAATTTTGTACCAAAAAATTAGGGCAGATTATGCTACAGTAATAGGAAGAGGAACCTGATGTTCGAGGTAGACGGGAGTCAGCATGATTGACAATTAGCTGCCCACAGCGATGTCCTAGTCACACTTTAATGAGCTTTCCCTTGGTGCTCCGAGACAGGGAAGTGTGGCAAAGCCGAAAGAACGTGGAGTTTGAAGCCAAATTCCTGTGCTTTACCTACAGTTTCCTTCTTCAGAAAATGGAGACCCTTGGAGACTGTTGGCTTCATTAATATGATGTATGTGTAAGAAGCGCCCAGGAGTTGAGAGGGAGAAACAAGCCTCTTGTTCATGGTACAGAGCTCATTTCTGCATCTTCCTGAGACTGACCACTGATCAACTGTGACCTGAAAGGCACACATTTTTTTTTGTGTGTGTGTGTGTTTTTTTTTTATTAAAAATTTAATTATACATTTTAAAATTTTTTACCAGTTCCCTCCCTCCCCCCTCCTCCCCCTCCCCTTCCCCCAGTGCCTCCCCCCCAATTCCCAGAGAGTCCTTTATTGTGTACGCCTAACTCTCCACTGGGTCCTCCTCTCCGATGACATATAAGGACCCAGTGGCATTTCCATAAGCCCTTTCTCTTGTTCCCCTTAAGCATAAGATCACTACTATGGCTGTCAATCCCTTGCCTCCAGGGGTCTCGGTGCCTTTAACAGATGCTAGACTTTATGAGGGCAAACATTTTTTTTTCTCTTTTAAAAAGTCATTTCCAACTTGACCAATTACTCGTTTGTGCAAGGATTCCCCTTGGGGAGCTGTAAACTGAACATGAGTTAAACTTTATTGGGAAGAGCAGGGAGGTTCTGAGATGGATCCCGAAGCTGTAGGCAAAGAACATGCATCTGAAGGTAGCTGACCAAGAGTTATCTCGTGCTCTCAGAGCAGGCGGAACTACAGAGAGGATCTGGATCCATATCTCACTCTAGGACACTGTGTGTGGGGGGGGCGGGGGGAGGAAGACTTGCTCAGGCTTGTCTTACTATTACTAGTAAGTGGTAAGCTGTGGCAAAAGCACTCAGCCTCTTATTTAGAACAAGCATTTCTGTTGTGGAATCTCAGGTGGCTTCTGGAGAAGCGTGGGCGTTCTGGAGACAGAACCCACTGGAAAGCGCCTGCCATCAGCGGTGGCCGGGTAACAAAGATGCCGTGGTTTGAGTAGGGCATGTGTCCTTCTTAGCCTCTACCTACAGTGACACCCTCACTTCCGGTTGCCAGGATGCTCTGCCATCTTTCTCCTCGGCCCACTCCTCGGCTGTTCATTGGCGGAAAGCCTTATTGGATAAGGGCTATTCTCTGGGTGTGTCCACAGGGCTGTCGTGGAAGTGACCTGAGCGGGCACACCTCTAAGCCCAAGTTCACACCAGGGAATTCAAGGACAGGTGCTGATCGCAGTTGGGGAGTCAGGGGCAGCATTTCAAGGATGAAGATGTGTCTCTGTGCACCACGGCTACAACTACAGGTGTGCATTTCCCAGTCCCTGCAAGATCATCCGTGTAGCAATGCAAAAAATAAGCAGAAATCCACAGAGGCTAAGGAGCAGGCAGGAGCTGCAGTCGCTGCTGCTTCTTTCTAACTCGTTAGAAGTGTCTAGTTAGAAGCCGGGGGATTCGCCACCACGTTTTCCTTCTGTGGGGATTGAACGTCCGTGTCTTGGAAACATAGACTCCTTTCAAGAGGAGCCCCAAGCGGCCGCTGTGACAGCTCTTGCCTGACATTGGTGTTTTGCCTCATTTTTATCTCCAACCCTGGCCGGCCCCTTCCTCCCGGACTGTCTGTTCCCTTCGCCAGGGTCTTCCTATTTGCAAAATGGAGAAAGCACACATTTAGACACATTGCAGGAGAATGTCCAAAAGCTTCTGTATAGAAAGGAGACATGATCTCATAGGTGAGGGATGTTTATCTACCCCAGGCCTGGAGAGGTTCACATTAAGAGCATGATTTTAGAGGCAGCAAGCCTCCAGGCACCTGCAAGGGAGCTAGCTAAATCAAACTGGGAATAAAACCTGGCTGTTGCCTCAGGCCCTGCATTGGAAAGGAGCTACACAGATTTAAAGACTAATTCTTAAAGTTTTCCTTTCCTTGTTATTGGCTTGAATTTCCAACTTTTGCTGCATCTGGGGTCTTCTCTTTGTATTTGCAGAGAGGGGTGAATATTCTTGGGGATTGGAGAGGCTGGAGTAAAAAGTAACTTTAGACACTGGTGTCAGTAAGGACTCTTGGAGGAAGTCGCAGCCGAAGGTGATGTTGATTGGGCCTTGCGTCTCCAGGTCATTTCTTGGGATCTACTTTGTTTTCATCTTACTTGTTTGTCTTCCTGCCGCAGAGGCTGTGATGTGTCCATTGACCTTCTCTGGCTTATATATGATGAATTTGATTCGATCAGTGGGCTGGGGACATGGCTTAGGGGTTAAAGCTTTTGCCTCACAAACAAAAAGACGCGAGTTTAGATCCCAAAGTCCACATAAAAATGCCCTACAGAAATGGTTGTGGCCTTTGGTTCTAGCCCTGGAAGGCAGTCTGAGAAACCTCAGAGCAAAGCAATAAGTAGGTAGAGTCATTCAGGATGATTTCTGATGTCATCCTTGTGTCTCCACAGACACACACACTAAGGTTCCCCCTTAAGCATGTGCACGCGCACACACACACACACACACACACACACACACACACACACGCACACATACATATACACGTACATATACACATACACACAGACAGACAGACACACACACACACATACATATACACATACACACATACAGACAGACACACAGACAAATGATTATATCAATAAGGCAACCCCTCCCCCAGTCTGAGGAAAGATATTGTTATTTGAATTGAATTGAAGAATTCAGTAACTACTCTGTAGGGTTAGTCCAAGTGGAGAATGTGAAGCTCAGCAGAAGAGCTTACAGTCTAGTTGAAGTCAAGGGAAGAATACATAGTGTGAAATTATAGAGTAGGGTATTGTCAGTGTCAGGGGGCTATCAGAGTTGCTGCAGGTGGGCAGTGTGTGCTGGGGGAGCCTTTGGTACAACTTCCTATAAGAGGTGGAGTCTGGACAAATTGTTGGGGAAGGAGCAGAACGACCCAGCATGAAGAGACCGTGATCTATGGCTGGCAGATGGAAAAACATGTGGATCATTGAATTGCTGCTCCGAAGACCAGTTTGGCTGCAGAAGTCTGTGGAGAAACTCTGTAGTAGATGAGGTTGGAAAAGTTGATAGATGCTGCACTCGGAAACACTGGTTATTTCTGTCGATTGCTTCACCTTGTTAATTCCCAGGTACCCTTTTAGGATACGTATGTGTCGCACCAGTAACTGGGAGTGTTGTATACCAAAGGCTCCTAGCTGAATGCCCCAGGCGATTGCCTCAGTTGGTCTGGGGTGCCCAGTATGACATCTTCTCCAGGGGAGATCATGATTTCAAACTAACACGCGATGGGATGAACTAAGTCTCTACCTTAGTTCAACGTCTTCCTCTGCCTAATTTTCCTCTTGACTCTCTTGCGGGAAAGCTACAGTCTCAGGGATGGTTCTGACATAAACAGGTGGAGACTGTAGTGGGTTAGGGAGGTGTGGTCCTAGAAATAGACTCTTGGCAACGGAAATCCCATTAGTGTTGGCAGGTGGAATAGTGTTTGCCTTTGGCAGACTGCATGGGGCAGTCATTAGGGTTTTCACCAGTGACGAAGGGGGTGGGGATGTCAATGAAGGGAATGCACAGTGCACCAATTGCTCAGGCACTGGGAGAAGTGGTAATTATAAGGATTACTAATTGAATGGCTCTTTCTGGGGGCTATCGGTGGACTGGCGAAAGACAGGATGATCAATGGCCAATTTAAGACCATCGATCCGTGAATGGCAGAGGATTTTCTTGGCAAATATAAATATTCTTTCATCTCTTGTTGTCAGGGGGAAGAAAAAATGAAAAACCACCCTCGATATTTAAATATAAGGATTGTGGATCACTAGGGGTGGTTACACTCACAACCCAGCAGGTGCACTTCATGCGGGGGGTTTGAGTATGAAATGTCCCTTCATGGACTCCTGTGTTTAAACACTGGGTCCCTGGGGCTGGAGAGGTGGCTCAGGGGTTAGACCTCTGCCTTGCGGGCGGAAGGTCCTGAGTTCGGATCCTAGACTCCACGTATGGATCCCAGGCGGAAGCGGGGGTGGGGTGGGCGGCCTGTGTTTTTGATCCTGGTAGGGCGGAGCCTGTGAATCCCAGGGCAGAGTAAACAAGAAGGAGGTGGAGGCGTCCATGGTGGTTCCCGAATTCGCCCGTGGTTCTACACACACACACACACACATAATATAAAAAAATTAAAAAAAAAAAACACTTGGTCCCTGGCTGATATTGCTGCATCAGAAAGCTCTGGAGCCTTTAGGAGATGGATCCTTGCTGAAGGAAGCATGTCTGTAGGGAGTGGCCTTGAGGATTTGTAAACTGGCATCACTTCCTGTTTACGCTCTGGTTCCTGACAATGGATGCAGTGTGACGGGCTGGCCTCTTGTTCCTGCCACGATGCCTTCTCTACCATGATGGAATGTCTACTCTGGAACTCTCAGTCAGAATGAGCAGCCTTTCCCCCTTAGATTGCCTCTAGTCAGATCCTTTGATGTAGCGGCGAAAGACAGCAGGGAAGGAGACACCATGCCAAGACTCCACTTGGAGACTTGAGTTGATGGACTTAGAATTTTCTAATCCCCACAAGTTCCTGATGCTCTGGGTCTGCAGAAGTGGAGACTCTGCCCTGCAATAATTTGAGGCTCGAGATATTGGAGCCTGGGAACAGGGTTGTTGGTGTTAAACTGGCGATGATGGGAGGATGTGGGAGATGGAAAGAGACATTTGTGTGGCAACGGCCACTAGTGCTGTAGTGGCTACTTGGGTAGGAAGTAATTTTTTAAAACATTGATGCAGGAGGCATTGAACAGAAATAAATGTAGTTTGTCTGTGTACAGATTAGATACAGCAAATCTTACATGTCCTCAAGATAGAATGTATTTTTCTCTTTTCTATTTTCCAATTTCCATTTTCAGTTTATTTCATGAAATAATAACAATCCCTCACAATAGTGATTAAACTCATAAATAACATTGTGTATTAGTGTATGAGAATAAAGAATGTGCATTATAAATAATGATAGTTTATTTATGGCATTGTCTCAACTTACTTTTTCAATTTTCTGAGCAAGGTGCTAGGGGATCTCAAAAAGCTACCAAATAAATACACTAACACACATGTTATGTGTATATATATATGTGTGTGTGTGTGTATGTTCTACCAGAAATAAATCTTCCAAATGACTATTTATAAGGAAAATGGTAATCCTAGAATACAAATAATTAGAGATGGTAGACATTTATCAAATTTATATGACTGCAAAAATTGGGTTTATGAATGTCAAAGTTGATTTGAACATTTCTGGAATACAAATAGGTAAAATCTTAGTTGCTAACATTATTTACTCTCAGAGAGACAAATTCAGTTGACCTTTTTTTCTTTCAGCTTCATTTCTGTCAATTTCACTGCTTTACAGATGTCTGATTCCTTGGACCAGTGCCTTGTTTTTTAAAAAGTCTTTTGGGGACCAACTAAATGTTATAATAATTTATTCTGCCAATTATGTATCTTAAAAAAACTCTGTTCTTATATATCGTAATTTAATAAAAACCATGAGAATTTAGCATTAAGCAATAGGAAAGATATAACCCAACAAAAAGGCTTTAGCTTTATTCAATGGATAAAATCTTAAATTAGTGAGAAACTCTTGGGGTCACCAAAGAATGGTGAAAATTTTTGTCACTTTAAACATTTTTGCTGTATGTGAACAGCAAAATGTAATGTATTTTTCTGAATTAGATGCTTAAGAAAGTTTTAATTCTTTTTTGGTGAGGCATAACACAGTATGAGCTGAAGCCACTTGCTCTGGGATATCTCTCACGCATTGACATTTTAGCAACATTGACATGTTAGCAACCCACTTAAAGCAGATTGGTTCTGACTCCCAGAATCAGTGGGGCACACATACAGCCCCACCCACCCTTCTAGCAAGTTTTCACATAATGCTGTTGCTGCTAGTCTGGAGATGGCACTTTGAGAACCACTGCTGTGTGTTAATAAAGGGCAGTTGATTGTTTCCAGAAGAGATTAGCATATGAAGTTGAGTGGCTTAGGGGGGGGAGCATTCATTTGCTATGGGCCCAGAGATAACAGTTAACTCACACCAATAATCCCAAGCTTCTTATTTGCCCTTGGAATGAAAGTTACATCAGCAGCTTCCTGGTTCTCAGGCCTTCAGACTTGGAGCTGGCCGCCGCTGCTGGCGTCCAGGGATTGGCCTGTCAAGGGATGTCATGACTGCCCCGCTCACACAAGCCAGCTCTAACAAATCCCTTCTCACATGTCTGCTTTCTCTACATGGTTTGAATTTCTCTCTTCCCAACTTCCCGTAGTCCACAACACAGTGTTATTATTATTATTTTTTTACGTTAGCAGAAACTAAGGCAGCTCGCCGTGCTATATTCTCAGGAAACAAGGAGACGTAGTAAGGACCAAAGTATACCTTCTAGACTGCCAGTCTGATCTTTGTCTGTCTTATCTACCTGCCCAGGGTATAGGCTCATTCATTATGGTCTGGCTCTTTCCATATCAATTAGAGAATCTCCTACAGGCTTGCATTAATTAAATAATTCTTCCAAGGGCTCAATTCTCAATTATTAAGTTGACCGCTAAACTGGCTGCCATAGAGGCAGGATGATTTTTGTCATTTTGATCAGCTTGTGGAGACTACTAACTGCTGCTTCTGTGGTCATAGAAAGGGCCTGACCGATGTGGGAAGAGGGTTGATGGTTTGCTTTCTGTTTGGCATTGCTTCAAATTTTTGAAGTCTGCACAGATGAAGATGACAAAGATCTGCAGGAAAATCCTATTCGGGCTACAGGTCTGTGCCAAGAAGCAGACTGGAATAGGACGGCTAGCAGGAGTCAGAGGTCTAGAAGTTTCAAATCATCTACTAAAGCTGGTACAAATGCAACACATCTCAAATATCGTGTCATTTAAATGAAATGAAATGAGAGCAATGTTTTATTAATTTCGGTCAAAAGACACAGCTTCCTGCCATACGCATTGAGGCAGGCTTACTCATTCCTTCTTATCATGTTTACTTCGTTCCAATTCTTTCCTGGAAGCTTAGAGCGTCCTGCCCTCAAACAGACCTGCACAGTTAATGAACATCTGCTTAAAATGATTCGCTACACTTCATTCAGAGGTAGCAATGAAATGCCACATGCTATTAGAAGCAGCCATTGTTGTTGTTTGTGGACAACCCAATTATGGAAAATACCTAGGAAGAAGTTGTGAAAAGAATATCACGAAACAACCAGGCAACTCTTCCCTCTTAAGTGCATTCTAAATAGGGATCAACTTGTGCACTTGCTGGTAATTGACCACTGAATTTATTGAGGCTGTAAGGGGGGGGAGAAGAAATGCACAGCAAACTCCCTTATAAGAATCTCTAGACGGTTCCAGAGTAGGGAAAGGGAGAAACGAATTAGTTTCTGGTCCTATTTGATGGTGAAGTACCGTTATGTTTAAAGTACTAACCACTCTCAGATCATATACTGTTAGCACGGTGTGGTAGCATATTATACTTCCAGCCTCAGGAGGATCATGAGTTCTAGACCATCCTGGACCACATAGCCGGAGAGACTTTATCTCAATAAATTATCTTCTTTCCTCTTTTGTTATCCCACCCTCAATGAGATGCTCAGCCTTGGAAGTTTTGTGGCATTTGCTGCCTACTGTCTTCTTCTTAGTTGATGTACTGGTTCCTGGAAGCATGGGAAAAGTCGATTTCCTACGCATTTACTGAGCCATGTTTATTCATGGGCAGGGAACTTACATGGTCAAAGTCTCACACACAGACTTTGCTTCTTTCCAGTTGTCGCAGTGGCAGGTTTTTTTTAGCCATTTCATATTGTCCAGGTTGGCATAGAATGGGGCAGCACAGGCTGTATTTGTAGTATAAGACTATAGTACAGCACTCCATGGCTGTCTCTACAGCTTTTTGACTCATGTCTACATGAGCCCAGAAAATAGTGGTGGTCCCTCCACAAACCCTGCTGACCTTCTGGTTGTGTCTTTTCTTGCAGACCTGACAAGAAGCATATTTAACAGTCCTATGGAGCTCGATTCTGTTGAGACAAAGAACCTGCCATTGCCCCAAAGCAGAATAAGTATTTGAGAGAGCCAAAAACAATATCTTTAATGACTTGATAATTAAAACAACATATAAGCATAGTTTGAATGTAAGCAAATTGCTTAGAAAGGGAAAAATACTCGAATACTTTCAAATGATCTGCTATTTGTTTAATTAGAGCAGAGTCGTGTTTTATATAAGGCCATTGACAAGAGACTCTTAAATGAATCGACAGAAAAAAAGAAGTAATTAAGCACTTCTTTCCTGATAATAGTCCAGGAAAAAAATTAAGTATGAATTGTCAAATCAAAGCATATTTGGCTTGCAACTTCTGGAGGGGAATGGTGAAAACGCATGTGTTGCTCTTGATTTGGGCCTCTTACAGCAGAGATAAGATGAACAGTGGGCATGGGAGGTTCATTTGGGGGAAGAGCAGGGGTGGTAAGACAGAGAGCAATGTCTGTATCAACGCAAGGCACACGGGACTCCTGCCTACTGGGGAATTCACCGGAAGCATGTATGTACCAAGTTCTTAAGTCATCTGCCCAAGATGTCACATTGGTTTAGCATCCTTTGTCAGTTAAGGTTGCTGCAAGAACATTAAATCCTGGGCATAGTCAGGTATAGCTGTCCTAGAAAAGCTCCCAGAAGACTAAAGAAG
Source organism: Typhlomys cinereus (assembly GCA_023101885.1). Lineage (NCBI taxonomy): Eukaryota > Metazoa > Chordata > Mammalia > Rodentia > Platacanthomyidae > Typhlomys > Typhlomys cinereus. Next base: position 2,018,938 of record JALPQD010000147.1, read on the forward strand.
GCTTTTTAGGCAGAAGGGTGGAAAGATGTCTCTAGAAAGGGTGACTAGGAAGTCTAGATAAGCATGTAACTGTATTTGCAGGCTGATGCTCAGCTCAGAACAGATCTACGGGATATGATATAGGGTTTATGACCATCTATTGTACATGAAGTTTATAAAATGACATCCTTATATATTTGTGTAGTCAGTAGGAATATTAGGGGAATTCACAAATATGAACAACACAGACAACCTGAGACCATTCTATTAGACATGTTCAAAAGCTTTAAAAGAGGGATATAGCTCAGTTGGTGCCATGTTGCCTAGCATGCTCGAAACCCTGGGTTTGATCTCCAGTGCCACTTAAACTTGGCATGGTGGCACATATCTGCACTTGGAAGGTGGAAATAGGCAATCAGAAGTTCAAGGTCATCTTTGACTACAGTGATTTTAAGACTAGCCTGAACTACATGAGACCCAATCTCAAAAGAAAAAGAAATAAAATTAACATAAATAATATATTTCATGCAAGGTTTCTAATTATTTCAACATATATTTTGTGGGAAGAAATCATCATTGAGCTATCATGCACTCTCTCTTTGGCATACATCTTATGCTTGCAGCAGATCTCCATCTAGGTCACTTCCATTTTAAGGGCTCAAAAGTCACATGTGACTCATAGCTACGATTCGCACAACATGGTTCTAGGAGAATATAAGAAAGACACTTATTTGAGAAAATCATAAAAACACTTGTGATTTTCTTCCAAAAAATAAGCAAGTCATAACTTTTCCAAATGTTTTAGGGTAGTCATTTCTTACTCTGTGAATCTTATTGAATGGCAAGCTTTTATAATTTATGGGCTATTTCAGGAACTTTCTCTGTGTTTTTGAGTTTACATTCTCTCCTGGTTCATGTAGTGAAGGTTGTCATGATTCATTTTTCTCAGCATATTGGTGGAGAAGCCTGCATATTCTAGTGTATAATCAATTACAGTTAGCATGAGAATGAAGGTCAACATGCTGATAGTGGAAAAAAGAAAACAAGATTTGGTACAGTTAATGGCAAGTTTTGGCTTCTTTACCAGCCCTGGAAAGTGCTTTTAGACAGCTGTAAGACAAATAATACTTTAAGCCACTATTAATTAATTACCTTATGCTTTAAAAAATTACTTTCTGAGATATGAAAGCCTTTGTAAAACTACTCGTGGAGCTAAACTGAGTTCGCAATTGCTTTCTTGCTGTTTCCTACAAGTGGCTAGTTATGCAGTCATCCAGAAACACAATTAGAGCAAACAAACAAAACACTGCAAATCGGAAGTTATCAATTCTCCAGAGACCTAATTAGATGTCTCACATCTTTGCAAAAGGACAGACTATCAAAGCACAAACCTTCACATTCTTTCCCTGAAGCCCCTCACTTCAGATGGCTGTAATTTCTTCTTTGAACCATCCCTTGTTTCATGTAAAGAGTACAGAACATCACTGAAGATCACTCACCTTCTAGTCCTCAGGTCTTCCTTGAGCTTGGCATGCAAATGAAGTTGTATTTATCATGTGAATATGTTGAATATTGGGCAAGTAAAAATCACTCCTCATTCAGGATTTATTCTTTTTTACCCTCTCTGGGAAAAGCTTCTGGTTTTCCCGAGGCTGGCTCAGGTGTGGATGGTATTGCTCTAGATAGCATCGACTTCAGAGATGTTCTCTGAAAGTTGTCTGAGCGTCCTTTTTCCCAGGAAGAGAGTCAGATGGGATGGATAACCCAAACTGGTCTATGAAGACATTTTCCTCTCCACAGAAGTTACCTGCAATGGTATGTGTTACAAATATACTTGCACACTCGTGTTCACAGGGGTACTGTTCATAATAGCCATGAAATGGAACCAGCCCAGATGTCCATCAAAAAAAAATGAATGAATAGGGGAAATATAGTATATATATATATTATGCAATGCTAAAGACAAGTGAAATCATGACATGGACACCACTGCATTTACATGATAATGGAGGCTACTGGAAGCCATTATGTTAAATGAAATAAGCGAGACTCAGAAAGACAAATGCCACCTGTTCTCTGTCATAGGCAGAGCCTAAATGTCAAATTATATGTATGTGTATATAAGCAAATAGATTAAAAAAGAAACAGAATGCTTCCACATTTTATTTTATTGGACAAAATTCCCAAATGAGTACTTGTTGAAACCATATGGATCCATGTGGGTAAAATTCAAAGCCTCCACTGTAGAAGGGAGGGGGGCGTCCTTCTGAGGATTCCTGCCTTTAGGTACCATCACTCAGTGGTGGAGTTTCGGAATTTAAAGAGGACTGGAACAAAGATGCTAGCTCTCTGTAAGTTATTTCAGTCCCCTGAGCATTGATTAGCACCTCCTTAAAATGGGAATTTATAGTACTACGGGCCTCATTGAAGTATTGTGATGCACCATGAAATGCTTAGCCTAGAGCTTTGCATAGATTGAGTCATCAATAAATGTTGTTGTAAGTCAACATTGCTATATTTTAATTCGTGACTAATAATTATCTGTAAAATGACATTTAGAACTGCTTGGCAAAATTTATTTCAGATTGTTCGGTGGTGCTGACTCAGCTTCAGGAACACATGCTTCCATGTTGCTAGCTTTCCATTGCAGTGGCAAAAATCTTGTACTTTCAATTTAGAAGGTGGAAAGGTTTGTTCTGGATCACAGTTTCGGAAGATTTAGCCCACGGTGGCTGGTCTGTTGCTTTTGAGGCTTTGTCAACGACTTTTGGAATTGTGGACTATGAGATGGAGCAGACCTAATCATTTTGTGAGGCAAAAATGGACAAAAAGGGCCAGGTCGGGGTATCCCCTTTAAGTGAACTAACTTTGTGCCACCAGGACCTGATTCCACTAGGCCTACTACTTCCTGGTAGTGCCATGAACTGGGGACCCAGTCCCGAACTCGTGAGTTTTGGGAGATTTTTCAAGATCCCAAATGATAAGGGTTTCCACGTTGTTTTATTTTTTTTTGTTTGTTTAAATAATTATAAAGACTCATAATGACATTTCTTGTTTACCTACTGAATGGCCTGTTTGAAAACCACATCTGAGTCATAAAGTGTAGCAGTCAAAAGCCTTTCTTGCCAAGTTGTTCTAGAGTGCTGTAGGAAGTGAATTGTTTACAGTCAGCCTCCCTTCCCATAATCCACACACCTGGATCAGACCAACATCTGACATAAGTATTAGAGAATCTTTATTTTCAAGTACTCTTCAATTGTGGGTTTGTGGTTATGCGAGTACAACAGCAAGTTCTAATATCAAGAGAGATCTCACGAGCATCTGGCTCTGACCTTACTTGGGCTAGAACAGCAGAGGTTGGCTGGCGATCATGGAAGAACAAAGGTACTCAAATTTCCAGAGTTGAGAAAGTTTAGCTTTTGATTCAATCAGGATTATTGAAGAAAGAGGAGGAGGAGGAGGAGGTTGTCAGTGTTTATTTTGTTCCAACTAGTTTGCCCTGAGTCTGCAGCTGGTTAGAGTTTCTAAGAGGCCGTTAGTTCCAATTAATTTGGTATACACTCCCGTATGTATGCTTGATGAATTTAGACGCAGCAATGAATTTATCTGTGCACCAGCCATAAAATTTCCATTACTTTTCTTAATGAATTTTACATTTGATTTTGAAAGCTTTTAAAGAAGTCGCTCATTTGTTTCTCTGGGCCCTCCCCTCCTCCTTCTACATAATTTGTGTCAAAATGAGAAATCCATTTGTAGAGAGAATGGACATTTCAACGAGATGGTTGCATCCAGAGGTGAGGAACTTTGGCTTCCCCTGTGTCTGTAAGCTTCAAAGGGACGCACAGTGTTACACACGTCTTGGGGACCAAAATGGTAAATCAGGAAGCCCAAGCTGAAGGGCAGGAGTTTCCCAGAAAGGTCACGTACCAATTATGAAGGGGAAAGACAAGCTTTAACGGGGAGGAAGAAGACAGGGATCCTACTGTAGTAATCCCACGTGCGAGGCCTCATGCCCCGACCTCTGCTTCCTTGGCAGTAACAGCTGGCCAGATGAGAAAGACCAGGTCCTGGGACTCTGACTGCTGCCAAAACTTGGCCCTAAGTTTCTGAAAACCAAAGAGGGAGTGACAAAAACTGATAGACCTATGTCTCTAAGTCTACACAATTTTCTTATATAATATAATGGAAAGACTTGACTTTTGAAGTAGCTTGCTCCTTTTCTCTGAATATATGACATAAACAACCTTACTAGGTAAAAAAAAATATCATAATTGGAAAATGTATTGGAGAGACTGTATAGCTCTAAGGAACTAAGCTGAAAATGTTGGGTTCTTGCATCTCTGAATTTCTTTGAAGGAAATGCTATTTTTCTGTGTTTTGAAGCGTGCACATGGGCTTAAGAGTACTACTTGTGAAGTAATGAGGACTGCAAGAGGAGGGCTGGAATGAAAACGCCAAGGCAATAAGAAAAGCGCAAGGCTAAGCCAGAGGAAGCTGATCCCTGGGTGGTATCCTTGATGTGGAAGCTGGAACAGCTCAGGCCTAGACATGGAGCATTCTCCTGCTGGCGAATGGGTCAGTTCTCATTCTGCTAGGTAGTGACTGGCTTTTTTGGGAGGAGTCAACATTTTCTAACATTTCTGCTGCAAAGAAGGAACATTTGTGAACTTTAGCTTGAATCTCTCTTTCTGAGATTCAGTGGTCCTGATTATTACAGAGCTGGTAAGATTATAAGATATAGAAAGGGACGGGATGTTCTGTCTGAGAAAAGAGAAAACAGTCCCTCCCATGAGGGATTTCTGAGAGTGGGCCAGGCTTGTACTTGTATAGCCAGACAAGTGTAGGAGCTGTAAGATTATTTCCTGCATCCCATGTTTTCTGTTATCTTGGGATTCTAGTGAACCATTGATGATAGTGGCTCATAATGGTGTAGTTGGTCAGTGAGGGATGCAGATGTAGTAATACGAGTGGTCATGTCATAAGATGGCGACAGAACCAAAAGATTCTTACTGCCTTAATGACATATTCCAAAGACCTAAGAATTATATGACCAGTTCAGTCACATCAACAATCCTGCAACGATCCTGTGCCACGATCCATGGTATTACAACATAGCGGGTGTCTGCTGATGCTGGTGGTAAACAATTGATGTAATATGTGCTGCAGTATACACGGAAGTATAGCAATATAACTATGCATGGGAATAAAACTTGTTATTGTTAAAAACGTTAGTACTATATGCATAATCTGAAATATGTTCCCCAATTTCATGTTTTGAGTGCATATTCTCCAGGTGTCTTTAGGGAATGGGGTCTAGCTTTTAGAAATAGGTCACCATGATAGTCCTTTGAAAGATATGTGTAGCTTCTAGTTCCTGCCTTGCTCTCTGTGTTTTGCTGTTGTTTGAGGCATCAGTGGCTCCTGCCACATGCTCCAGTAGCCATGAACAGAAATTCTCTCTTATGTTGTCCCTAGCACGAGGAGCAGAGACTCTATGAAGTCATGAACCAAAATAAAACTTGCCCTCTTTTAGTTCTTTCAGTTCAATGTTTTGTCACTTTGCTACAAGAATAACCAATTTAGGAAATTGATACCAGAAGCAGGAGTGTTGGTGTGACTGAACTAGATCATACAGTTCTTAGGCCTTTGGAACTGGTTTGGAGGAAGAATTTTGAGGATTTTGGAGATGTGAACTAATGAAGCCCTAAAATTTTATAAGCAGGTGGTTTTGGTGGGAGCCTGGAAGACTGTAATACTGATAGAAGCATGGATCGAAAAGACTGTACCCAGAATGTTTCAGCTGGTTACAAGGAATGCTGTAACCCAGTTGTGGCAGTATTTTAGGAGGCCCTAGATCATTTAGGAGGTGGGACCTAACAGCAGTTGTTTACTGGCCACTGCTGGCTATAAACTGGTCCCTAATTCTGCTTTGCTCTCTGTTTTCTCCTCTGCCATATGCTAACCCCTTTCCCACTCCGATGGACGAAAATCCTCCAAAATAGCGAGCCAGAATCAATCTTTCCTCCTTTTAGCTATTTCTTTTGGATATTGTGGCCACAACGACATGAAAAGAACTAATACTTTATTGCATTATGTTTTTAATTATTCACAGTGTACAGCTTCTACTCATAAAAATTTTTCTCTGAAGCAATTATGCCAGCAGCATCATCGTGCATCAATAGATCATGCCTAGTGGTTGGCGCATCTTGTAGGTTTGAAAGTGCATACCCTCTGATGTACACGCGGGGACAAAATTGCCTACCTATGAATTTCTTTGAATATATCCCACCTTACATATTGTGAAAAATTAAGGTCAAATTTGAGCTTATCTGCATTCAGATCTGTAAAGGGAGCATAGCTACTCTGTAGCTAGAAGAGATCTGATAGTGGATGAGGCTAGAGAGAAGAAACCAGGGAAGGACCCAAATTAATTTGACAAGTTCTAAATGTAAGTACATTTTGGAAAATGTAAGATACAACCTGATATTTTAGAAGTTGATATGATAGAAAAGAAGAAGAGAGAGACAAGTAAGTAGGTTTTACTAATGTGTTGAAGTAAATGAAAGCAAGGGGTTGAGCTGAGACAGACAGATAGATAGATAGATAGATAGATAGGCAGATAGATAGATAGAGAGAGAGAGAGAGAGGAAATAGTGTCCCCAGTCACTATCTCCTACTGGGCTTGTCGTAGATGCAAGATTTCTGCACGGCTCTCACAGGTGGTGGTTGAGAAGGTGGAGGTGCCGTTTCTCATTGCTCAAGGACAGAAGAAAGCCCCTCTGGAGGGCACTGGAGATAGTACACAGCATAAAGGAAAAGAGGTCCCAGTTATGTTCACTTGGGCCTGCTGCTTAGAGGAGCTGGCATGTTTCCCCTTTAATCTACCAGAACGATCCTCACCTTTAATTTCCATCCCAGTCTGGGACAATGTTCATTCCGATCTCTGTGCAAGGCTAGTTTCCCAGTGGGAACAGGTCATGTCCTCCATTTGTCCCGCTTGCTGATCTTCACAGCAAAGGGTGTGCCCACCTAGAGTCACCGGGAAAGGACTGCTAGGGGCTTAGAGCTCTAAAGGGCTAGACTTCTTGCCCCCCATGATGGCTCATTCCTCGACCCCAATATTTCCCTGTAATAGTGGACCACAAGGGGAAGAGTTGTACCAGCAGGAGGCCTGAAAAGCTAGGAAATTCCTCTACCTCTGAGCTCTCCATAGAATTATCAAACAAGCTCTTTGGCAGCGGCAGGTGTTTGCATTAAAGAAGGGGTTGGAGGAAGGCCAGTGGTGCTTGGAGAATAATACTTGTTAGATAGCTGTAGGGGAGACGCCTCCGCCTATCATGAAAGCCTCAGGTGTCCCGTTCTTCCTAGTAATGACTTGGTATCTGCAGTTCCTGTAGAGGGCTCACGTTTGAGGGCTGAAGCTGTTGACCCAGGTTCATGGAGAGACAACTTGCAGAGCTGAGTATCTCATCCAGTGACTGATGAAGCCTTTCAAAGGATGGCTGTGTTCTAGTTCCCAGGAGAGGTGAGAAAACCTCATTGCTTCCAGGGGTCTTTACTTCAAATCAAAGGAAAACTGTGGTTAACTGTGGTTTGCGGAGTGTTTCCTGTTGTGCTAATGGGTATCTTGAAGGATAAGGTCATTCCCACTCCAGTCATCAAGGGGGCAGTTATTTATCTGAGTGCCTCGCCTCCTTTCTTCTTTCTAGACATAAAGCAAACTGGAGTGCCCGACTGAACTTTAGTCTGGGAAATAGTCTATAATTATATGCAAATTCTATGTAATTTAATGTAACTCGATATAGTTATTTTCAAGTGGCAAAGTGAGACTTTTATTTTTAAAAACTAGATTTTCATTGCAAAAGGAAATCAAGTTTATAGCAAAAACTAAGAGTATGAAAGTCAATTAAAATGAAATTCTATTGTACAGACAAATGCATGAATGTTTTTCTTCTTTAGAAGCTGTCAGTGAGCCTACCTATGAAGCACACTTTTATTTTCATAAGAAGTCTGGTGCTATACGTATATTTCTACAACTCACTTTTTTGATAGTTAGTTATGTTTTTGAACATCTTTTTCACATAAAGTGTATTGATCCCTTCCAGTCGTTACAATGGTAATTGTCAGTTTTTTGATTTTTTTTTGCAGTTTATTTAATTGATTCTTTTTGATGGGCACACAGAATGTGTCCAGATTCTCAGTGATTAAAATGCTGCGACAAAAATCTATTCATGTTTGTATTTCTATAGCTTGGGAATACATGTTCAGAAGAGTAAGTTTAGTAGGTATTACCAGTCACTTTAAAATTGCAGTAGGGGCTGTAGAGATAGTTTAGATGGAGAAACTTTTGTATCACAAATAAAAGGACCTGAATTTGGATCCCATATTCTGTGTGAAAATACTGGGAGGGAATGGTGGTAACCATCACTTGTGGATCTGGAGGGTGGAGCCTGGGAAACTCAGAGCAAAAGCAGTAAGGTCACCCTTGAGCCTCTATAGGTATACATACTCAAGTGCCCTCTTCTACACATACTCATACCCACATGAAAAAATAAAAAACAAATGAATGCCCATGAAAGACAGAGCAGGCTGATACAGGCCATAAAGATTATAAAGCTAGGGATTACAACTGGTGACCTCTGTTTCCATAGAGTCTTTGTTAATTATTTTAATTTTCAGTAATAAAGTGTAGGAAATGCCACAGGAAACATGCATAATATCACCATTTGTAAGTTAGAATTATTGATATTTTGCTGCAATTCATTTTTCAATGAAAGAAAATATTGCAAATGAAATTTTAACTTTCACTCTTAGACACAATCTCATTCAAACTCTCCTATTAATGGCGTGTAGCATGAATGCAGTGTGGATAATTTTAGTTTCTTTGATTTTAACAAATGTATATATGTTTTTGAGTTATGTACACTTGTTAATATTTTTAATAAGCAAAAATAAGATTCTGTGTATGTTTGCTCAACATTGTACACCTATTCATTGAGACTATAATCATTTTCTCCTAACAGTATGTTTCTAAGATTAATTTATGATGGCATATTTCTATTTCATTCATGTCAATTACTATATAATATTCTATTAGATAAATTCAACAGAACAAAAACATCTTTGTATCAATGGACATAGTGCCAAAAGAATGCAGATAAAAAGGTTTGCTACTAATGTTTGAATAACTATTGTTAACATCTCTTGGTTTAGTTTTTTTCATCTTTTTTATAAATGGTGATTTGGTGAGGTTCATGGCTATGTGAGTTTAGATTTTTTTCAATTTGTACAGTTTTCATTTCTTCAACTTCTTGTTTCCTAGCCCATTGAATTGATTTTGACTGTATGTACAAAAAAATCACATACTATAGTAGTTTCTGTTTATGTATATCTCACTTAATTCCCCTATGATGTTTTAAGGTTTTTAGCATATAGAACCTGTACATTCTATACAAACTCATTTTTGTATATTTCATGACTTTTTGGTATAATGATAGATGGCATATTTTAAATTTTAATTACTAAGTGTCTGCTGCTAGCATGATACTCTTGATTTAGATAAACTTGGGACCTTCTAGAAGTTTTCATCCTGAAAAGTTTAATTAGTATTTTTATCATTTCTAAATAAAGTCTATTTTATTTTCTCTTTAAAAAAAAACACCCCCCCCAATACCGCATGCTTACCAAAAGTATGCATGAGCAACTATTTTTTCCACATCCTACATAATTCTGGGGCTTAGCAGATGCCTTCATCTTTGTCCATGTTATAGGACTGTAACAGTAACTCATTCTGGTCAATTTTGTAAATGGCTTACTCAGAATCTTTGCCATTTTTCCTATCAGATTGCTTGTCTCTTTTGGTATATATGCATGGAATTTTAACTTTCAATATCATCTTCTTCTCACATTTATTAAAAGCTTGTCCAAATTTACCATTTCTCTTTTGATTTTGAATGTAATTTTCATAACGGATTTGAACTTTTTGGCTACTAAAATTTATAGTCTTTTTATTTATACTTCTGAGTTTTATGTAATATGTAGAAAAAGTTTTCACCTTTCAAGATTATAAACACTATTTGCTAAGCTGTTTCTATAAATGCACATATATTATTTTCTATATTTTATTTTTTAATAGCATTTTTAAAATTTATTATTTATTCAATTGTGCGTGTATGCGTGTGTGTGCGTGTGTATGTAGGTGTGTGTGTGTGTAGAACCACGGACGAATTCGGGAACCACCATGGATGCCTCCATCTCCTCCTTGTTTACTCTGCCCCGGGATTCACAGGCTCCACCCTACCAGCAACAGAAGCGCAGGCCGCCCCTGCTTCCGCCTGGCGTCTATATGTGGGGTCTAGGATCAGAACTCGGGACCTTCTGCCTGCAAGGCAGAGGCTTAACCCCTGAGCCACCTCTCCAGCCCTATTTTCTATATTTTTTAAAATTTTTTTTCTATTTTCTATATTTTAATCCTTGGTATAAAGAATAATAAAAGGATTCAGTTCTATTTTGTCCTGAAAAGTAGTTGTGAGCGCCGTCTCTTTTTTTCCATCACTGACTTGAAATGGCACTTTATTATAATTAGCAAATGAATTTGTTTTTATTGAGATAAAACATGGCAGTATCTACAGGAGACTAGCATGTACTTGGAAAGATAACATCTTGATCATAGACCGGGCTTGGTCATAGAAAAATGGCAAAGATCTGAGCAAGCCAGTTACAAAATTGACCAAAATGAGTTACTGTTACAGTCCTATAACATGGACAAAGATGAAGCATCTGCTAATCCCTGGAATTATTAGTTTGTTAAAAAAATAGTTGCTCATGCATACTTTTGTAAGCATGCAGTATTTGGGGGTGTGTTTTGTTATTTTTTTTTTATGTGGGTGTGGGTGTGTATATATGGTTTGGATTGTAAAACAAGATTGGATGGACTTTTCATTCTTAAAAACTTCTTAGGGAAAGTTCGATTCCTGGGGAGGGCTCAGAGCCCTCCTTGGAGCTGTAGGCCTGCCGAGTTTCTCTTCTTTCTAATCTGTTCTCCCCTTCGTTGGTCCAACACTGTCCACAACTCCATGCTCAACTATGGCCGACCTCTCTGTGGCTGTGCGTGAGTCGCCACTGGTAGAATTTCAGGGGTGGGTGCTGTCTTCTCTCCATCTCAGGAAAGAAACCCCTGTTCAGGTGTAGTATGTTTCAGCTGATTTTCTTTTTAGTACTCAGGTCAAATTTGAACTTCAGACTTCCCCTTGGAAGTGGTACAAAAATCTATGAGTCTGGGCTGGGTCCTCGTTTGCTCAAAGGATTCCAGGTCCTCAGATAGTAATTTTATTATTTGCATCTCATAGACCCATCAGAGGGACTTGAAGTTCTCCTACAGGGGGGTTTCAGCATGACCCTTTTATTTGTAGTTAGGATAAAAATTAAGAAAATGGCAATAAAAACTCAACCTTTGTACTGCATTGCACACAGGCACACAAGAAAAAATCCCCTGAAGTTTACTTGTAAACCTCAGCTCAATTGTTAAGGCTTTCTAATTTTCTTGTGTCTTTCCAGCCCAAAGGAAGAAAATCCCTAGGGAATCTCTCCAGCACTTTTCATCTGATGCTGTCAAAGCACTTCACGCCCGCTATCTAATTAAGACTGAACCGCAGTGAGAGAGGGAAGCATCAACAACATAAAACCTGACAAACAGAAGTCAGCATCCCTGAAAACCTAATGAAATAAAATAGCTCTAGGTACACAATGCAAAGACACAGGCAGGTTTGCATTTTGCCTGGTTGTGTTTTCTTTAGTGTCTCCCAGAGAATCTAGATCCTTACGCAATGACCTTTGTTACAGAAGTTACAGAAGAATTGCAGAGACCTCTCAGCCATTGCCTACATCAGGGAAGGAATGCGGAGACAAGGGAGTGCAAAGGAGTAACTTGGTTTCCTTACACTCTGCTGCTGATAAAGGTCACGAGACAAGCTTAAGGAAGAAGGAGTTTATTCTGGTGTGCAGTTCCAGCTTACAGCCCATCTCTGGGAAGGTCACAGAGCCAGGAACTTGAGCTGGTGGTATGACATCCACAAGCGGGATAGAGAGAGAACAAATGTAGGAATGATTGCTTGCTTTTACCATTTTATACTATCTGGGACCCCCAAGCCAGAGAATGGTGTTGCCCATTTTTAGACTAGCTCCTACACTGATTAATACAATCAAGACAAACCCTCACAGGCATGGCCAAAGGTCAACTTGAACCTGGAGAATCCCTCTCAGATCTACAGCCATACATACAGCCCTGAAGGTATCCAGTCGTATGTGATTACTAAAGTTAAGCCAAGTTGGTCCTAGTTAGTATGGGTGAATCTCCTCTGAGTGTCATCACAGAGTTTACACACTATTGTTCCCATTAGATACCTGGGAGCTGAGCTATGGAGACATGCTGGGCCAAGGTTCTGGAGGGGCATGAAAGGAAGCATCTGCAACCAGGCATCAGGCTTCTTAGTTTCAAGTGACAGGAATCAACACTGGCTGGCGTAAGCAAAAAGGAAATTTATTAGAAGAGTATCAGGGGTGTAAAGGTTCAAGAACAAACTCAAGGCTGGTAGCAGAAGATAAGAGCCAAACAAGGTCTAGGAGGGCAGGAGTAGAGGGCAGGAGCGGAGGTAAGGTTCCCGCAGGAGTAATCCACTTTGCTTCTTGCTGCTCTGATGCCAATGTCACGGTTTGGAATGCGAGCGTTCCCCACAGGCTCATGTGTTTGAATCTTTAGTTGTTTGGATAGGTCTTGGCACCATTAGGAGGTGGAGGCTTGAGTCGCATCCATCATGGAGGCTGAGAACTGCACACTGCATGAGTCAATTAAGTAACTGAAGTCGGGCAGGGCTAACCAACTTTAAGGCCCACCCCTGTGACTGCCTTCCTCCAGCAAGGTTACACATGCCATAAAGAATGTCCTTTACTTCATGACCTTTACTTACCAGTGAAAGTTTTGGGAAACAACACCCAGCTGGCTCATTTCAAATCATTTGGCTTAGTCCAAGTCATGTGTGTCTGTCTTAGGATGTTCAAAGGCAGGTGGGAAAGAGGCTCTGATCTCTCAACTTCAGAGAGGAGGGGAATGTCTAGGACTCAAAGGTGCTTCCTGGAAGTGAAGGCCCTGGAAATGTGTGCAGCTTGAAAAATAGAAGATAAGAACCACTCCTTTCTACTTGCCTATTGTTGCTTGTAACTAAAATGTCCAGAAATGTAATGTGTGTGATATGTAATGGCTATGTAGGTGTGTGTGTGTAAGGAGTTTGCTCCTGTAGAGGAGTGACTTGTCTTTGTTCTGGCATTATGGTATTATGGAACAGATCTGTATATATGGTGTTCATTTCTCCATACCCTTTGCCTTTTGCCAGTAGCAATTTTTAATATCTACCTTGGTGGGACAATCAAACTGGGCAAGGTGCAGAGAGAGAGAGGTTACCTTCTATTTTCCTCTGGTTAGTAAGAACCCTGGGCAGGGAGAGAACTGGCAGAACTGGGTAGAAATGGCTATTATTTATGCTAGGAAAAGCATTGATTAATATAAGAATTTCCGTCCTATTTACAAACACCCCACCAAACACCCCCCTCTTCCTTAACCTGGAATGTCTACTCGCCACTGCTTCCTTCATTCTGATAGCCTGCATATTGCCTGCCTGATGATTAAGGATGTAGCTTGATACTCTTGCTTTGTGGAAGTTATTCCTATTTCTTCCTTCTAGAATGTGAATAATTTCGTAAACTGATATTGTTAAAAAAAAAGGATTTTCAAAGTGACGTTTGGATGAAATTCAGGTGAGCCATTCAGTCACACAGATGTCACACTTCCCCATATGTGGCAACACTGGATAATCAGTAGAGCGTTTCAGTGTTCATTCATTCCATATGTTTGATACACCATACTATTATCAGCATGAAAATGAAATTTCTTAACTCTGTCTTCATCGTCTACCATTCTGCTTTTGATCCTGACTTCACATTTCTGTAGCGGCTTATGCTGGCCTAGGTTTTTCTGACTGATGCATTTTGAAGTCTGTTGGTGTGTCAATGTAGCATAGCTAAGATCATAAGATCCCACAAAATTGGGATCAGGACTCAGTTCGGTCCAACATGAAGTGCAAATGACTTCTGGTGAGGGTGATGATGTCTTGCAGATAGAGAAAGCCTGTCACTCTATAGACATCTCAGAACCAAACAGCTCTTATTACTTCTAGAGATTGCGGATCAGTTATGCCACCCGTCAAAAAGCAGACTTTTGATATCTATCACCTCATCTCTGAATACTGTGTTTTCACACAAACTATAACTCCAGGTATTGGGAATACAATTTCCTGCTCTGTGCAGAACTCTGTCTGAAGGCTACTATTTGCCATCGTTGACTGAGTTTTAGTAATAGGTTAAAGGATTTCTCTCTGTGAGTTCTATTGAACGCCTTGGCTGTGTGGAGAGGACAGGTACAGATTTTCAGCTATTAACCTCGTTACTCCTTGTGCTCCTGAAACACTGTCTCCTGGAGGGTGACAGCTAAAGGTTACCCACAGCCTCAGGACACCCAGAGACATGGACATACATGCTACATTGGGCGCTCCATTCCATGCATGCCCACCTTCATGTTTATTAAATTTACAAAGGGCTCACAGATGCTGAATAATTAAAGTCTAGTTGCCATGACAATGGCTGAAGGTGTTGATGGTAAAGTTGCTTCCATAGATAGCCGCATATGTCTGTAACCACTAGGGAGGCTGACGCAGGGGGATCAGGAGTTCAAGGTCATCCTTGACTGCATAGCAAGTTTGATGTCATCCTGGGCTACCAGGGACCCTAGTCTCAAAAAATAAAAGTAGCTATATCTACTTTCTAAATGATAAGCAAAACTCCTTTTTTTGGTTTCATCGTGCACTAATTTTTTTATTATTTATTCAATTGTGCGTGTGTATGTATGTGTGTGCATGTGTATGTATGTGTGTGTATGTGTGTGTATGTAGAGCCACGGACGAATTCGGGAACCACCATGGACGCCTCCACCACCTCCTTGTTTACTCTGCCCTGGGATTCACAGGCTCCGCCCTACCAGGACCAAAAACGCAGGCCGCCCCCGCCTGGCATCTATACGTGGGGTCTAGGATCTGAACTCGGGACCTTCCGCCTGCAAAGCAGAGGCTTAACCCCTGAGCCACCTCTCCAGCCCCCCCATGCACTAATTTTTAAATGACCTCTTTTGGCAGATACAATATTCCACACTAAATCAATGCTTCCATGAGTAGGGGATTCAAACTTTGGAGTCCTAAGGTCCGTTTTTCCTCCTTGGGCACTTAGAAGTAGTCCATGACTTGGGCAGACTCCTTCGACTTGCCCTCAGCGTCCCTGTTTCCCATCTTATTAAGTGGAAGGAATAATACTGTACATTTGCCTTACCAGGCTGCTGTGAGCGTGCACCAGACATTGCTAACAAAGCTCTTCTCTAGGGAAAGCCCTAGAGAGACACGAACACTTTGGCTCAGATCTGCCCCGCACTCCTGCATTGCTGTTTATTGTTCAGTTAGGAATAGGGTAAGCATTGGCATAAATAGCCAGGGCCAAGCACATGCGAGCTGAGGAGTCAGCATTACTTCCTGGGTCTGGAGTCAGAGCTGAAGCCGGAGGGCACGTTGCTGTACAGAGACGGGTCTGGCTGCTTCTGCGTCCTCCATTTTCTTGCTTTTGACCTGTTCCCAATCCCTGTCTCCAGGTCACATGCGATTTTGGTTCTTCATCTGTCCCCACACATGTCAGGTGGAGAACAAAAGTGGGACAAAGCAAAGACTTAAAAAAATAAGGAATGATTAAACTTTTTATTTTTCTAAATAAAGGAATTCTAAGAAAAGCATTGCAACATACAGAGAGACCTGAAAGTGAGGACGGATTTCTGATCCCCACTTTATGGTCCACTCACAGACTTTGTTTCCAGGGGGCTGAGTGATGGCAGTTCATGCGCGAGAAGTGCTGAGAACTGTCCCTGGCACCGAAGAGGATGATGGGAGCTGCTGCTGCTGCAGGCACTGTGGGCTGCTCCCTTCGCTGTGTTCCAGTGAACTGCTTCTCTGGGACACCTCTTCGCCTGAGTTCGAGAATTTCTCTTTTCCTTCCTTCCTTCCTTCCTTCCTTCCTTCCTTCCTTCCTTCCTTCCTTCCTTCCTTCCTTCCTTCCTTCCTTCCTTCCTTCCTTCCTTCCTTCCTTCCTTCCTTCCTTCCTTCCTTCCTCCCTCCCTCCTCCCTCCCTCCCTCCCTCCCTCCCTCCCTCCTTCCCTCCCTCCTTCCTTCCTTCCTTCCTTCTTTTCTTCTTTCCTCCCTCCCTCCTTCCCTCTCTCCCTCCCTTCTTCCCTCTTTCCCTC
This sequence comes from Typhlomys cinereus, assembly GCA_023101885.1. Lineage (NCBI taxonomy): Eukaryota > Metazoa > Chordata > Mammalia > Rodentia > Platacanthomyidae > Typhlomys > Typhlomys cinereus. The sequence goes on from JALPQD010000147.1 coordinate 2,035,301, forward strand.
CTTTTTTCCCTCCCTCCCTCCTTTGCTCCCTCCCTCTCTCTTTTTTTCTTCTTTCTTTTTCTCTTTCCTTCCTTTTCTTGTCTTCTCTCTCTCTTCCTCCCCTTTTTCTCCCTCCCTCCTTTCCTTCCTTTCTTCCCTCTCTTTCTTCCTTTCTTCCCTCTTTCCCTCTCTTTCTTTCTTCTTTTTCTCTCTTCCTTCCTTCTTTTCCCTCCCTCTGTCCCTCTGTCCCTCTGTCCCTCCCTTCCTTCATTCCTTCCTTTCTTCTCTCTTCTTCCTGTTTACCTAGAACATTGGCCATGACATTGCTCCTCAGGCAGAAGAACGATTGAGTGTTAAGTGACACAGGGGTAGCCGTATTAGTTAATTTTGCATCTCTGTGACCGAAATACCCCAACGGAACAACTTAAGAGACAAAAGAATTATTTTGACTTACAGTTTCAGAGGGTTCAGTCCATAGTTGCTTGTTCTCATGGAATGTCTCAGAACATTCCTTAGAGTGGAGCATGCAGCAATAGTTATTCCTTATTTCTTTGTAGGAGAGAGAGACAGAGAGAGAGAGAGACAGAGACAGAGAGAGATAGAGAGAGACAGAGAGAGACACAGAGAGAGAGACATTGAGACAAGGAGAGAGTGAGAGAATGAAAGAGACACCCTTTAGATTTTACCTCTCAAAGTTTTCACAGCCTTCCACAGAAGTGTCATTTGCTGATAGCTAAGCATTCACAATAGGAGACCGTGGTAGCTGAACTGCCTACTCTTTCATATCAATGTCCTCTTTACAAGACAGTTTTTCTAAGCATCTCTAGGTCCAATGCTAAACCTTAGCCCTTAAAGTTAAGTATGAACTTCAGGTGGATACTCTGTGCTCTGCCCAAGCTTTCCATAGAAAGGGTTGGGAAAAGTGCCTAAATGCAAAATCTCTTTCTTTGTATTATTATTCCTTTAGGGTCTCATACATGAACATAGTGAACGTTCAGTATTTTCACACCTAAATCCCTCATCCCACCCCCTCCTTTTCCTATTGCATCTCCTCTTCCCTGCCAGACTTCCTCCTGTTTCCATGTCTTTTTAGTTGTGTGGCCCATGGGCTTCCTTCTGCTTTGCCTTGGAGGGCATGTGCCCAAGTACTTGGAAATGACTCTTGCGGCGGTGGGTCCACCATTGAGGAAAGCATCTTGCGTTCTCTCCTTGTCGGCACAACCCCCGCCAGTTCCTGAGGGGGTTGTGGGGGAGATGTGGGGGAATCTCTTCAGATCTTTCTCCTCCAGTGCTGAGTTGTGGATAGGATAATTCTCATATGGGTCTCGTGCCCTGGAAAAGGAGCTGGGATGTACAGGCAAGGATTTGACCAATTTTCAAGCGTCCCAGCTACAAGAGAAAAAATGGACTTCTATCCTTGGTTAGTTCTGAAATGAGAAGGCTAATAAATGAAGGACCTCATGCTATCGTCTTACAAGAGTGGGTCAGTGGTCTTTGCATCTTAGCATTGCTATTAATGCCCCGGGCGACAGTGCTGGCATGATTCATGGTGTTGTCAAATGTTGTAGCTTGAAATGTCACATTAAGTAACTTTAGTTTCTATCATAACTGCCGTGAAGTTAGCATTTACAAAGAGCGAGGGCTCTGAATTTCTAATTTTCCTATGCATCTTGTCCTTTTCCTTTTGTTTTCTGTTGTTTTGACATTGAGGACCTTGCTGATGTTGGGGGGCGGGGGACTGCCCCTCTCAGGGCTAGCAAATTCCTAGAGGTAGTTACAGTGTTTCTAGGAGCAACACTTCCACGCATATACCAAGCAGTCCAGAGACTTCACCACCTCTGCCCTCTTCTGCTGGCAGCTTCTGTTACTCTGCTCTCTCCAGCCAAGGTGCCAAAGGAAACCTCCACTCCAGAGCCATCTGGTGAATTCTCCAAAGTCACCGGTCCCATCCCTGCTTAGCCTTTCTCAGCTGCTCCTTCCAAAGGCAAAAATTAATTTAATAACCCAGTGCTTGTCTGTGTGGTCGCTGTTTTCTTGGGGAATCTGAGAGTAAAACAAGGGTCCACTCAATGACGGTTGTCATCTGACCTATTGACCTTTCCACACCTACACCATCATAAAGTCGATGCTGTGAGACAGTTCTTCTGTCGTAAAGAAAAATGGAGACGATAAGGGTACGTAATAAAGGATGGAGTCTACCAATTTACAGACATATTTCAGTGACCCTTTTCACCCTTGCCTCCTTCCCAAATCCTGTTTAGTTATTAACTTCTGCTGTTCTCCAAGATTCATGCCTTCCTCTTTGTTCCGCAGCCACTAGCTGAACACGCATTCACTAGCCCCCAACTAGCAAGTTTCTTTCTCTATGTTGTGTTTTGGGTCTGATAACATTTTTAAAAAATGCCATTTCATATTTGTTATTCTTTTAGGAGGTGGTAGCTTCTAAAAACAGACTTTTTTACTCTTTTGACAGTGAAAACCAGTGATTCAATTAGGTCCTGCTGCCAAACTAAATAGTCCCTAAGTGTGGGATTCAGGTGCATGTATTTTTTTATTTATTTTTCCCATCATACAAGCTTAATAGGTACCCCGGTCCCCTCCCTTCTGCCACCCCTCCCCAGTCCCCCTTGCACCCTCCCCCCCGTTTCCCCTTCCTTTCACCTCCTCCCTCCCCTTCTCCCAGTGCCTCCCCTGTCCCCCCTCCCATTCCCTGGAGCATCCTTTTGTGTGAATGCCAAACTTCCCTCTGCGTCCTCCACTCCAGTGAGGTGTAAGGACTCAGTGGCATAGCCCAGAGACCTTTCTTGGGCTCCCCTTTAGTATGGGAACACTATTATGACTGTTAATCCTTTGCCTCTAAGGATCCTAGTGCCTGTGATTTATGCTAGACTTTTGGGGGTCGTAGACATATCAGTTATTGCGCAGGTTGTGCAAAGTCTGATTATGGCTACTGTGGCCCTAACTCGTGTGGACTGTCTTGCATATCATTGGCCCTCCCCATTTTTAGGCTCTTATAATCTTTCTGCCCCCTCTTTCACAAGTTTCCCTGTGCTTTAGGATGGAGAGAGTTTTGGCTGGTCTAGTTCCAGGTGATTAATGTAGGGTCTCTGGTGTTCTGAATTATGGTTTGCTGTTGTTTTCAGTTTTTGGTGTGTGTATTTTTAAATTGCTTCCCAGATGATTCTATGTGTGAGTAGGTTAGAGAACTACTGTTGGATCAACTCATACTTCCTTCACTCTGATATTCAAGGATATGTAACTAACTTGTCCCACAAATGGGGGATTCTGATTTTCAATGTTTCTCTAACACCCTTGATAAGAACACCATGGGTGCACTTGTTGACCTTTCTTGTCTTGGTTCTGTCTTCGAAGGACCAGGTTTCTAAGGGAAGACCTGAGAAGTTGCACGCTTACCAAGTGATCCAGATGGGTCTTATCTTTAGGATGAGGACACTGGCTACAGACTGACTTGTAGCATCTCAGATTTTGATATGCCTAGGAATCACCTGGAGAACTTGTTGGTGCACAGATGTTGGGTGAGTACGCAGGCCTGGGGAAGTCTGCAGTAATGAGTCCCAGGAGTTGCTAGGTAACGCTGGAGCAGCCACGGCTGTCCAGTGAAATCACATAGGAGGCTTTATCTACTGAGACTTTGGCCCCATCCTTGGGAATTCTGATTTAATTGTTCTCCTTGTAGTTTGGGGGTATCAGAAGTTTAAAAACCTCCCCAGATAACAGCAGTATAATGCTGTGAGTAAGCAGAAGTGTTGTGTAGGTTCATCTCCATGTCTGCTTCACGGTTACACTGTTCTTCCCATTTATCCCTCCTTCTTCATGTTCATTTAGTAACACCCTGTAATTTCTCTCAAGCTCTGCTCAGAGGACAATTTCCTCTTCCAAATTCATCTTTCTTCAATTAATTCAGTTTATAATGACCTTCCTCTCATTTTGATTTATTTTTAGCACAAATGTGTACAATTTATACTGCAACATTGTCCAATTATTTATGGATGCTTTCCAGATTATGGATGTATATGTGATGGCTTGAATATGAAATGATCTCCATAGGTTCCTATATATGTTAGTTTAATTTTTTTATTTATTATTGTACATGTATGTTTGTATATGTGATATATACATAGGGATGTATGCAAAACATTCCTGTGGGCATTAGAGGACAAACTTTGTTGGGTCAGTTTTCTTCCATTTTTACATGGGTTCTGGGTATTAAACTCAGGTCATCGGTCTTGTGTGGTAAGTGCCTTTATGTGTGAGCCATCTTGCTATTCCCCAATTTTTTAAATGTATTTTTTATTTATTTATTTTTTGTGTGTGTGTGTGTGTAAGTCAGTTCTGTCTGTCCACCACCTTGGGCTTTGGGATTCAAATTCTGGCTTGAGTAGCTTGATGGCAAAGGCTTTTATTCACTGACTTACCTCATGTTTTTTCCTGAGATAGGATCTTAAGTATCCCACGCTGGACTCGCACTTGCTATTTAATTGAGAATGACTCAAAATTTCTGACCCTCTTGATTCTACTTCCTGAATGCTTTGGATTGCAAGGGTGTGCTGCCATACCGTTGTGTGTGGTGATAGTGCTTCGTCCGGGACTTTGTATCTGTTAGGCAAGTTCTCTTCCAACTGAGGAACAACCCCAGCCCTGGGCTCTTATTTTGAAGGATTTTTTTTCCCCCAGCTGGTAGTATAACTTGGGAGGTGATGGGGCACAGCTGGAGAAAGTAAGTCACTCGGCCTGGTTCCTGATTCCTGCCTGGATTGCTGTCTCCTGATATGCTGTTTCATGAATGGACTCTGCCATGTCCTCCCATTGCCACGAACTGAGCTACTCTGCCATGTCTTCCCTGCTATGATGGCGTTCGCCCTTCTGAGATCATGAACAAAATGAATCTTTATTCCTTTGCTCTTTCTATTAGATACTGTTGTCACAGAGATGCAAAAATAATCAATACAGCCTCCAAGTTTATATTCTAAAATTATATCACAGGACTTTCAGGAAACACCATGGCACTGCTTTTCCTTAAGTGTCTTAATGTCAACCAATTATGCATTTAGAAATAAGCAAAAAGAATACTGTGTTTTTAGACCTAGTTTACTTGATTTTTTTTGGACTGGTTTATTTTATAAATCTATAGGGGCATAGACTAACTTATCAAATTTATCCAATAGAGATACAAATAATAATTATTTCTGGGAAGAGATAACTCCAAAGGTTTTGGCTTATTACCCAGTAATACATGAATCAATTCTGTGTGTAGCCCAGTGATGTTATTCTAACATGTATTAGATTGGGTCTATCAATCTTACCTGCTCTGTCATCAATTAAGGAATTGAATAAAGTATGCGACATATATCATTTGCATGAACCATGACTTTTCCTCTTGAAAAATATGTTTTAAGATCCCAAATGCTTAAACAGGAGTTTAATCAATGTATGTTAAAATTAATTAGGTCAACGAAGCAAGTAATAAAGTTTCATGTTGGAAGAGACAATACATCTTGCCAATGGAGAGCAGAGTAATTGATAAATCAAGCACCGTGTGAAAAACCCTAAGAAATAATAAATAATTTTAAGCGAGAACAAGCCATACTAAATTGTGTGCTCTTAGTCATAGCTTAGGAAGGCACCATTCTGGCATTTCTTTTCTGGGTATTTCAAGAGTGGAAATGGAGGTTCAGAATACTAGGGCCACCGTGGGAGGAACCACCGCCCCGGAATGGAATCGTCACCCATTCATTCACTTGGTTCTTCCCTTTGTATCTGTTCTCAGCAAAGTGAATATATCCTGTGAATAGTGTTCGGAGTTTGATAGATGCTTCATAAACACTAGCGCTCTTCCTCTCAAACATCTTTAGAAGACGACAGGTAGAATCTGCAGCCTCTAGTGGGACCCGAGTTTTGACAAACAGTTAAAATGACTTAATGCCATTATATGAGGCAGTAAAGATAGGCTGCTGCAACTGGTCAGTCAAGTTACTACAAAACTGCTACGAATAATGCTATGCTGATGGGAGAGGAATGGCTGAGACTTTGCTGTTTCTAACTGGGTTTCAGGTTATTTATCCAATAACCTGGTTGTTCATCAGTTAAAGATTTATTTAGGTCCTTAAATATTTGTACTCTCCTCCAATATTTTACTGCTGAAATAAAAACGAGACTAAGGATGTTATTGTGTGGCATCTCGGGAGTTCTAGATGTTGCCATTAGTTGGAGGTATGTTTTATGCTGAATTAGTCTCAGACGAGTGGATTAATATTGAAGTCTCATTTTGCTTGATGAGACTAGATGTGTCTAGAGAGGATAGTTTTTTAAAAAATTTTCTATAATCATCAGCCAGTGAAGAAGAGGCCACTTCCTCTGCCCTATGTACTATAGAGCCAGAAGTGAATAGGTGATTCTGAACCCTAGGATGTATATGTGTGTGTGTGTGCATGCATTCAATAAAGCATGCAACTGAGGGTGATCCCAGTGGTAGAAGTGAACTCAGCAAATTGCTCCTGAAGCCTTTCACAACACCTGTGTGCTGATCCAATCCTTGGTACCTATTAGGCATAATGATGGGCTGATTCCACATTCCTTGGATATTTGGCTACATTTAGATGATTAAAGAGAATAAAATATATGTCGCATACACCTGCCAGTTTGCAATAATAATAGCTAGTGTTTAGATGATGTCTTTCTCTAAAAATCCCAGGCCCTTTTTCTTTTTTTCCCCACCTCTTGTTTTCCAGAAGAACTTCTATATTGTGTATATTCTTTTATTTTTTTAATGAATACATAAATATAATGAATTTATTGTATTTTCACCCCTTAGCCCCCAATCTTATCCTCTTTCCTTTTTCCTTACAACTTTTCATCTCCCTGCCAGACTTCCTCCTATTTTCAAATCTTTTCACTTATGTGGCCCACTGTGTTTCATCTAGTTTGTCTTTGATGACATATGCCTGACATGATTCATGTTCTAACAAGTATCATATATTGGTGGGTATACTACTGAGGAAGGCATCTTTCTTTTCTATCAGCATCAGTCCTTATCAGTGTAGGAGGGATGGTGCTTCTTGAGAGATCTTTCTACTTTTACAGTGAGATGTTGATAAGACAGTTCCCATGCAATTCTTGTGAAAGTATCCAAATCTAAGGCCTTTTTCTTTGAGAATGTAGTTCTGATAGGAAGGAGGAGATAGCTTTGGTCAGCAGGTTTGTGTCTGGGAGCCCTGGTAGGATCTACATATTTTCGTATTTTGGTAATTGTTTTGACTCCCATTCAAGTGCTAAGTAGGTCTAACCCTGCTTAGTTTCTGAGCTCAGATGAGATTAGTATTCAGGGTGGTGCATCTGGAGACAGGGCAACTATTTTGTATCCCAACTTTGCTGCAAGTTGAAATCCCAGATCATCTGGAGAATCCCAACTAGGGGTGCCTGGCTCCTGTGCCCAGACATTTCCATCAATGGGCATCAGAACTGTGAAATGGTCCTTAAATGATTAGAATGTGTGAAAAGTCTTGGTGACCCCAGAGGCAAGACCTGGGTCATTTCTGTGACTCACTGCTATTTTTATTCTAGAGGGGGAGAGGCATTTGAAATACCATCAAGTGCTTCAATAAGATGTTTTGGTTACTCTGGGCTTGTAATTTTTTTAATTTATTATTTATTCAATTGTGCATGTATGCATGTGTGCACGTGTGTGTATGTATGTGTGGGTATGTTTGTATGTGTGTGTAGAACCACGGATGAATTCGGGAACCACCATGAACGCCTCCACCTCCTCCTTGTTTACTCTGCCCCGGGATTCACAGGCTCCGCCCTACCAGGACCGGAAACGCAGGCTGCCCCCCGCTTCCGCCTGGCGTCTATACGTGGGGGCGTCTATACGTGTGGTCTAGGATCCGAACTCAGGACCTTCTGCCTGCAATGCAGGCTTAACCCCTGAGCCACCTCTCCAGCCCCATACTTTGGGCTTGTTAAATGATGACTTGGTTCTATATAAAATTATAATACAGCGCCCATCGTCCCTTTTTTTCACCCCACCCCGCTCACGCCGGTCGGGACGCGTACGCGAGATCCAGCCGGGGCCTCACCGCGCGCTCTAGGACCCCAGGTCAGCCCACGGGGACCCGGCTCCGACTCCCGCCATCCAGCCGGAGCCGCGCGGGGGCTGAGGGACGAGGAGGACCTCCCCCTGCGCCCGGGCCCCGCCCCGGCTGCCCTCGGGATAAATAGCTCCACGCCGACGTGCCCATCCTCCCTTTTCACCCCACCCCGCTCCCCCGGTCCGGACACGCGCGGTCCACCCGGGCCTCACCCCGCGCCCTAGGTAAGTCCCCGTTCGGGCCCGCCCACCAGTACCCCAGGCCAAATAATTCAGTTTAGTGAAATTGAGAGATCTTAAGAGTTAAAATGACAATGCCAAAGTCAAAGTGCAAATCCATGAGAAGCAACACTCAAGTAAACAAATTTCCCACTGAAGGAATTAATCCCATAAAGTTAGACTCCAACAAGAACAAACCCACGGAAAAAGGCCAAGAAAGCCTGACCCAGGATAAGGACTTTCAAAATATGATCATTACCATGTTCAATACTATGAAAGAGGAAATCCGGGAGGAATTACATAATAGAATCAATCGCTTTGAAGAGGAACACAAAAGACATCTGGAGGAGTTGAGAAAAACAGTGCAAGAAACAAAAAGTGGCATAGAGCAGTTAAAACAAACTCAAGCAGAGTTTAAAACTGAGCTAAAAGACAAGTTATCTTCAACCCAAAATGCCACAGAGAGTCTTATCAACAGAACTAATGAAGCAGAAAACAGAATTTCAGACCTTGAAGATAAAGTGGGAGTACTAACCAGCTCAATGGAAGAGGTTGTTAAAGCCAAAAAGATACTTGAGAGAAATATCCAAGAGATATGGGACACCCTGAAGAAGCCTAACATGCGTACTCATGAAATACCGGAGCAAGAATCTCAAAATACCACCCCTGAGGAAATTTTTCAAACGATCATCAAGGAAAACTTTCCTCATCTAAAAAAAGAGAGACCCATTCATATACAAGAGGCATTCCGCACCCCAAACAGATACGACCAAAATAGAAGCACACCGCGGCAAATAATAGTTAAAACACTCCACATTCAAGATAAAGAACTGGTGCTGAGAGCTTCAAGGGAGAAAAAACAAGTCACTTTTAAAGGCAAACCTATTAAAATAACAAATGACTTCTCAGTCGAAACAGTAAAAGCAAGAAGAGCTTGGAGAGACATACTTCAAGTATTGAATGAGCAAAAATCAACCCAGGCTGATTTACCCTGCAAAACTATCAGTCATGATCGAGGGAGAAAGAAAAATTTTCCAGCACAAAGACAACTTTAAGGGATACATGGCCACCAAACCAGGCCTTCAAAAACTGCTAGAAATGATACTCAAGCGTGAAGAAAAAAACAGGCATATCCAGGAGAACAGAAGGCAAATATAACACCATTAAAAGCGAAGCAATATACTTATAAAAGCTACTAAACATAATAAATGTCTGGAATTAACAATAGTTTCTCCATTATAACACTAAACGTTAATGGACTTAATTCACCGATCAAGAGACACAGATTACAAACTTGGATTAAAAATCACAATCCATCAATCTGTTGCCTGCAGGAAACCCATCTCACCACAAAAGATAGGCACGCTCTAAAAATAAAAGGCTGGTCAACAATTCTACAAGCAAATGGAAGCAGAAAACAGGCAGGGGTAGCCATTATGCTATCAGACAAAGTGGATTTCAAACCAAAAAAAATTATAAGAGACACGGATGGATACTACATTTTAGTCACAGGTACAATTCACCAGGAAGATTTCACAATACTGAACATATATGCACCCAATACGGGCCCCTCCACATTCATTAAGAAAACCCTACAGCGTCTAAAGCAAGAAATCAACCCCCAAACGATAATTCTTGGGGACTTCAACACCGCCCTCTCTACATGGGATAGATCAACAGGTCAAAAGCTTAACAGAGACACTTTGGAACTTAATCAAACCCTGAAAGAAATGGACCTCACAGATCTCTATCGAACTTTTCACCCACGCACCAAAGAATACACATTTTTCTCAGCAGCACACGGAACTTTCTCCAAAATAGATCACATATTGGGCCACAAAATGAATCTACACATATACAAGAAAGTTGAAATTCTAACCTGTGCCCTATCAGACCACCACGGCCTAAAGCTGGACATCCACAACACATCAAACAAGAGAAAATACACTAATTCCTGGAAACTTAACACTATGATGCTGAATGAGAACTGGATTCAGGAAGAAATTAAAAAGGAAATTCAAGATTTCCTGAAAGTGAATGATAACGAAAATACAACTTACCAAAATCTCTGGGACACAATGAAAGCTGTTCTAAGAGGTAAGTTCATAGCTCTTAATGCCCATGTCAAAAAAATGGAAACATCAGAAATAAACAACTTAACAATGCAGCTTAAAGCTTTAGAGAAACTAGAGCAATCTGATCCCAAAAGCAGTAGAAGAGAAGAGATTAGCAAAATAAGGGGAGAAATATCTGAAATCGAGACTAAGAAAACGATAGAAAAAATCAACCAATCAAAAAGCTGGTTCTTTGAAAAAATCAACAAGATGATACACCCCTAGCTAAACTAACCAAAAGCAAGAGAGAGAAAACCCAAATTAACAAAATTAGAAATGAACATGGAGTTATCACTACTGATACCCAAGAAATCCAGAGAATTATAACATCATATTTCAAAAACTTATACTCTGTGAAGTTTGACAACACAAAAGAGATGGATGAATTTCTAAGTAAACACAACTTACCTAAATTGAATCAGGAAGTTGTGAATTATTTAAATAGTCCTATAACATATAAGGAAATTGAGGAAGTAATCTCGAATCTTCCCACCAAAAAATGTCCTGGACCAGATGGATTCAGCACAGAGTTCTACCAGACATTTAAGGAGTTAATAACACCAATACTCCTTAAACTGTTCCATCAAATAGCAAAGGAAGGAACACTACCAAATTCCTTCTATGAAGCTAATATCGTTTTAATCCCAAAACCTAATAAAGATTCACTTAAAAAAGAAAACTATAGGCCGATCTCCCTGATGAACACAGATGCAAAGATTCTCAACAAAGTCTTAGCAAATCGGATTCAAAAACATATCAAAAAGATCATTCACGGGGACCAAGTAGGCTTCATCCCTGGCACACAAGGTTGGTTCAACATACGCAAATCAATAAATGTAATTCATCATGTAAACCAGTCCAAAGTCCAAGACCACATGATACTCTCGATAGATGCAGAAAAAGCTTTTGATAAGATCCAACAGCCTTTTATGATCAAAACGTTAGAGACAGTAGGAATGGAAGGAACCTTTATCAATATAATAAAAGCTGTATACAACAAGCCCACAGCAAGGATTATGCTCAATGGGGAACAATTGGAAGCATTCCCACTTTGATCAGGAACTAGACAAGGCTGTCCACTCTCACCACTTCTATTCAATATTGTACTTGAAGTCTTAGCTGAAGCCATAAGACAAGAAAGGGACATAAGAGGGATTCAAATCGGCAAGGAAGAAATCAAGCTATCCCTATTTGCAGATGACATGATCTTATACCTGAGGGATCCCAAAAACTCCACCAGGAAGCTCCTGGAACTAATTGAGAAGTTCAGCAGGGTGGCAGGATACAAAATAAATGTGCAAAAATCAGAGGCCTTCCTATATGCCCAGAATGAAAGAAGTGAAAAAGCCTTGAGAGAAACCATGCCATTTACTATAACCCCTAAAAAAATGAAATACCTTGGTATAAACCTAACTAAGGAGGTAAAAGACCTTTACAATGAAAACTTTAAAACCCTAAAGAAAGAAATTGCAGAAGATACCAGAAGGTGGAAAGACCTCCCTTGTTCCTGGATTGGCAGAATCAACATTGTAAAAATGACCATCCTACCAAAGGCAATATACAGATTCAATGCTATACCAATCAAAATCCCAAAGCAATTCTTCAAAGAAGTTGACCAAATAATCTCAAAGTTCATATGGAGACACAAAAGACCCAGGATAGCAAAAACAATCCTGAGTAACAAAAACACAGCTGGAGGTATTACCATACCAAACCTAAGTCTATACTACAAATCCATAGTTATAAAGACAGCCTGGTACTGGCTCCAAAATAGACACACAGATCAATGGATAAGGATTGAAGACCCAGATATAAGCCCACAAAGTTACAGCCATTTGGTCTTTGACAAAGGGGCCCAAAGAATCCAATGGAAAAAGAACAGCATCTTCAACAAATGGTGCTGGCAAAACTGGATCTCCACATGCAGAAGATTAAAGCTGGACCCGTACTTGTCACCATGTACAAGACTTAATTCCAAATGGATCAAGGACCTTGATATCAGGCCAGAGACTTTAAAAACCATAGTTGAAAGGATAGGGAACTCCCTCGAGCTGATTGGGCTAGGCCAACACTTCCTAAACAGACATCCAATAGCACAATCACTGCTACCAACTCTCAACAGTTGGGATCTTGTGAAATTAAAGAGCTTCTGTTCAGATAAAGAGATTGTCACACGAGCTCAAAGGCAACCCACAGAATGGGAGAAAATCTTCACTAACCACATATCTGACAGAGCTCTACTGTCCAGAGTGCACAAAGAACTTAGAAAATTAAACTCCAAGGAAAACACTGGCCCAATTAAAAAATGGGCCCTGGAACTTCAAAGAAACTTGACCAGGGATGAAATTAAAATGTCTAACAATTATCTTAAAAAATGCTCCACTTCCTTCGCCATCAGGGAAATGCAAATCAAAACTTCCCTGAGATATCATCTCACCCCGGTCAGGATGGCAAAAATCCACAATACAAACAACGACAAATGCTGGAGAGGATGTGGAGAGAGGGGAACTCTCCTACATTGTTGGTGGGAATGCAGGCTCATACAGCCACTCTGGCGAGCCGTCTGGAGATTCTTAAAGAAATTAAAGATTGAAATGCCGTATGACCCTGCTATCCCACTTTTGGGAATAACCCCCCATGCAGCAGAGGTTCGCCTCGATAGCACAAGCTCGACCATGTTCATAGCAGCACTGTTTACAATAGCAAAGTCATGGAATCAACCTAAATGTCCAACAGTTGACGAGTGGATAAGGAAACTGTGGTACATCTATACAATGGAGTACTACTCAGCCATCAAAAATGATGAATTACTGGAATTTGCTGGGAAATGGATGTCATTAGAAAGAATTATATTAAGTGAAGTATCCCAAACCCAGAAAATTAAGCGCCGTATGTACTCCCTAATAGGTGGCTCCTAGTACCAAACTCACCCAGCCCACATTGAGACACTCAAAAGTAAACCTATGTAACACAGTAATTGTAAGGATTATGAACAAGAGAGATGGGTTAGGAGGGCCACACCAGAAACAAGGAGAGAGGAGACCATGTTACAGCAGAGAAAATAGGCCTCCATCAAGGTCTGCAAGGGGTGACATACAGTGCCCAGCAGAATGGAGTGAAGGGAATTGCAGGAGCAGCAAAACTGCAAAAGAAAATCAACAAACCACAATCCAGAACTTCAGAGACTCTATATCAATCACATAGAACTAGGCCAGCCTAATCTCTCCCCATCCTGGAGCTCAGGGACATTTGCGGAAGATGGGGCGGTAAGATTGTAAGAGCAAAAGGATGGGAGGAGCAACGATTTGCAAGATTCTCAACAATAGTTGGGGCCAAAGCAATCATAATGGGACTTTGCATGCCCTGCGCAATGTCCAGTGCACTGTTGCCCTCATAAAGTCTAGCATCTGTTAAGGGCACCGAGACCCCTGGAGGCAAGGGATTGACAGCCATAGTAGTGATCTTATGCTTAAGGGGAACAAGAGAAAGGGCTTATGGAAATGCCACTGGGTCCTTGTATGTCATCGGAGAGGAGGACCCAGTGGAGAGTTAGGCGTACACAATAAAGGACTCTCTGGGAATTGGGGGGGAGGCACTGGGGGAAGGTGAGGGGGAGGAGGGGGGAGGGAGGGAACTGGTAAAAAATTTTAAAATGTATAATTAAATTTTTAATAAAAAAAAAGAATCTTAAAAAAAATTATAATACAGGTGAAGAGTCATGCCACCTAGGGATATCATAGGCAACATAATGCATAGTGCCACGTAATACTCATGTTTGTGTTGATGGTGATGTAAACAAACCTATTGCACTGCTTGTCATAAGAACATAAAGCAACACACATACATACACACACACACACACGTGTATGTACATATGCTATGTGGATATGATAATGCACAATCATATTGCTGGTTTATGCAATTGACTATACCTTTGTTATTATTTTAGAGTATATTCCTATTCATAAGAAAACTTACTGCCCAGAACTTACTGTTATACAGGAAGCAGACTCTTTATGTTACACTTATTTATCATGTGTGTGTGTGTGTTTATATATGTATTTTCAGTTAGCATATAAAGTATTAGGTTTCTCTGTGGTATTTTCAAACATAAGTTGTCTTTGCTTCTCCTTTTTTTTGTCCCTCAGCTCCCTGTCCTTCCTTGTACCCTTCTATTCCTGTAGCTTCCTCTCTGTTTGCATGTCACATATGTTCTATTGCCTTTCACCCCATCCTCAATGTGTCTTTTCTCCTCTTATGGCTCTCTGATTTTAAAACCTGTACTGTACTCAACACACACACACACACCTGATGATTCTGAATTATTTCACTTAATATAATTATTTCCAGATCCTTCTATTTTCTGCAATTCATTTTCATTTACAGGTGAACCAACTTCCATTGTATGTATGTAACACATTTTTGTAATCTTTTGTTGATGGCTATCCATTTCCTTGCTATTGTGAATAGTGTGGTTATGGATGTGGATATGCAGGTATCTTTGCAGTAGGACATTGGGCCTTTGGGTGTACTTGGAACCACAAGTCTTGATTGCATTATTTTTCTCTTGGTTTAATCTCATGTTGCTTTGTTCACTCTGGCCCTGGGAATAGTGGGCCATAGCTTTGGTCAGTGGGTTTGTATGAACACTCTGTGATGTTAGGTTTGTGAAGAAATCTGCCATTGATGTAATCCTCAGAGTGTAGCATCACCATGAAGGGACATGTGACCAACACTCTACAGTCTGATGCCAGAATCCTTATAGTCACCCCACCCTTCCCTCAGCCAGCAGCAACTTAGTTCAGACCATTAGCTTTCAGTAGGAATTACATTTGGTGCACCTCAGAAGATGATTAAATTAACATGATGTTTTAAAGAACAAGAACAAATTCATTTTTAAGCTCCTCTAGTTTGGGGAAATAGTTTTCCAGTCAATAAACTGGGGTGAAAGCAGGAAAAGCAAAGGGTTTTGAATTGCACTAGAGAAAGTAATGTATGTTTCTATAAGTAGTGAATGAATGTCTCTAATGGGACTGGTATGGTATGTGGTTTGTGGCTTGCTTGTTTTTTTTTTTAACATTTTTTATTATTATTTCTGCTCATATAAACTTAATGGGTACACCAGTTCCCTCCCTCCCTCCTCCTCCCCCCGAACCCCCCTACTCCCCTTCCCCTCACCCCTCCCTCTCCATCCCCCAGTGCCTCCCCCCCCAATCCCCGGAGAATCCTTTAATGTGCATGCCAGACTCTCCTCTGGGTCCTCCTCTCTGATGATGTAGAAGGACCCAGTGGCATTTCCCTGAACACTTTCCTGTGTTCCCCTTAAGCATAGGAACACTACTGTGGCTACCAATCCCTTGCCTCCAAGGATCTTGGTGCCTTTAGCAAATGCTAGACTTTGTGGGGTCAATAGTGTGTTGGACATTGTGCAGGGCATGCAAAGTCCAATTATGATTGCTTCGGCCCTAACTTGTGTGGAGTATCTTGCAAATCATTGCTCCTCCCATCCTTTTGCTCTTACAATCTTTTTTTTTTTCCCCTCTTTTTTTTTTTTATTTCAGCTCATACAAACTTATTAGGTACACCAGTTCCCTCCCTTCCTCCTCCTCCCCCCGTACCCCCTGCTCCCCCTCCCCACCCCTCTCCCTCCCCATCCCCCAGTGCCTCCCGCCCCAATTCCCAGAGAGTCCTTTCTTGTGCATGTCTGATTTTCCTCTGGGCCCTCCTCTCCGATGACGTACAAGGACCCAGTGGCCTTTCCCTGAACCCTTTCCCGTGTTCCCCTTAGGTATAGGAACACTGCTGTGGCTGCCAATCCTTTACCTCCAAGGCTCTTGGTGCCTTTAGCAGATGCTGGACTTTGTGAGGTCCACAGTGGGTTGGACAATGCGCAGGGCATGCAAAGTCCAATTATGATTGCTTCAGCCCTAACTAGTATAGAGTATCTTATGTATCATTGCTCCTCCCATCCTTATACTCTTACACTCTTACCGCCCCCTCTTCCGCAAATGTCCCTGAGCTTCAAGATGGGGAGAGACTAAGCTGTCCTAGTTCTAGGTGGTTGATATAGGAGTCTCTGAAGTTCTGGATTGTGGTTTGTTGATTTTCTTTTGCAGTTTTGCTGCTCCTGCAATGCTCTTCACTCCATCCTGATGGGTATTGGATGTCACCCCCTGGCCAGAGATAAAAAGCTGTTAAACTAGAGTCTTGTTATAAGAGTATATTCAAAGGTAGATGTAATAAGAGTAGGAAACCACAGTGAGGGAGGGGTCTATCACCCATTTGCAAAATGGTTACTCGTGGCTTGCTTGTTATTGGCTTTATTGGGTGCTCCCTGACTTTCTCAAGGAGTTTCCCATGCTATGGGTTGAGAAGACACAGAGGAGTCACCAACATGCCGAGTCCCTGCGGCCCTGCTGCTGACCCCGCCATGAGTTCTGACAGTGGACCCGCTCCTTCTATGGAACATTCTCAGGGTTGTTTTGTGGCAGCAGCTGTTGCTCAGATGTCTTGGCTCCTCTCCATCTGTCTGATGAGGAAGCAGGAATAAGAGGAAGAAATAAAACCAGCATGAATGTGAAACATGGGACCTGCCCAGAGTCCTTGGGAAAGAGAAGAGATGATGGGAGACGAGCAACAGGGCTTCAGTGATTTAACCAGCAAAAAGACTTCCCTCCCTTACTGTCTTTGGCATGAAAGATGAAAGTCATGTCCTCCAGTGACATTAATGGGAGGGAAATGAACTGATGAGAGAAGACATTAGGCAAGCCTGGCTTCTTGCCAGACACTTGGCTCCATGGGCCCCCCGCTGTGTATAGAGGCTTTTGGCATCCCTTGTGAACAGCTCCCCACTTCCTCATGGCTTGAAATGTGAGGATAATTTCAATGTACTTTTGGAGGCGCAAGGACGTCCATAGATATGCTGGATGCTTGAAAAGTTCCGAGCATACATGAAGGAGTGTTGTGAAGGTCCATTAGTTTTCTAGGGATGCCATATCTAATAGCTGTAAATTGGGTAGCTTAAAGTCTCACAGTTCTGGACTTAGAAATTCAAAGTTAAAGAGTGGGTGGGGCTGTGTTCCCTTGGAGGACCACAGGGGCAAATCCTTCTATGTCTCCCTTTGGCTTATGGCTCCATGATCTCATCTCTGCCCCACTGCTATTTGCTGCCTTCTGTGTTTTCCTCTATGTTCTGTTCTTATCATTTTACCAGTCATACACTGACGGCTGTGCCAGTTAGGTACAGTGTCAGCTTGACAATTGAAGGCTGAGCCTGCAGGAGATTATCTAACTGATGCAAGGAGATCCAGCCCACAGTGGGTGGGGCCACTCCTCCCCCAGTGGATCAAATGGAGAGCTGATTCGGTACTTTGACATTCTTTGACATACAGGCATTCTGGCAAATGAGGAAGTATGTCCCTTTGTCAGTTCTTGCGTGGACGTGGTATGATCAGTTCCCTTGCCTCCTAATGTTGGTATATACTCTCTTGCCCTGCTGATAAATATAACCAAGAATCATAAACAAGAATAGCCTCTTGCTATCCTAAGTTGTTTGGCCGTGTAGTCATATTGACAACACGAAGAACAATTGCACAAAGGCCAACCTTAAATCAGGATTGTGATACTTCAGCTCGATTGTCCACTTAATGGGATTTAGAGTCATTATGGAAACAAACCTCCAGGTAAGTTAGTCGACAGGGGCACACCCACTCTAAATGTGTTACCATTGCAGCTATGGAACTATAACCCAGCTAGAAATGCATATGATGATGACACTTACCTTCACCTAGGAAATACTGAGTGTGGAATTGCTGTACTATCAGATCTTTCTTTATGAATGAATGTTTTGTCCAGGAGCCAGTTGTGCTCTGAATCTAAAGAAAAGACATCTTTTTAGGAATCATTTTTTTTGTTTATATACAAGTTCAGAACACCTTTCTGAAGACTGAGAATTTACTTCTGAAAGAGCCAACTCACTGCCTAGTACCCCTGTTTGGTTCTGAGAGCTATATTCTTACTCAGTCCGTCACTTCGTGGTTGTACAACCGTGGGTAGGTTACTTACCTTTGATTTGTAGATATGCTTATGAATGGCCACTTCGATGAATTATTGGTAAGACTGGACTGTTACAAACATACTAAATGTTAGTTTTCTCTCTCCCCCTCTATTGCAGACGATGACTCTTTCCTTTCGACAGTTATTGAACAATGTCTGCTACTGTTACCTTTTAAATGCCAATTAAATGATAACACACTACACACATAATGTCTCATATTTTCTGAGGGTTCTATACCTTCTGGAAACTAAATAGAGATTTTTCTTTTAGGAACAATTATTCTTTTAATAATTATATTGCTCAGGTGCCTCCTTCACCACATCTCCCAGCAGCGCTCCATCAACAAGACCAGGCTACAGGGGCTTAAAAGAATGACAACTATGTAGGCCCAACCCCATGGCTATCTGGTGAAGCATTATAGATTAGATAGAATTGGAAAAACTGGGAGAAGAGAATGTTTGTGTTTTTTCCCTCAAACAATGGGTTAGCTACTTAAACAAAATTGTTTATTCTTACTGAACATAGGAGACTTGGGAAAGTCTGTTTGTTTTCCTCTGTTTGTCACAAAGTGGGTCCAGATTCACTCAGCCTAGAGAGCCTCATGTTTCTGTTCTCCATTGCCGTCTCCTTAGCTCAGCTGGTCTGGGAGAGCCCTGGTCTCAAGGCTGCAGCTCTGGCCTGTGGCAAATACCTTTGAATCTACTCTTATAATAAGACTCTACTTTAACAGCCTTTTATCTCGGGCTAGGAGATGACATCCAATACCAATCAGGATGGAGCCAAGGACAGTGCAGGAACAGCAAAACTACAGTAATTGCATGTTGCCATATCCCCAGCTGGGCCAGTTGGGGGGAAGAGAAGGCCTCAAGGTGAAGGGGTGAGCCAGCTATGGGGTCATCAACCAGACTCCGAGAATCAGGTGAGAAGCAGCAGAGATGAGCTGCATCAAATTCAGAGTCATTAAGGGTGTTTGGGCTTATATAGCATCAGAGTCCAATCAGGTGTTGCCATCCCTCCTGGGGGTGGGGGGTGGACAGCCACCAGTCATTTAGCTGTTTACTAGGTGTCCATTGCAGGTGCAGGTTACAGCCACTTCCCATTGATTGTTCATCCCTCTACCTTCATGGTCCTCTGTTGGGACATGTCCGGGGCATGTCTGTACGTCCAGGCTTGTCCCGAATTCAGGAGCCGGGCTAGGGCCTCCCTGAATCGGTAGTGCCACATTTCACCCTTTTATTTATAAATTTTTTCAGTGGGGACCATGAAAGCTGGGGTTACCCCGATTCTCTTCAGCTGCGTGGAATGTAAGTTACTGTGCCTAGCTTAGGTTGATCACCACCCTCGTGTGGAGCCTTTCCCGTCATTGACTACCAGTCATGAGACCACCATGGCGAAGGAATGCTGGTCCCAAAGAGGAACTCAAGGTGGCAGAGAAAGGCAGGTTTTCATCATTGCAGGGGCATGTGAAGAGGCTGTGGGCGGGGCAGGTGGAGAGGCTGTCCAGAAGAGCTCTGGAAGGTATGTCAGGATATGAGGATTATAGATTAGACCAAGGCCTCACGAATCTGCAACCAAGTTCAAACCACATCTCTAAATAGAGATTTTTAATATGTCTAATTTCACTTTCACAGAAGCTTAATTTCCTTATTTGTAAAGAAGGATACAGTTTATATATGATATGTATATAACATACATTAATGATATATACTTATACAAAATGATATAACTCATATAAATCATGTATAATTTTTCTCATTTATCAAATAAGGAAATGTACAGCTTGAGACAGGAAGAAATTTACCAAAGAACACACAGGTCTTTTAGTCCTAGAAACCACACTACATTGCTGTTCTCCTATGTCACTCATGACATATGTCAAATGGGGCCAATGGCCTTCTCATGATTACTTTTGAGGAACTCCTTGCAAATACTTAGGAATAACTGTCATCTAATGGCTCTAACTGGGATTACTAAAAGCCTTCAAGGATGTCTGGTGAGTCTTTTTATTAAATTTTATTTTATTATTTAATGAAATTAGCAAGCACAGTGAGTAGGCATCCCTACCTCCCTCCTTCTCCCCTCCTACTCCCCTTTTTCTTCGTCTTCCCTTCTTCCCCTCCTTTTGTGGATCCGACCCATTCCCACCCACCCTTCTGACCATCTGGTTCTGTGGGTTCTGGTTTTCCCTCTGGATCATCTGCTGTAGTGGGAGTTCCAGGTATCTGTAGCAGACCAAGTGGTCCTTCTTTGGGTGGACCACTAATACGAACACTCCTCTTCACCAGCCTAATCCTCCTAAGGATCCTACTACTTGAAATGATTTCTTCTGGGACCCTCGTTAGTCTATAGAGGCATGGTGGTATGTCGGCCATTGTGTGGATCTGATAGAGTCAAGTCTCATTGCAGTGAGTTCCTGGCTGCAGCAGCCCTGTCTTGAATGAAATGTCTTGTCCTGCAGTGAACCTCCCCATCTTTAGGCTCTTAGAGTCTTACCGTCCCCTCTTCCGCCAGGTTCTCTGAACATTAGAATGGGGAGAGATTTGGCTGGCCTGGTGCCGGGTGAACTTGTGGGATTGCTGGTACTCTTTCTGCATTCTGGTTGGCTGTTGCCTATTTCACCGTTCTTCCACTGCACTAGGCTGCATCCTATCTAACACTTGGCGAGTCTTTTTGTATTTGCAAATAGTATCAGTATTTTCATTTTCTAGTGTAGATTACCAAATATGAACTAACTAGGAACACTAACACAATAGCATTCAATTAATATTTGTAAGAAGAAAAAAATGCCTAATTGTTTTTGATAATGTTTGGGTTATAGAGGGTCATGGTTTGAAATGTGAGTTGTCTCCCACGGGTTCATGTGTTTGAGTTTTTAGTTGTTTGGGAAAGTGATGGCACCTTTAGGAGATGAACCGTTGCTAGAAGGAGGCAGTTACAGAGGATGGGCTTGAGGTTGGCTAGCCCCACCCTGCTTGAATGAGTGAATCTGCTCTTGCAGCTGGGTTTTCGCAGGTCTCAGCTTCCTTGATAGATGTAACTTAGCCTGACTTCAGCTTCTGCCACCAACCTTGCCCTTTCCGTCCTGAAGGACTTTATCTCTCCTTTGGAACTGGAAGTCAAATAAATTTCTCTTTTTTCCCTTTAAGTTGTTTTAGTTTGAGTGTTGTTTCATAGCAACAGAGAAGAGTAACTACTACATAAAGTCAATTGTATTTGCATCAATTATAGCAGTAATTAGGGTAAGAAAGACAATCAGTATGTCTACAATGCTGGAGAACCATTCATTAGAGAGGACAAAGGAACAGAGAGCATCGCTTTGTAGGGATAAAGTTAATCAGTGTTTTAATCTTGGTATAAAATTTCAGCTCTCAAGTCTTGACTACTAAAAAGACATAGCATATTTTTATATTCTTATAAAACACCCTGATTTACCCTGATACCTAGTAGATGTCTATATCTCCAAATTGATTAAAGTGAAATTATCCATGATTGATGTTTTTCATACCTCCTCAAATAAGCGCATCAACCAGTGTTGGTGGTGATGGGGGAAGGGAACAGAATAGGTTTGAAGCAGAAGCAAATAATCTTCATGACATTACAAATAAAAAGCTATCTGCACTTGAAGGGGAGAGAGAAAACACAACATGTGGTTTTAATGGTAGAGGTTCTTAAGCTAAAGATGAATTGTATGCAAAAGTACTGTAGTAATCCTTTTGTCATAGGAGTATGTATTAGCAATTCTGTAACTAATCTGGCTAAACGTGATATATTTTAGATAGTAAGACTATGGTATTTGGGTTGGAATTGCAAGTATCAGTATGAACACACAGTTTTTAATATGCATTTAGGTAATTCTTTTCTCTTTCTTTCATGTACGTGTATATGGGATGCACACGTATGCATGTGTGCTGTGGTGTGTGCGTGCATGTGTGAGTGTATGTGCCTGTGGAGACCCAGGGGTGATGTTGGGAATTATCCTCTGTTGCTCTTCCACCTTATAATCATCAGCTTGGATCTCTTAATTAAGTCTCGAGCACACCATTAGTGCTAGTCTGACTAGAGAGCTTGCATCGATGAGTCCCAGATACCACCTTCCAGGGCTGGAATTACAGGTAGCTACTGCACCCGCCAGACATTTTGTATGGGATATGGGGATTTGAACTCAGGTTCCTTTGTTTGTGAGGCAAAGGCTGTAACTATTGAGCCATCTCCCTAGCCATGTATTCAAATTAAATTCATAAAGAAATAAATATAAATGAGTGTATATCCATGGGTTAGCTTGTAGCTTATATTTTCTCAACTACATCTGCATAGAGGACCAAGAAACAATGACACTCTGGTAGTAATAAGCATTCAAGTCTTGGTTTTAATTATATTGTTTGTCAGAAAGAATCAGGCTTCTTGTGGGAGGAGTGATGGATTCTAGGACCCAGGCAAAGAAATACAAGACCAGGGGCTGGAGAGGTGGCTCAGAGGTTAAGCCTCTGCCTTGGGCGGAAGGTCCTGAGTTTGGATCCTAGACCCCATGTATAGATGCCGGGTGGAAGCGGGGGCGGCCTGCGTTTCTGGTCCTGGGACGGCAGAACTGTGAATCCCGGGGCAGAGTAAACAAGGAGGAGGTAGAGGCGTCCATGGTGGTTCCCGAATTCGCCCATGGTTCTACACCCCCCCCACACACACTTACACATGCACAATTGAATAAATAAAAAAAAATAAAAAAAAATAAAAAAAAGAAATACAAGACCAGTCTGTAGCATGTTACAGTATCAGGATGTAACCAGTTCTGAAAAGTAATAAAGAAGATGAGATGATGTCCAAAGAGAGAGAAGCTAGCATAAAAGAGCTCCTGACAGCTAAAATGGACAATGTGACATGTAGCAATAATATCAGCATATGGTGAGAAGAATAAATAAATATCTTTGTGTCCAACCTGATATGAATAATTCAATAAACAAATAAACAGGAGAACAGATGTCCCTTACTTATATCTACCTTTTCTTCTTTTTCTTTCTTGATCTCTCTCATCACCAACATCTATATATTGTTTTTCTGTCTTGGGGATTGAACCCAGGGCTTGCAGCATGCCAGACAACAACAAACACTCGACCCTGAGATATCTCCCCAGATGTGTCTCTTCTTTTTTTTAATAATTTTTTAAAAATTTTTATTATTATTATTTATTCAACTGTGTGCATATGCGTGTGTATGTGCATGCGCGCGCGCGCGTGTGTGTGTGTGTGTGTGTCTGTGTATGTGTAGAACCACGGACGAATTCGCGAACCACCATGGCCGCCTCCACCTCCTTCTGCCCAGGGATTCACAGGCTCCGCCCTACCAGGACCAGAAGCGCAGGCCGCCCCCGCTTCCGCCTGGCGTCTATACGTGGGATCTGATATCCGAACTCGGGACTTTCCGCCTGCAAGGCGGAGGCTTAACCCCTGAGCCACTTCTCCAGCCCCAGATGTGTCTCTTCTTTATAAAAGAAATCTGTTAAGTACATGTAGAAAAATGAGGGAAATATCAAATCAGTATTAGGTAGCATCATACATTTGCAAGGAAGATCTGCAGTGGGTGAACGTTTGAAGAAAAACATTATTAATATAGTAATGGGCTAATGCATAGTCTCAAAATATCTCTCTTAAGATAAGTGTCAGTTATAAAGGGAAAGGAGTTACTTTGTAGTACATACACCTGATAGACATTACCTTAACAGTTGATCAAAATTAATATCCCAAGATACATGATATTATTGTGGGTCAGGCTTTTATTTTAAATGTCCAAGTTCTTGTATTCAGGAGTCAACGATTCAGAATACACATGGAGGATTAAGACAGAGTTTATTAGAAAAAGAATGGAACTCACGGATATGGATTCCTCGAAGTGCAAGAGAACCGTCTGATGGACTGTGCTGAAATCTTGTGTTCTTTGTCCGGGGATAGAAGTGGGAGAGTAGCGTAAGAAGATTAAGGCAGATTTTGTTAGAGGAGAGAAAGAACAGAACTCATGGACATCGAGTCCACAAGGGGCAAGGAGTTAGAAAAGAACTCACGGACTCTAGACATGGAATCCATGAGGGGCGAGAGAAAGCCAAGATGGCTGACAGTGTTAGTGGTATTTATAGGGTTAGGCAATGCTGGGAAAAGTGACTTTACCTTATTGGTGAGCTCCAGTTTCTGCAAACCTGATTGGAACTTTTGGTCTCACATCTTTGGTCTGTTCACATCAAAGCCCAGCCCAGCTGATCTTGTGGCGGACCTCACAGTTGAACTTAACTGCAATGGAGAGCTCATCTCCATGTTCTTTCATAAACAGAGGGTGGGGGGGGGGGTTGTTGCCTTATCTCTGTGAAGGATTAAAACTAGTTCCTCCAGATTAATAGGTTGCATTCTTTCAGGATAATCTCAGTGTGGGGGATGACCTGAGAGGCCTTCAAAGACCTTCCCACCATGGCATTGTTCTGAAACTGCCTAAATGTGTGAGATAGGCAGTGGGCAAAGGTTTGTTTTGATGGTGAAATATTCTGTTCATCTGTGCACTTGCACTTTCCATTTCCACAATTTCCACCTCTATAAATTCACTGTTAATATCAAATCAGACCCACCCACAATTACCTTTCTTGCTTGATCCCCTACTTCCTATCAGCTTTCATACTTATTATACCTCAAACTTCAGAGGGCATCTCAGTAATTGATTGACTGTATAATGTACTAATTCCCAGAGACACAGAATTTCTCATCATGGGAGCCTTTGCCTGTGCTCGTCCAGCTGGCACAATATCATCTTGCTTGTCACTCTCCAGTCACCTCGAAGAGTCCCTGATGTCTTTCTGTTCGTGTTCTTCCAGAGCCTTATCCAGGCTCCCACTGAATATCCCAGACAAGCATTTACCGGCTTCTATTTCTTTCGTACTAGAAGTCCTCAGGCTTCTATGTGTTTAGGAATTATGAAACTTGCTAAAAATGCAGATCCAGGGAGCACAGACTCCTGTTTATCACCACCATAATGTTAGTCCAAGAGTGTTGCAGCATGAAGAACAAAATCCCCAGGGCCCATGTCATGAAGACACGGAATAGGCCTTTCCGACCCGAGGACCTTCATTCATCACTGATTATCTTTGCACTGTGCTCGGAACTATACTAGACAATGAATACCAAGACATGAATCACTTGCCACCTACCAGATCTGGCAAGCACGGGCCTGCAATCAACGCAAGCGACACGTATGAATGTCCCCATGTCAGGTCACAGAATTATGGCTCGAGGTTTGCCAAGTGGAAAGGAATTTTCTAAGGACTCCAAGAGAAGTTACTTTGTCGAGACGCTGGACACAGTTCCCAAGCCTGAGTGAACTGCAGATTACTTCATCAGGCGATACTGTCATGTGGCTCCTGTCCTCAGCTACAGAATGAGAGGATCGGCCAGGCCACAAGGGTAATGGAAAGGCTAATACAGGCAGCAGTAATTGATGGGTCACTGGATCAAACACCTTTAAGCCAGACACGAGGGATGGCCCTTGCCTATTGATTATTATCCCATGGCTTTAAATAATCCTGCGCGTGCTAGGGGACAGACATAGAGGAGCTGGTAAGGAAAGGGACCCAAGGAAGGTCACGCAGTCGTCCGGTGACAAGTTAAAGGCATCCAGCACAGCCCTGTGGCTTCCTTTCTGGTGCACTTATAAGAGGGGCGAAGAACTGAAACTGGCTGCTAATTATTCAAGCTGGACCCACACTCTGCTGAGCAGCACATTCACCAGCGTTCTGTCCCATGCGGGCTGTCGGTTAGACCAGGAGAAGGCGATTAAACATGTCAGCAATAGGCGCGGGGACAATTGGGGGCAGTAATTGGGAGACACCCAGGCGCTCCGTGGTGACTGCTGTCTAGTTCTCCCTTTCAGAATCTAAATTCACATTAACATGTTGATGACCTTATCTAAACTGGATGGAATTTATTAACAACAGAAATAATTGCAAAAGTGATACATATTTAGATAACCAGATAATCAGAATCTGGTGCCAGAGCGACTTTACAAAGTGGATTCAGTCATCCTCCTTCCAGAAACAGTCTCCACTTCTTAGTTTTAAAATCAGCTTTCCAGTTTGATAGGTGAATGTACCCAGGGCTAGCACCTCTCGGTGGCTACAAATTAAGCTTATTTGAGAATATCTGGCATAGATATCTGGTAAAATTATTTTTATCTGAATCTTTTTCTGTAGAAAATTCTGAGGAAAATAATTTTCCTGCATGGTTTCTAACTTCATTTTTGCTTTAAGAAGCATATATTTTAACCTTATTTTACAAGGTTAAGAAGTATTTCTTTTCGAATTTTCTTCTGGGAAGGAAATGATTATCAATCCTCTAGACTTTTCAGAGTACTTAAGATCATACTTAATCTGAATTAAAAAAAAATCCAGTACCACAGAAATTTAAAGCATTAAGATTCAGAAAGAGGCAACACTTTGGGTCCTGTAAGGATGTTGCTAGTTGTAATATGAGTCTTGCTACCATGCAAGAGTCACAGTGCCCTGGCCTCCTAAGAGAAGTTGTGAAGCAGATGCCCTCTCTTGGTGGGCTGATATACCTCTAATAACAAGCTGAGTTCTCATCCGTAGTTTTTCTTTATCATTTGCTGCAATCACAATATCTGTGGATATGCAATGTAAGTTTAGTAACTTTGATACATATGCTTGCGAAGCTCTCCATCCGTTCCAGGAGGAAATCAGGACAAGTGTTGTTAGCTTTGTTTAGCTGGAGGGGAGGAAGGGCACTCAGAAAGTTTATGATGGATCAAAAGTCCAGGTGTGGAGCAATGCCATTCCTTTTCCATTTTTCTTTTCCTTTCTCCTTTTCTTCTTTCCACCTTTTGTATGTGTGTGTACACGTGTGTTCATGTATGAATGTGGATATGTGCATATGAGTGTGTGGATGCATGCCTCTGTGTGTGTGTGTGTGTGTGTGTGTGTGTGTGTGTGTAGGCCAGGGTTCAGTGTCAATGCTTTTCTCAACCACTCTTCACTTTATTGATTCATGGATTATTTATTTACTCATTTATTATTGGAGACAAGGTTTATCATTGAAACTGGAGGTCCCAGTTAGGTTACATTAACTAGCCATAAAGTCCCTGGGACCTTCCTGCCTATATCTTCCAGGGTTGGTGTTGCAGGTGTATGTAGCTACTACTGACTTTTTTGTGTGAGTAGTGGAATAGAACTCAGCGATTCATGCTTGTGCTACAAGCTGTCTTCCCAGCCCCAAGCTATGCTTTTCGAATCAGGCCCCATGTTATCTCCCTCTTCTTTCCTCTCTGCCTCTTCCTACTAAATATCTAGATGTGCTACCTGTGTAAGCACTAAGTATTTACCCACAGTGCCCTGAAACCTAGCTTGTAGGATAAGATTCTTATTCTAAATGGACTTGTAATAGGTAAAAGGGTTAATCAAGAGCGTCAACATATTATAGAGGGGTCATGGTATAAATATGTGCAGAGAGGGGTGTGACAGGGACAGATAAGACTGGCCAGTTGGATATGTGACCAAGGTAAAAGATGGGCTTTGGTGCATTAAGAAACATTTCTTCGTATAGTTCTCAAGAAAATCCGAAGTAAGAGGAGGCATGGGAAAACCTAAAATTAGCAATTTGCAAAGTGTTTTTCCATGAGAAACTCTGCAGAGAAGAGTTTCTACGTTTAAATAATTTTGTGAACTATAGCATGAGCCGTATAAAAATTTTATACTCTGATTGAGTTTTGAGGACTTTTGGAAACTCTTCCAAAAGAAATCGGTTTAATTTATACCTTTCAACTAAAATGGAAAAAAAAAATGGAGGGAAAAAAACCCAACAAACAACTTTTGGTAGTGGAATGTAGAAACTTTAGAAAACACAGCCTTAGATCCTCAGGCCGGTAGGTCTGGCTTTGGCTGTGGGAAGTGCAGGGAAGCCAGTCTCGCTCAGACATGTCAGAGACTCCAAGGCCAACAACCCAAAATGAGGACAGTGTTGCCGTCCCACGCAAAACTCAGAGCCAGAGGCTTCCAGGTCTCAAGGGAAGAGAGGAAAAGAGGAGGAAAGGCAGACCTCACCCTCAGTTTCCTGTCTTCCAGACAACGGTGTGGTTAAGTCAGGCCTAATCCTGAAACGGAAACCAGGCCCAGGAATGGGGGTGGAGAGGTAGTTAGGGTCAGATGAGGTAGAGGGCTTGACAAAGACCATGGGCTCCTGTCTTGGGGCGACCTCCTCTTTTTCTTTAAGATAGAGCTCCCAGCTCATCTGCTTTATGAGGTGACCTGATTAGAAAACAACTGGATGACTGGCCCTTCTGGTTTCTAGGAGAGCATCAGTACTTGTCTTTCTCCCTCTCCTCTATTAACTTGATTAAAACCCATTCTGACAGCAACGTTCCTCTCAGCCATGGCCCAAACAGACCTCAGATTATGGCCAAATTCTTTGCTACTTTCTTCCAAGAGTCCTTCATATTACGTTTGCTTCCCCAGGGATGAATTGTGACTATACTTCTAATCAAGATGGTGCTTGGCCCACTCTAGTGCCTCAACATTTGCTGAGCATGTAGATGTCCGGTTTTCAAAGAAAGGGTTACTTCGGTGTGCCATGCTCCTTTGGGAAACTTGCAGATAAAGGACAAGGGGCCAAAGTAGAAGTGAGATCAAGCTTTATCGTACTAGACTATACATCATAGGCTTTCCCTGAAATACTTTCTTTGGGGCTTACCATACTCCCCATGAATGGGCATCATGCTGGGTCACCAAGCACAGAGCTGGGCAGGCACATGGTCTCTCATTTTGAGCCACAGCTTTATCAGGGTAGTCACCAACAGGATATAGATTTCAGCACCAGGAGACTAGAATCTAATGCTGGTCCGATCATTAGTTAGTGTTGGATTCTTGTTATCTAACATTGGACTGTAGACCATGGATTTCTATTAAGTTCTTCTATCGACATGACCTACATTAGGATTTCTTCCTAAACTTGGCAGCAAAGCATCACTTAAAGGTCATTGATTGTCCCCCCCTTCCCCCGCAAGACTGATGATTACTATTCTGCATTGGTCACTGGGGTAAAATGTGCGAATCTTAGATGTGAAAAATCTTAGACCTCGAGAAACTTGTCACTCACTAGATGGTGCTGTTGTATCAGCTTCATCTATTTTCTGGTTCTGGTTTAAAAACTTCAGGAATCCATTTCCCGCGGTACTGGCTTGTTATCCTATGATTCCAGGTATTGGTAGGAGGACAGCATGGGAGAGAAAGCAAATATTATGCGTGTATTTTATTAGCATCAGTCCTAAGCCCTAGTTTAAACTTTAGGACCACGATAAAGCCATATACATAGTGTGGTCGGCTTCCCTGACAGACTAAAAATAATGTCTCGTCGGACATTATGGGATTAAAAGAATGTTCTCATTGGTTGCAGGAACTCTGTATTGGCACAGTGTGGACAATTTCTGGAGAGTGTTAAGGTGGCAGAGAGTACATCACGTGTGCATGTGCAGTGGACACTCTTAGCATCCAGGTAATGGAATCATCATTTCAAGGCAATGGAATTTACATTGTCCTTGAAAGCTGGGTTTCGAGTAGTTCCATAGCTTACCAGGTAAAAGGTGTCTACTGCTAATCCTGACACTTGAATTTGATCCTCGAGACCCCACATGGTGGAGAGAACTGACTCTATGAAGTTGGCCTCTGATTGTTGCATGTAGATATGTGAGGTCTTAGGCAGATCAAGACAGAGCTGGCTGGGAGGAGAAGCTGGCAGGAACAGCGTGGCTCTCCTCATACTGCCACGTGCAGGTGCCCAGCTCCGAGGAGTGGAGAACTCTAAATCCAATCTTGCTTCAGGTTGTTATGGAGACACAATTTGTTCAGAGGCAAACACTTTTCATAATTTATTGGCTTGATTTGTAACTTGTAAATATTTAAATATGTAGCGAATGGGCTTCTGTTTATGTTCTTGCCTTAGACCTGCAAATGTTACAGGTGGACGTGCCTGAAATAGCCCTATGGTATGACAACCTTCATCTCTACTGTGCAGGTAAGAAAACTGATGCTCAGATAGTTTAAGTGCATTGTCTCATTTGTTCTCATATGCACAATGCTTTATATCTTACTGTCTCTGAAATCAGGATGCACGCTACCACAGATCTCTGCATCACGGGCATGTTGAGTTGACCCCCAGTCTTATTTGCTGGTTATACCATAGCTAGTTAGTACCTTAAGTTGATGATGTCCTAGATTGTGGGAAGTCACTAGCTTTGACAAGTTTGCATGGGTTAGTTGGAACTGGCACCTCTGTCCCCCAAGTTCACTTCAATACTCATGACCTTAGCCAGTTTCAGAGTTCATGTTTCTGAGGATTCTCAACTCTTTTACTCTCGTTTCCCTTAGCATTTTCACGGAGCTTGTAGGTTATATTGTGACTGTGTCCCATTCATTCAAATTTTGTATGTCCTGGTTCTTCAGCTCATTGCGAGCTCTGGTATAGTATATACACATGTATTTTCTAGATGATTATACACTATATTCAATGAAATTCAAGAAGTCTCTGAAGTCAGATTTGGGTTTTATGGTACAGTGTTATAGAGAATATATGTAATTTCCGTGATCTTTATTTTTCTTGCTTATGAAGTGTGTCTAATAGTTGTCTCAGAAATACAGGACCAGATGTAAAAGCACTTTGGCAAATAGTAGGTTCTTGTTACATATTCGGATCTTGGAAGGTCAGGCTCTATATGGGTTTATCCACTGCCCTATCTGCACCTCTCCGGGATTCATTCCTTCTATTGGCCATCGCTCAACAGATGTTTACTGACCATCTGTTATGTACCAAGTACTGTGCTGGGCCACAGGCTAGGACAGTGAGCTAGATGTGCAAGATGTCTGCATTCTTTATGAATTGAAGTAGATATAGAAAAGGAATCAAAAGAGAAGCCAGGCACACACAGGGCTGGTCAATCATGAAAAGGCTAAGAAGGCTGTGTTGGAAGGCAGGTGGAAGTGCTTCTTCCCTTGTAGTTGGTCTTAGATTTTGAAATCCTGAAGTTTCTCTAAGTCTTATTGTTCTCTCTGTGAGATGGAGTTGTGTGGATGACAAATCTTACTCAGGAAAACACTTGTGCTATGATTGCCTTTCCTTCTAGCTGCTCTGGAGAAAAGGCATAAGAGTGTACTTACCTCAACAGCAGTGACCTGTGCTGATGTTAGACTCAGAATATGTCCCTGTCCGCATAGCCTAGACATTTCCTCCATTTTAACCCAAGAGTATTTATGTATTTGGGGGTTCAAATCAAGGGCCTCTTAATCTCAGCACTGATGACACTTACGGCTAGATAGTCCATGGATTTTGGGGGGTGTACGGAGATGTTGTCCTGTAGCTTTAGGAAGCTTTATAGCATCTCATGCTAGCAACAGCCTCTTCTCCTTTTGGGGTGGGGTGTGACAATCAAACCTGTCTCTAGTCTTTGTCAAATATCTTGTGGGGAGTTCAATCAACAGCAGGTGAGATTTGCTCCTCCATCCCCTCTGGGGATTTGCTTGGGGACAGGGAAGAGTGACCTTCATTGACTGGCTGGTGGAGCGGGGAACTGCGAAGTCTGTCTCTAGAGTTTCCAGTAAGAGGATGCGACTGCCAAAATGATTGGATTCCATTCCTAATTAATTGAGCTGCCAACATCTGTTTGTGGTAATTGAGGACAGCTGTGATGCTGGCATGGCTGAGACCCCCGCGACCTTGTATGCAGGTATTCAAGCTGGCCCCTGCCCTCCTCTCCCATTAGCTTCTTGCAAGAAGATCCTAGCAAGGTCAATGCAGTGTGGAGAGTGGAATCAATCCAGGCACTACTCTAGACTGGACACTACTGTGTTGGTCGGGACACACAGCTAACTCTAGAGCATCCACTATGTTCATGTAACAGTCTTGGTTTTCTAACACTGCTTTAATTTGGTTATATCATATGCTCATGCATTTACAATTAATATAACATAAAAGGAAATAAGCATAAAATATTGATAGTTTGGGCATCGTATGAAGTAGGATTTTGAGGGGAAGAAGGCGTCTTTAAATTTGTTTGTGTTTTCTAAATTTTGATTGGAGAGTATTTAGAAGTTCTTGAAATATATGGGGGTAGTAGTAGGTGGAGAATCTGTGAGCTAACAGGGTAGTTGAGAACGTGGGTCTTCTCTGGTCTTTGAGAGTGCATTTTAGGAACAAAGCTGACCACTTGGGGGTTGACATCCCTCGATGTCCGATGCCTGCCTTTTCTCTGAATTCATACTGGTTGACGTCACAACTTACCCTCCTAGGGCATCACATGCCTTTCCCCTGAATCACTGTAAAAAAACAGCATGCTGCTCGCAGTCACAAGGCCTGTGTGTGAAGGGCAGCTACAGAGGCAGTGGTCACCCGC
Organism: Typhlomys cinereus; assembly: GCA_023101885.1. Classification (NCBI taxonomy): domain Eukaryota; kingdom Metazoa; phylum Chordata; class Mammalia; order Rodentia; family Platacanthomyidae; genus Typhlomys; species Typhlomys cinereus. The sequence goes on from JALPQD010000147.1 coordinate 2,068,191, forward strand.
ACGCTGGCCCCCAGAGCCTTCTGTCCCAGGGGATTAGCAGTCGTGGCTGGTGTGTAGACTCTGGTCCTATGAGGAAAGTGAGGCGGTGGAATGACAACTTCAGCTCCCATGCTTCCTTTTCTGCAGCCAGAACAAGCTAAGACCATCTCTTCGGTACTCGTGCAGCTTGCCTTGTGAGTCTGGGCCAGCTTGAAGGATGCTCTTCTGGAGAGAAGCTGCTGTGTATAGGGGGCCAGTGAGAGCAGCAATCTGGTAAAGATCTGCCTAAAACCCCTTTATACTCGTTTTCTTGTCACATACGACTGGAGGCAGTTACAGCTGTACACAGAGTGAGTGAGTCCTGCCCAGTCTCATCCTTGTAGGGGTGGGAGAGACTTTTGGAAACTACCAAGTTGGCTTGAAATGTGTCAGTTCAGGGATGAGAAAACTCCTCCCTTTCTCTCCATGACCTTCCTAGCTTCTTCAAAGAATGGAAAGAAAGAAAGAGTTTAACACTATTTTTCTCACGAAAATGGGAGTAACCAGAGAAGCAGCTAGCTAGGGAGCAGTCGTATTCTTCAAAGACATCTGTCTCCATGAAGATTAAAACCCCCCAGACCTCCCAGGGGCTCCAGGTGTATGTATTAGCACCGTGCTTTTAAACTTATTCAACCTATTTGTCCCTTGCTGTTGCTGGCTAATTAGAACTACTGGGGCTTCAAGCCCTATTCCTGGCAATTTCTCTGCATTCCCCAGGTTGATTCCTGCCCTTGATCTTCCCTGATTTTCTCCACACAGAGCTCTAGGCACAAACACCCACGAGTTCATCCCTCCTCTCTGCTATTATGTGTGCCTTGAGTTGGGGTACCTTGGTTTCTTTGTTGTTAACTCACAGTTTTCTCTGGGATACTGATGCTGATCATGTAATTGCTCTTTGGCGTCATAAACACGAACAACTTTCATTCTCTAAACCTTCAGCCATGGAATAAATGACAGAACGTCTCTCAAAACTCTGACAGGTTCTTTAATTTCCTGGGTGTATTTAGACATTACAGGTAGAGGTCTGATTAAACTTCAGTCTTCAGTGCGATTTAAATCTCATCCCCAGCACCTTTCCTGGCCTACCGAACACTGATTTAATCCATTGCTTAAGACCCGGGGCTCTTGTCTGTTCTTTTTTTTTTTTTTCTCTCCCCAATACTTTGACTCGAGTTGTAGGTCCATAGAGACGCCAACTCTTCCTTCCCATTTTGTGGGATTAACTTTAGTTGCATCGGAGAACTTTGAGGGTCTCCAGACCCTCATCTCTCCAGAGAGATGGTAGAGGCAGGTTCATCATTTGGTAACTGCCTACATGTCATGATAGAAAATTCATTGTGGATCTAGTGAATACTGATGCTGGTGAAGTTAGTGAACAGATGTCTTCCGCTAAACGTTTACATACAGAGGCTTGTCCAGAGAGGGCTTGTCAGATGCCTGGGACTGGTCCACAGCTCAATGGCTTTTCTAGGAGGCTTGCTCTTCTTAACAGACCAGTGCTCTTGCCTTTCCTCTGCGCTCTTTCATAGGTAGGTGCTGTTGAGTTCTTTGCAGCAGGATGCTAGAGCGAATGGCTTTTATCCTTCCCTCTAGATATCTTGGGCAGGATCCACTTTCTCACCTTGTTGAAATGGGCTTCCGAGGCAAGTTTCACAGGTTGAAGTGGTTGCTAATCACTTCAAGAATACCACCTATCATCAAGGTCCTAGGTCAAGCCCTGCTAATAGCTGTCTATGCATGGCAACTGTAGAGACCTGGATCTGTGACTCTGGAAATGCCACACAGGGAGTAAGATGCAGGCGCCTGTGTCTGGCAGACACTCCTCACCATGCTGGGTAGTCTCTGAAGTGCCTCATTCATTTCTTTGGGGTTGAAACATTTTATCTTAGACTCTATATACCCTGATAAGGCCAGGGGACCATTGATAAATCTACTCCCCCTAGTCTGTCCTCTCAGGGGTTAGCATATATGACCTATGAAGTGACACACAATTGTGGTGGCTAGAGGTGGAAGATGGAAGGGTGGGTCAAGTTTAACAATTTCTGAGGAAGCTGTTGAACCCTGGACACTGGCAGATCTATTTAAAGTGTGGGGTTGGTACAATTGCTTTATCTGCAGCGTTTGCATTTTTGTTGCCAGTTTTGAGCATACACAGAAATTCCTATTCAACATATTATTATTTACTCTTATGTTTCCCAAGTGCTACTTATATATCGGGTGCTGTCACCTGCATTGATAAATTAATTTAACCTCACAGTGATCCGATGAGGGAGTAATTATTATCACCATTAGTCTTTCATAGATGAGAGACCTGAAGTACCCAGACCTTGTAGAAAGTATCCAGGGTTAAGCAGTTGGTACAGTAAGAATTTGGACTTGGGGGTCTGATTCCAGAGGCTGAAAATTTTTTAAATATTTATTTATTTTTCCCTAATAATATAAGCTTAATAGGTACCCCGGTTCCCTTCCTCCCTCTACCCCTCCCTAGTCCCCCTTGCACCCTTCCCCCTTTTCCCATTCCTTTCACCTCCCCCTTCTCCCAGTGCCTCCCCCTTCCTCCTTCCCTTTCTCTGGAGCATCCTTTTGTATGAGGGTCCAGAGGCTGAAAATTGAGACTTCATTTTAATTGCTGTTGGCAGTTTTGGGTATTTGTTCTTCCTAAACCTCCAAGACTTAGAAACGTTTTGGCTCACTGTGGTATCATCCTTCCTAGTCTCAGTGTGGAAGCATTGAAGAAACCTGACTGGTCTCTTTAAAGGGGCAGTTTAGATACTGAGTAAGATATGAGCCTGTAGAAATAGGTCAAAAAACCCAGACAGAGAATGGTAGGGGAAAACCAAGCATAGGTATGACACTAATATTGTTTTCTCCTTCAAAGCATTTCATTCCCTCGAGAATTTCATAGGAGGGAAAGGACTTTGGAAAAGTTTAAAGAAGTCCCTCCAGTGCTCTCACCTAAAGATTAGTCCTCATTGGGTCCATGTGAGTGGATAGTGCCAGATCTTTACATATGGTATCAAGTGGGAAAAGTCTTAGAATATGGAGATAGTATATTTAGATTCAGTTCTAACGCCTTTATTTACCAATTTATAACCCAAAGAGCTTAGTTATTGTTATAGAACTATAATTTCTTTATTCCTAAGATAAGGAAGATTCTCCATTATTTCATAAGGCTGTGAGAGATATAAATGTGATAATAGCTAGGAAAATCCTTTGCACAATGATACATAAATATATATAAAAACATCATTTTGAATGACTGCTATTGGTGTGTTGTTGGATAATCAAATAATCAGTGAGTTTTTATTGAGAGCTATTATATAAGGCATGTGTTGGACTCTAATGGAGAAGGTTGATGTTACAGCCTTCAGGGACTTTGTAGTCTTGTATCTGAGCTGAGACATGCTGACTTACAACCACACAGAGATGTAAATGGCCTGTGCCATGCCAGTCATGTGGGAAGAAAGATACTGGAATTCAGAAAAGGGGAGTCAGTTTTGGCAAGAAGAATGTGATGGTGGAAAGTTTTAGGAGGAAAGAATTTTTGTTGTAAACCTAGGGAAATTGTTAAGAATCAACTGATAAGAAATTTGAAGCAAAAGACATCTACTTACCTGAAAATTACATAGACCTTGGATGTGAAGAGTTATAAAGGAATGGAAGGAAGTAAAGTTGAACAGGTGGGATGGGACCAGAACATAAAGAGAGTTGAGAGCTGGGAGCTCTAGATGGATTTTGAATGGTGAAATATCAAGGTCTTTTGAAAGATTAGAAAAGTCGGACTAAAATATGTATAATGGATCAGTGTCCAATGGACCTTCTGTGACAAGATCATATGGCAGTTGTAACGACTCCATTAACAGAATGCAAATAATGAGGAATAACAGTGATGAGAAGGAGTATATTTTGGTTAACACATCATTCTAGAGCCCCAAGACATTTATTCTTATCACTTAGTAATTCTCTTCAGCAATCAATACTTGTACTCTGAGGTTGCTAATCAAAATGCTGGGGATGAGAATATTGCACAAGGCCCCTGCTCTGAAGATTGTCGTGGAGTGGCAAGTGATGAATGAGCCTTTTTGCCCTGCAGATCTGAGATGAGGCTTGGGAAGATCAGTTCAGGATGAAGGAGAAGATGTGTGAAGCGTGCATTAAACTATAAACAGTTCACATTCATGGTCTTCAGGAAGTTTGTAGTACTCACTGGTGAGATCAGGGACTTTCTTATCCGATTATATTTAGACTTTGTCTTTTAAGGAATGAACTGCCACCAAATTCCTTGAAAAGGAACAAGGGATATGTTTTAGGAGAGCAGCCCTGGTGACAGTGGGGAAGAAAATTTGAAGTCAAAGTGGATCATGATCAGTCGTAAGAAAGTCAGTCAGGAGTCTACAGCAGTGGTTCAATGAAAGGCAAAGAGACTCTGAGTTAAGTTGGGGTGGTAAAGAAAAGGAAGTTATAAAACTTTGACAACTTGAGTTAATTAGCTTTGGATACTATTTGGATGTGGAAAGTGACGGACTTGACGGTGTGAGAGGTGGTGGGCTGCCAACACAGATTCATTGTCTAACTTACCTCTCATCCGTGCAGACTGATTTTACCTTGCAGCTGCCTAAAATTAAGGGAGCTTTCATAACCTCTGTGTCTTAAGAAGCAAAGAGGAATATGTGTGATTACCTGTGGTCAATGCGATAATCTTGGTAGATTCCTTTCTAATGTACCGTGATGCAGTCCCTTGTAGGTCTGGACTTTCCATTCTCTTAGAATTCCACTAACTGACGTGATAGACCTCAGGATCTTCTGATGAGGTTAGATAGCTCCTCCTCAACCGGATCATGGCAAGTATGGATTAAGACATCTTTGTTAGCAGCTGCTGAGCTTGGAAGCTATTATTTGAAATGATTGTTGGATTGGGACGGAGTAGTCGCTTGGCCTGGAGAGAGCTAGAGGGAAATTCAGTGAAATTGGTCAATGACGATCAAAAAAATAGTGGATAGTGTGAACTTGGTTGGTGAAAGATGTCAGTGGTAGAAGCAGCTGGGAAATGTAATGGAAGTTCAAGCATATGGACATGACATGTGACTGAGTCTTAGATTGATTGGACTGTGTAGGCTGTGTGACACCATGAGCCACACTTGCGGATGATGAGCCTCTTTCCTGACTTCTCCCGCCAAGTCTTTCTTGGTTTTTGTATCCCAGGTGTTTCCCTCTAACGGGGGAAGACTAGCAAGTTACTCGGGGTCCAGGAAAAACCATCCCAGTGGGCCTCATTTCAGGGTATTAGCAGCCATCTGTGGAATTCTGAATTGACTGTTGTAATTGCTGGTAATTCTCCTTAAGGAGGAATGAAGCAATCGTCACAACTCTAATGGGTTTTGGAAATTAGAATTCCATACTCTTTTCCTCTAATTATCTCCACTAGAGGGTAAAACTTTGGCATGCTTGACTTTTGACCTTTATGAATAAAGTGGTCCATTATGGGAATAAGAATAGTGTGAAGATGAATCTGCTTCCTCAGGTTTGGAGAGAGCCCTGTTGTTCAGTGTTCTATAGGCTGAGAGCAGGGAGAAGTTTCATCACTCAGAAAACATGAAGTCTCCTGCCATGAGTCAATTTGCTGATTTTTCTTTCTGTATATTAGCCTGAAAAACACCCAGGGCAGCAGAGTTTTCTGTTTTGTTTTGATAGCGTCCCAGTGCCCAGAACACTGTGGGATAATGAAGGTTTCCATAAATACTTGTCAAATAAATGAATGAATGATCTCAACCTGTGATTCAAGTCTAAAATAGCCTAAAGTAGAATCTAGAGAGTTGTTATTTTCAAAGAGGTCAGAAATGGAGCTGAAGCCAGAGTTGGAGAAGGCTGGAAGAATATGCTACCAACAAAGAGGTCAGAAAGACGCTGATTAAATCCACACCGGGAGGCAATCACAGAAAGGAAGTGTGGCTTCATGGCATAGGATGGCGTGCTGATATGGGGTTAGGTCAAAGCTCGGTTTAAAAGGTTCTACCAGAAGGATCGAGCCCCTTTATTTTATCTTTGACCCTAAACATGGTCTTGTCAGGGAAGTAGTTTGTCTTATTCACTGTGAATTTCTGGAGAAAAACATCCCTCAAGCAATTCATCTGGTAGGTCCTATTTCAGAGTAAGGCATGCTACTTTACACTGTGAAAATGTGGGGAAAAAATCTTAGATTTTATGAAACACACTGCAGGGTGAACCAATATATAGGAAGCCCAAGACAGATTTCATGCTAGGTCTTTCCTGGGTACCTCACGGCTCATGATTTTCAACGCCAAAATAGCCCTTCCAGCCATTTATCAAGGACTTATAATTTCTCCGGTACGGTCCCAAGTGATTTACCTCCTCTATTCTTTCAATTCTCACAAGTCCTGGAGATTAGAAATTGTTATCTCTTATTGATGAGGACTTAGAGGTTTGGAGAAATTAAATAATGTGCTGAAGGTCACACAAGGAGCAGATGGCAGAGGTCGAATTAAAGTTCTGATTTGTTTTATTTTCAAGTCTGCAGGAAGAGACATGTAGCAATCTATCAAGAGACCGAAGGAGAGAGGAAAACCCGGCTGCTCAGGCTCTTCCGAAGCTGTTCACGTTAGCAGTGTCCTGAAGCAGCATCGGTCCCTAACAGGTAACCAGACCCTGCCTCTCAGCCAAGTCCGAAGGTCTTCCATGCTTCCCCCATGGTTTGTGTTGCTGTCTTGTTTTACTTTCACACTGGAAACTGCTAACCTTTTTTTTTTCCAGCTCAAAGAGCATGTGGTTCAGTAGTGTTCCTATGCTTAACGGGAACACAGGAAAGGTTCTGGGAAATGACACTGGGTCCTTGTATCTCATCGGAGAGGAGGACCCAGAGGAGAGTTTGGCATGCTCATTAAAGGATGCTCCGGGGATGGGAGGGGGAGGCACTGGGGGATGGGGAGAGAAGGGGGAGGGGAGGGGACACAGGGGGATAGGGGGTTGGAGGGAGGGGGGACCCATGTACCTGTTAAGTTTGTATGAGTGGAAATAATAAAAAAAGAGCATGTGGTTTTAAGAACTGTTCTATCCTCGTGAGCTCCGTGGATTTGATATTGCCCAGCTTCTTTGCAGACTTGCTTCTGTAGCACAAAAGTAGATTCATATCAGCCTGACCATTTGGTAAGCTCAGTACCAGTTTTTATGATGGGTAAGGAAATTTCTCGGTTCACGTTTGAATACAACATTTTGAGAACCCTGAAGACATGACTTCATGGCTGTGCACCAAAGTCGTAATTGGACGGTAGAGGATAGTTCGTGCCTTAGTTAGGATGCAGGAAACAGACACAGCTCCTGCTAAAGCAGGACTGGGCTGGTTGGTTTTCAAGGTTTGATCCTTGCCCAGCATAGCAAAACTTTTGGTGCCCCGTGTCATGACCTGATCACATCATTATTGCTTTCAATAGACATTGCCCTGATGCCCTGGATAGTTTTATGTGAATCAAGTTTCTCTTGGGCTAATGGGGTTTTGCTTCATGCATAAGTTGTATCTCCACTTTTTGTCTTAGGGACTTTTCTGTGGTACTGGGTGTTGCCTACTGAGCATGCTCAAGTTGAGAAGTGTGTGTGTGTGTGTGTGTGCACACGCACATGCATGTGTGTAGATGTATTCATGAGAAGGAGAAGACACACAGAGAGATTTTGAAAATTAAATAGAACCTTTCTTGCATGTAAAAGGAAACTAATTAAGCACATCCAAGAAAAGAATGTGTAGGGGCTGGAGAGGTGGCTCAGGGGTTAAACCTCTGCCTTGCAGGCAGAGGGTCCTGAGTTCGGATCCTAGACCCCACGTATAGACGTTGGGTAGAAGCGGGGGCGGCCTGCGTTTCTGGTCCTGGTAGGGCGGAGCCTGTGAATCCCAGGGCAGAGTAAACAAGGAGGAGATGGAGGCGTCCATGGTGGTCCCAGAATTCCTCCGTGGGTCTACACACACACAACACACACACATGCACAATTGAATAAATAATAAATAATAAAAATTTTTTTAAAAAAGAAAAGAATGTGGCACAGTCACTGTTACCAACTCTCAACAGTTGGGATCTTGTGAAATTAAAGAGCTTCTGTTCAGATAAAGAGATTGTCACATGAGCTCAAAGGCAACCCACAGAATGGGAGAAAATCTTCACTAACCACATATCTGATAGAGCTCTATTGTCCAGAGTGCACAAAGAACTTAGAAAATTAAACACCAAGGAAACCAATGGCCCAATTAAAAAATGGGCCCTGGAACTTAAAAGAAATTTTACCAGAGATGAAATTAAAATGTCTAACAAATATCTTAAAAAATGCTCCACTTCTTTAGCCATCAGGGAAATGCAAATCAAAACCTCCTTGAGATATCATCTCACCCCGGTCAGGATGGCAAAAATCCACAATACAAACAACAACAAGTGCTGGAGAGGATGTGGAGAGAGGGGAACTCTGCTACATTGCTGGTGGGAATGCAGGCTCATACAGCCATTCTGGCGAGCCGTCTGGAGATTCTTAAAGAAATTAAAGATTGAAATGCCATATAACCCTGCTATTCCACTTTTGGGAATAACCCCCCATGCAGCAGAGGTTCGCCTCGATAGCACAAGCACGATTATGTTCATAGCAGCACTGTTTACAATAGCAAAGTCATGGAATCAATCTAAATGTCCAACAGTTGACGAGTGGATAAGGAAACTGTGGTACATCTATACAATGGAGTACTACTCAACCATCAAAAATGATGAATTACTGGAATTTGCTGGGAAATGGATGTCATTAGAAACAATTATATTAAGTGAAGTATCCCAATCCCAGAAAGTTAAGCGCCGTATGTACTCCCTAATAGGTGGCTCCTAGTACCAAACTCACCCAGCCCACATTGAAACACTCAAGGGTAAACCTATGTAATACGGTAATTGCAAGGATTGTGAACAGGAGGGATAGGGTTGGAGGGCCACACCAGACACAAGGAGAGAGGGGACCATGTTACAGCAGAGAAAATCGACCTCCAAGGAATGCAAGTAAGTAATGTGACACCTGGTTAAGTTCACAGACATTCGTTCCTGATCATGTACAACTGAGGGGGTATGATCTCACCAGAAGGGGAGGGCATATAGTCTGGCAGATGAAAAGAGATCATTTTGCAAATGGGTGACTGATCCCTCCCTCACTGAGATTTCCTGCTTTTATTACATCTACCCTTGAATGTGCTATTATAACAAGACTCCAGTTTAACAGTTTTTTGTCTCTGGCCAGGGGGTGACATACAGTGCCCATCAGGATGGAGTGAAGGGCATTGCAGGAGCAGCAAAACTGCAAAAGAAAATCAACAAACCACAATCCAGAACTTCAGAGACTCTATATCATCCACGTAGAACTAAGCCAGCCTAATCTCCCCCCATCCTGAAACTCAGGGACATCTGCGGAAGAGGGGGTGGTAAGATTGTAAGAGCAAAAGGATGGGGGGAGCAATGATTTGAAGAGTCTCCACACTAGATAGGGCTGAAGCAATCATAATAGGACTTTGCATGCCCTGCGCCATGTCCGTCACACTATTGACCTCACAAAGTCTAACATCGGCTAAAGGCACCAAGATCCTTGGAGGCAAGGGATTGATGGCCACAGAAGTGTTCCTATGCTTAAGGGGAACACGAGAAAGGGTTCAGGGAAATGCCACTGGGTCCTTTTATGTCATCGGAAAGGAGGACCAAGAGGAGAGTTAGGCATACACAATAAAGGACTCTCTGGGAATTGGGGGGGAGGCACTGGGAGATGGGGAGGGAGGAAGGGGGAGCAGGGGGTTTGGGGGGAGGAGGAGGGGGGGGAGGGAACTGGTCTACCTATTAAGTTTGTATGAGCGGAAATAATAATAAAAAATGTTAAAAAAAAGAAAAGAATGTGTAAAGGGTGGACATTTTTTATTTTTAAAAATTTTTAAACATTTTTGAAATTTTACTTTTTACAAGCATAATGAATGGTTGTCCCTGTCCCCCTTCTTTACCCTTCCTTCCTCCCCCTTTCTTCTCCCACCTTCCCCTCTCTTCACTAATCCATTCCTCTCCCTCCCACCCCCTTGCTTGTGTGGGCTCCAGTGATTCCTTCGGGTCGTCTGCTCTAGTGGGAGCTCAGGCCTCTGTGGCAGATTAAGTGTCTCTTCTTTGAGGAGACCTACTGATAGGCCACTCCCCTTCACCTGTCCAGTCCTAGCTCCAAAGGCTCCCATTGCATGTAAGTATTAAGGATGGAAACTTTTTTGAGAATGACAAAGACACCCAGAGAGATCAGTAATCTTGAGGATAGCCCACCAAATAATGAAGGGTCAAGATCCATTTATCACTGAGTAAAGGCTCCAAGGTTTGTTCTTTATACTATCAATGCTAGAAAACCCATCTGCTTGGTTCTTGGAAGGTTTTAATGAAATTTAGAGAAATGTTTTACATAATGTATCTTTGTAGCATTTTCTGTTCTATCATATCTTTTCTTCCATTCTCTGATTTCTGTTTCCTGAGATTATCTCTGAAATTAATTAGTTATACAACATTGTTGCCTTGGGCTTTGCTTACAGGACAATTTAAATTAAGGTGGCTATGTAGGCTGGAAACAGAATTTTCAAGCATGGGTGAGAATAGATTTCTTATCCTCATTCTAGCCAAATTCACATGAGATTAATGTACAAACCACAAGGATGGGCTTTCATTTATGGAGAAGCCCATACCATCAAATGAAGCAGCAAATTGTTTGATCCTGGAAAGAGCCAGGAATGGACTGACATTCCAAGTTTTTGACTCCTCTTTTTCCAGCATCATGCAAAAAAAATTTCTACTCTATTAAAGCATTCTTTTCTTAGATGTGCCTAATCCACAGTTTTCTTTTATATGCAAGAAAGGTTTTATTTAATTTTCAAAATGTGGTCATAATCTTATTGGTTGCATCTTGAGCTTACATTTCTTAGGAACTTACTTTACTGAAGTTCCTTGCATCGATGAGAAAGTATCCCCCTCAATCATCTTTTATCAATGAACAAGATTATAAAAACATGAAAAGAGGGGAAAAAGTGTATAGGAAATTACATCTGCTGACCTGAAAGAACATGAAGTATTTTTTAAAAGATATGTATACAAATGGTTACTCACAAAGATAGTTTGGCAGTAACCCAAACCATTTCAACATACTCTGCGTAACATTTTATAAAGGTTTTTTTTTGTATTTCTAGGTAATTAATAAAGATGTTTTCAAATAAAAAATTGAGCTCCTAGTTATCTGAAATCTAGAATTGTAACCCAAAGCACATTTTTGACAATATAGTTTTATCCTATAATAGTTGGATTTCTTGGAATTTCATTTTGTATAAGAAAGTCATTGCTGACATATTCTATGTAATGTACTAGGCATGGCTTCCTTCTGTTCCTTCTATCACATCACTGCTTCAATGTTTCTTTTCTCCCCCTAAACTATACAAAGAGCTGCAATGCAGTTATGTGTTGCATATGCTTTTTAGAAAAGATAGGCCAGTAAACACATGATCACTAGTTAAAAAAATCAATTGCAGTAGTTAAAACAACACGTAAGGATTCAAGGAAGAGACTTAAATGCGCACAGAAAAGACTTCTCTGTTGATTTATTCATTCCCCAGGCCATAGGTAGACAGAACCTGACCTTTGGGGCGCACCATTCTCCTTAATTTTCTGTGGTTGCTTTGGGGCTTGTGATGGCGAGTATTAATTATCCACCTGACATGCAGCAGACAGACTTCCGGACTCACACAAGAGGGATTCTCTAGACTGGCTCCTGGACACGTTTGCAGAAGGCTATCTTGATTGCTTCACTGAGGTGGGAATACCTGCCCATGGCGAGCAGCACTATTCGCTAAGCAGAGACTCAGGCTGTATAAAAATGGAGAAAGTTAGCTGAGCACCGGAAGCAAACAAGCGTGCATGCAAGCCTCGATTCATCGTTCTCTGTTCTTGCTGCGGGTGTGATGCCACCAGCTGCTTCAAGTTCCTGCCTCTGAACTTCCCTGCCGTTATGAACTGTACTGTGAGCTGGATTAAAGCCCTTTCTCCCCTGCAACTACCTGGGGTTTTATTGCAGCATCTGTAATGAGACTAAAGCAGGGTTGAAATGTAACGAGCAGGATAGTTGAGAAGATCCAAACGAGACTACAGTGGCCTGCCAATTTTTTGGAATATTTATCATCCTACCTTCTGCAGAAAAAGTTCATTTACATTAGGCAATGGTTCTGCTTCTCCACCGTACTACATGCAGATACAAAAGTGCAATGGTTGAGGTACTGATAACATAACGTAAGACAGAAAATTGCTGACATCCCAAAGGCAGTCCAGTGAGGACATTTCAGAAACAGCCCACCCCAGGCCTACACCTGCACAACACGGCTGCTTCGCAGTGGCCTCAGCTTCTGTCCAGTAACAGTCAAGGCCGTGGGTCAGTCTTGCTCCATCTGCATGATGATATTATTAAGCATTGCACTTTCTTCTGTAAGATCCCACCTTGGCTCCACCCTGACCCTGCTTCGTATAAAACAACAGTACAGATAGAGCTCATGGCTGGAGTCCTGGAAGAGAGATCTCACTTCAGATGCCAGCATTAAACTCTTCTTCCTCCACCCTTACTGATGTCTGAGAAATGACTCCAAAGTTTCTCCTGCAACATCTGCAACACTCTAAAGTCCCCTTCCTTGAGACCCTATAGAAGAAGACATTATAGTCTTCTCAGAAGTGCATATGAGGGCTGGAGAGGTGGCTCAGGGGTTAAGCCTCTGCCTTGCAGGTGAAAGGTCCTGAGTTCGGATCCTAGACCCCACGTATAGACGCCAGGCGGAAGCGGGGGGGCGTTCTGCGTTTCTGGTCCTGGTGGAGTGGAGCCTGTGAATCCCGGGGCGGAGTAAACAAGGAGGAGGTGGAGGCGTCCATGGTGGTTCCTGAATTCATCCGTGGTTCTACACACACACACACACACACACACACACACACACACACACACACACACGCACACTTGAATAAATAATAATAATAAAAAAATTTAAAAAAAAGAAGTGCACATGAGCAATAAGTTGCTCAGAAGAGGAGAGGAGACTTTAACTATGCAGCCGTGTGGAGAAGCGAGTGGGAAATTACCCAAGGACCTAAGGCTAACATGGGCTCTTAAGATGCTGCAAAACCTGCCAATATTTTGTTTGTGAAAACCACCCAAACTTCATGTTAGAGTTACACACCTCACTGGGGTTTAAGCCTTTGATTTTGAATGACACGCCACTGCTTCAGTCGACTTCTTGAGGCCATCTTGACTCCACAAGGAAGTGGTGCATTGGATTTCACTTGTTTCCTAATGGCCTCTGTTTTCCCTGGGTGAGAGAGAAGCATTTTTCAAAGGAAACCGCTCTAAAGAATCAACAACAGCAACGGGTAGAGCACACAGGAGCTGCTTCTGGCAAATCCACGGCAGCTGGAGAAGTGGAGACCCTCTAACCTTAATCACTCATCATCTTCCAGACAGGCTTCACTCGAGGGCAGCCAGAGAATGCAAAGAAAATTAGTTGGACAAGCACATGCAAAACAAACCCACAATTATGGCCCAAAAATCCCACTTAACATCAAGCAGATTTTTGTTCTAGACACTAATTTTTTGCCTCGAGTCTTTCCACATTATGAAAGACCAACATAACATGTTGCAGAGGAACAAAACACTTTCCTTAACCTCTGGTAGAAGCATAATTAGGAACATAATACAAAAACTTGTCCCATGTGCAGTTCACAGAGTTCCTGCCTTGTCAGAGCAGGGAGCGTTTGGAGTTTCCACAGGCAAATTCAGAGATGCTAATTAAAAATGTGGAGACTGCTTTACAGACTTGCTGAGAACATCTAAGCTCTCCAGACATCTTTCCCAGGGAGTCATCCTGTTTTGTCTGGTTCCAAGAGAAAAGAACAATAGTAGAAACAACCAGTGTTGTATATCCGAGATGAAATCAGCCCATGGCCTTACGAAGAATATTCATTTTTTGCCACTGGTAGCATTTCCAAATTGTTGCTGGGAGGAATCTGGAGAGTTCTCTCAAAGATGCCCGCCAGGCATTTGCCCTTTATTTCTCTCTGGTCTCCCTATTGTCTTCTGCGCTACTTGGTGAGTTAGCAATTCAGTTAAGTTTCAGAATCACCCATAAATGTAATACAAAGCAAAGCAAGCTATAGTTAGATACATACAGGAAAATATATTTGACTATAGATTCTTTGTTTTCTTGTGTGTATGTATACATGTCTGTGTGGTTGCATGTGCATGTTTGTATGTGTGTACACAGGTGTGTGTGTGTGTGTGTGTGTGTGTGTGTGTGTGTGTGTGAGATGTTGACACTGGGTGTCCCTTCAGTTGCTCTTCTCCTTTTAAAATTAGTTCTTTATTTTCTTTGTAGCAACTGGGTATTGAACCCAGGATCTCTTTTGCTGGCCAAATGTCCAACCTCTAAGCTATTGTCCCAACACACTCCACCTGAGGTTTTGAAACAAGAACTGTCAGTAAAATTGAGCTCACTGATTTGGCTAGTCTAGTTAGACAGATCCAAGCTCTGAGATCTACCTATCTCTGTCTTAACCCCAGATTCACATTACCACACCTGGCTTTCATGTGGGTGCTGAGCTGAAATCCTCATTTTGAAAGACCAGCATAGCCTGTTAAACAGGAACACTTTTGCTTATGGAGGCTAGAGGATAACCTTTGGGGGGGTGCTGTTCTTTGTCTTTGTGTCTTATTCTAGTGGGGTTTTACTCTGCTGTTCTCCAAATCAGTCTAGCTGGCTTGTGAACTAGCCCAGTCTCCCAGTTCCTGCCTCATACAGCAGGTAGTTTATCTAACAGAGTTATCAACAAATCAGCCCCAACAGCTCTTTTTAAGTCGTCTGCATTTGTTCACCTTTTTAAAAACATGTGTCTAGAATAGGATCAGGTATATAGAAGAAAGTGAATACCTATTTGATGAATGAATGAATTTTGTAATTCAATAAAACATAGATTATTACAATAATCAGTTTTTAAAAGTCACTGCCTAAGAGTTAGCATTCTGGCTTCTCATCCCCACGATACAGGCTTTGTGCTTCTTAGATGCTATTTAGTGCCTTTTATTTCCAGGAAAGAAAAAGTTCTGTTTAGAATCTCCGCTTTTTATGTGGGATGAATTATAACTCAGGGTATAATATGCCTTGTTGAGTATAATGTTAGAAATGCTTCCTGTCTTCCCATTTATAGAAATTAAATATTATCTGAAGTAGTATCTTTATTACTGTAGCTTCTTTCTCTCCCTGTAAAAATGTTTTTTTTTTTTTTTTAGGATTTTCATTCAGTCATTTACTCATTTGAAGATATTTGGTAATATTTGGTACATTTTAAGTCTGTTCACTATTTTTTGTGTATATCTATATGTCTATGTATGTGATGGGATAGTGTGTGTGTATATATATATATGATAGGTGACTGCCTATGTATATGATGGGAGAGTGCATATGTGTGTGATAGACTAATTCATAAATGTGTGATGGGCAAGGGCATATGCGTTGTGAAGGGCGAGATAGTGATTGCATGGTGGGCATAATGGGAGAGTGCATGGTAGGTGTGTTCATGTGTGTGATGGGCGAGCGTATCTGTGCAAGTCAGGGGGCAATGTTTGGGTGTCGTTCTTTGTTTTTATATCTTGTTCATTGGGGTCGTTCTCTGCTGCCGCCCAAGTCAGTGTAGCTAGCCCTTGTGGAGATTCTTGGAACTCTCTTTTGTTCCCTGCAAGCATGCAGGGATTCCAGAAACGCGAGCCACTGTGTCCGGCGTTGCCATGAAATGTGGTGGTCCAACTCAGGCTTGCAAGGCAAGAACTTTACGCCCCTCAGCCGGCGCCCTTGGCCTGTCCGTATTTTTTCATTTGTCTCTTGCACTAGGTTGTAAGCACTTCTACTTACATTATGCTTGTGTCTTTGATCAAGTTATTAAATCCAGACTCAGTTTCCTTCTCTGCAAGAGGTGGTGGAGATAAAGTCTGTTTCATGAGATTACTGTAAGGATTTGATACTTAAAGTTGTTCAATAGCAAGTGCTCAGTGCATTTTAGCAATTAAATAACTGTTATGAATCAGATTCTTGAGGAAAGAGACAGTTTCACATTTCCTAGCAGGCAGTACACACAGTTCAATCAATATTTGTTGCATTAGCTTTATCTTACAAGGCAGGGAGAGGTTTCAATATAGAGCAAAAAATAACTCTGGGGTTGGCGATTCTGTACAGTCTCATCAAAGCAAGCTGCCTCGGCTGATAAGAGACCAAAGTCTTTGATTCGAGAGGCTTAACCTCTGCGTTCTTTTCTCATCGCCTCTAGTTCAAGTGCTTAGCCTTCCAGCTCCCACTGGCTCCCTGAGGATGGATTGGTTTAGGTTGACTGCTGGCTGCTGATCTTTGGAGAAAGGTTCCTTATAGATCTCTTGCACTTATGTACAAACACTGTGGAACACTTGCTGAGCTGAAGAAGACCTGCGCAAGCCGGAAGAAAATGAAGCAGATGGATAATAAACAAAAGGGACCCAAGGGCGCCATGTAGCAGCTCATTATTAGGATCAGTGTGTCTTTCCTAAGTGGTTTTAAACAAGCACATTTATGCATTAAAAGAAATGCATTACTACATTTAGAATTGTTTTTTTTTCTATGAATGCAAATGATCATTTGCAAACTGGGCCAAACATACTCATTCTAGGTGTGAGAAGGGATTCTTCCTTTCTGACATGTAATAAGTTTTATGAAGTTGAATTTCAATATCATTTCCCTCCAGAGAATCCATGCAAGATGTAATCAAGATTTTAATGGGCATGTTCTCCACTATGTTAAGGCGGTTTTTGATGAACCAGGCAATGAGAAGTAAGGCTCAAGAAGTATAGACAGATCAGATCTTAGAAAATCATGTGTCTGACCCAAGGATGGGATTTCTTTCTCAGACAGGGAGCTGCTCTGTTTCTAGTCCAAGGATTAACACAATGTTGTCTGTGTTGGATAAAATTAATATTGCTACCTGCTTTTTTTTTTGGTCTTCTCCTCGTCCTTCTCTTCCTTTTCCTCCTCTTCCTTCTCCTCCTCTACCTCCTTCTGTCTCCTCTCACTGTCTGATGGCGGATAGGATGGAGATGAAAGTGTTGAGGGCTGAATGAAGGAGGCCAAGGTGGAGCTGGATAGAAGCCGGAAGGACAGTGTGGCGGTGTAGTCTGGTGGCAATAGGGATAAGATTATGTTCAGTACAGAAGTGGCAGCAGTAAGGACCAGCATCTAGAACACTGATGGACCTCACTTCACCAATTCTGTGGTGTGTTTTTGGGCATCGGTGCTGGATGGCTAGACGCGATCCCTTATGACATCCAGGGAAAGTGTCAGTTAAGCATTTGTCAATCATGAGCTACTAATGGCTTAACAATGTTCTCCTTCCTAACACGAGAAGGCTAGAATTAAGTAGCTCCTGATATTTGTTCAATGGATCAATAGTGCCAAGTCTCTCTGGCAGATTTTTGGCTTTTCCATTAGGTCTTCGTCTTTATTGAGTCAAGAGACGGAGGACAGGTTGGTGCCAATTGTATCTTTCCTTTAACCAGGGAAACCTAGGGTTTCCCAGAAAGCCCGTATTTCATAGGCTTTTATTCTATTAGCCGGAGCTGAGTAAAATGGTCGACAAATTGTGTGGGGATGTGGGAAATGAGCACCATAATGAGTATTTGGCATGTTTGGCCTCTACCATAGAAACAGGACAGAAGTGTGGAAAGGAACGGCCTGTCCAAAAGCTTGTGGGGGTTTCTTTAATCAGCCAGGTAAGTTTCTATTGTTTTCCACAAACAATCACGCCTCGCAGTCCTAGGCTTGGTACCTTTAATTTAGCATGGAAAGACACGGGGATCAAAGACAAGTCTTAAAGCTTAGAACTACTGAGTGATGCTCCATGGACCGTGGGAAAAACACTGCAGAGTGAATGACCAGGGCTGCTCTGCTCAGCCCCCTGCACTTAAAGGAGAAGGGCCAAGCATCGTGCAGCTAGGGAGGCCAAGGACCGAGGACCGAGTTCAAGACCATCTTTGCCTACATAGGAAATTCAAGGTCAGCTTGGGCTATATTAGACCCTCTCTTTGCCTCTCTCTAAAGAGTGAGAAGTGGAGGAAGAGGAGAAAGAGAAGAGGATTCAACTGAATATCTAATTGTGACGATGCCTCTTTGTTGACACTTTCCTGGGACAAATTTAAGGTCATTCTCAGTGTTCAGTGTCTTCACAGTTCTCTGGAGAACAGGTCTGAAATGTGTCTGCATTCAGGTCTCATTCCATAATGGGGACGTTAACTTAATTAAGGCAGTATGTGAAGTTGACGACATGGCGATTCAGAGAATCAGTTGCAGTATAAGTTCATAAAAGTGCAACCCTGATCTATTGACTTTTTCTTATTACTTTTTCTTTGGGGCAAAATTTATTGAGATGTAATATTAAGAAAA
Organism: Typhlomys cinereus; assembly: GCA_023101885.1. Lineage (NCBI taxonomy): Eukaryota > Metazoa > Chordata > Mammalia > Rodentia > Platacanthomyidae > Typhlomys > Typhlomys cinereus. Next base: position 2,086,723 of record JALPQD010000147.1, read on the forward strand.
TTCCCTCTTAAGGTCATGTAGCAACATGAGCTTCAGTCACTCTTTGCTGCCTGAGTTCTTTTGCTTACTTGCCCTCTGCTCCCCGCTAACCTCTGCTCTTCCTTTAAGATACCTGACATGTCTCCCCACCTCTATAAATTATGGAGATTGGGATGGAAGATGGCTTAGAGGTTGAAGCCTTTGTTTCATAAGCAAAAGATCTGAGTTCCCCAGACCCAGCACAAAAATGCTGGGTAGAAATGACAGCAGCTTGTAATTCCAGCCCTGGAAGGCAGAGCCTGGGAAACTCCAGAACAAAGCAATGAGGATGTAGAACAATCCCGAATGATTCCTGATGTCACCCTTGGACCTCCACAGGCACACACACTCAAATGCCATCTTTTTCACACATAGACATACACATGTACACATATAGGTGTGTGCACATGTAAAAAATTATGGAGATCATTTTAGTCACTGAAATCAATCTACTATTTTCCACAGTCTTCTGTATGGTAATCTGATGATCTAAGTAAGCTATAGCATCTAATAAGACTGGATTCATGTGACCTCCTCTACAAGGCATATTGTTCAAATTTAGACATTCCTTCTTAAGAAGGAGGAGACATGAGTATTATTTATTCCTTCTCATTTCATATTCTTAGGAGAGTTTTCTGTGCATGCTTATTGAGTGAAAGAATATTAGAGAAGTCATAGCTAACTGGAAAGAGTCTAGACCACCTGGAGAAAGAATGTGCATATTAGAAAAAAGAAAACTGTGACAAGACACACATGCGTGCGCACACACACACACACACACACACACACAGAGAGAGAGAGAAAGAGAAAGAGAGAGAGAGGGAGAGGGAGAGAGAGAGAGAGAGAGAGAGAGAGAAGGAAAGGTCAGGCTATAATGTATAATGTGGAAAGGCTTAACCTTTTTTTTTTAAATTTTTTTTATTATTATTTATTCAACTGTGTGCATGTGCGTGTGTATGTGCGCGCGCGTGTGTGTGTCTGTGTATGTGTAGAACCACGGACGAATTCGCGAACCACCATGGACGCCTCCACCTCCTTCTGCCCCGGGATTCACAAGCTCCGCCCTACCAGGACCAGAAGCGCAGGCCGCCCCCGCTTCCGCCTGGCGTCTATACGTGGGATCTGATATCCGAACTCGGGACCTTCCGCCTGCAAGGCGGAGGCTTAACCCCTGAGCCACCTCTCCAGCCCGGAAAGGCTTAACCTTAACGATCTACTTCTATCAGCTATGCACACATCCACAGCCATCAAAAGCATCACTATGAGTTACGGACCAAGTATGGTACACGTGAGCTGTCAGAGGCATTTCAGAATCTACCGTAGTATAGAACACACGCAGCCAGTCCCTCGGCCCGCTAAGTCAGAGTTACAGCTTCTTTCTGCAACTGTTAAAATCGAAGGGAAAGAGAATATTTCCAGTACGATATGGAAGACCTAGTGAGACTCCGTCACAATGGGTGAAAAAGGCCTCCTGAGGATCAAAATCACTAGACAGTGTAGCAACAAAACAGTAGAAGTTTTAGAACTACAGATAAGTGAAAAAGATTCTCACACAACTATCAAGCAATGGCTTCGATATTCTGTGTCTAAGACGTGTGCATGTGGAATCCAGAGATCTATGTTGGGTGTCTTCTTCTATCACTCTCCAATTTATATATATATAATATATATATATAAATTTATTTTTTCCACTCATACAAATTTGATAGGCACCCCATTCCCTTTCCTCCCTCTACCCCTCCCTGGATCCCCTTGCTCCTTCCCTCCTTTTCCCCTTCCTTTCTCCCCCCAGTGCCCCCCCCATTCTTGGGGCATCCTTTAGTGTGCATGTCAAATTCCCTCTGGGTCCTCCACTCTGATGAGGTGTAAGGACTCAGTGGCATTGCCTAGAGCTCTTTTTTGTGCTCTCCTTTAGTATAGGAACACTACTGTGACTGTTAATCCCTTGCTTCTAAGGATCCTAGTGCCTGTGATCCATGCTAGACTTGGGGGGGTCAATGCTACGTTGGTCATTGCGCAGGTCATGCCAAGTCCTATTATGGTTACTTCGGCTCTAACTCGTGTGGAGTATCTTGCATATCGTTGCTCCTCCCCATCTTTAGGCTCTTACAAATTTTTTTTTTTTTTTTTTTAAGGGAGAAAGGGAGGTTTATTCAGCTTACGGTTCCAGAGGGAAGGTACAGTCTCTCAAAGCAGAGGTGGCATGGCTGGCTGGCCAAAGCTGGAGAAGGCTACGTCACCGCAGACATCTTGGAAGCTGAGAGCTGCAGACTGCTTGCTGCAAAGGCAGACTTCTCCTGGAGGTAGAGTGGGACTAATCTACCTCAAGGCCCACCCCTTGTGACTGCCTTCCTCCAACAAGGCTCCACCTCTCAAGGTGCCATGACCTTGCTAAACACATGAGACTGTGGGGGACACATTTCGAACCATGACACTCCACCCCTGGCCCCCACAGGTTCATTGCCATCTCATATGCAACCCATACTCAATCCAATTTTAAAAGTCTTCATAGACTACATTAGTATTCCCAACACAGTCCAAAAGTCCAAAGTCCAAAGCCTCCTGTAAAATCAAAAGACAAGTTACATACTTCCAACACACAATAGCACAAATAAACACTCCCATTCCAAAAGGAAGGAATGGGAGCATATCCAGGAAAGATTGGTCTATAACAAGACCAAAAACCAGCAGGACAAACCCCAAATCTTGTAGCTCCAAGTCCAACAGGTGAGCCTCTTGTTGAAATCATCTCAGTTCCAAAAGGCTTTGGTTCTACCCCTCCAATGCAGCTGCCCATAGAATACATTGGTTTCTTGGGCTGACTCCTTCCAGGGTATACAGCTCTCCTTGGCAGGTGTCCCACGTTGTCTCTGGCATCTCTAATATCTTTACTTCTCAGTGGCAACCCAGGCTTTAACTCCACAACACAAACTGCCCTTCTCGGGCCTCTAAACTGAAGGCTTCTTGCCTTGTGATACCTGGATTCTGCCAATTTTTGAAATCTTGGAGGAGGACTCCAAGATCTCCTCCTTCTTGCATCACTGATGCCTCTAAAACCAGAACCACGTGGACGACTTTCCCAAGACTGGCCCCCTTGAATCACAGCTGATTCTGCTTCTCTATGTTGACCATCTCTTTCACTCCTGGGCAGTTGCTTGGCAAGAGAAACCAACTCTTGCTTTGGAACTCCACCCTTTAGCTCCAGTCTTCTGAAAGGATTTGCATTCTTAGGAGTGGGAGCCTTCCCTGAGGATCTTGCCCTCAAGCTAGGACATCTCCTATTATTCATATTGAGAGCAGGCTTTGATTTACAAATGGAGCTAATCTCTTCAACAGCTATTTTGTTCTCTGCTTCTTCCTGGTTCAACTCTTTAAGTTTGCCATTGTATTTTTCATCATTGGATCTTACAGTTTTTGCTTCTTCCTGCCTGATTCTCTGCTCTTTCTCATAACTCTGAAGACAACTAAAAAGTAGCCATATCACATTGTCAAGACTACATTGCTTTGAAATTTCCTCCGCCAAGCACTCCAGCTTAATTTCAGGCAAACTTTCAGGACGAGGGCAAAACTTCACTAAACTCTCAGCCAACACATGGCTCCATGTGTCACTCGTCCAGTTGCAAACACAGTCTCTGTTCCCCTCTGGACCATCACAAGCTGGGCTTCCACTGCCTGCGTCTCTCACAGCATTGCTCTCCTCTGAGCTCTCACAAGAAAGGTCCCTTTGGCCCAACCACCAAGACACGAAGACTTTCTCAGCACAAAGTCCCAAAGTTCTCTATATTTCTCCCAACAAACAGTTCCAAAGGCACACTAGCCACATCACAGCATTGGCCATGCTTCTGGGTACCAACTTTTCTCAGCTTCACAAACAACTTCACTTTGTGGTACCAGCTGTTCTTATCTCACAGCAATATCCCACTACCCGGTATCAATTTCTGTAACAGTTACTCTTAACTATTGCTGTGAGAGAGCACCCAAAGTCAATCAACTTAAGGGAGAAAGGGAGGTTTATTCAGCTTACGGTTCCAGAGGGGAGGTCTCTCAAAGCAGAGGTGGCATGGCTCGTTGGCCAAAGCTGGAGGAGGCTAAGTCACCGCAGACATCTTGGAAGCTGATCTAGGCTCTTACAATCTTATCACCCCCTCTTCTGCACATTTCCCTGAGCTTTGGGATGGGGAGAGATGAGTCTGGCTTGGTTCCTGGTAATTAATGTAGGGTCTCTTATGTTCTGAACTATGGTTTGTTATTCTTTTTTTTTTTCTTCTTCTTCCAGTTTTGCTGTTCCAGCACCGCCCTTGGCTCCATCCTGATGGGTATTGGATGACACCTCCTGGGGCGAGGACACACTCCAATGTATATTTTGAGATAGCGTCTCTCTCATTGAACCAGGGAGCTTGTTGACATGGCTAGCCTGGGTGGCCAATGAACTCCTACAATCTGTGCGCTTCTGCCTTCTCAGCTTTGGGTATAGCACTCTGGCTTTATGTGAGGGCTGGAGATCTGAACTCACCTTCTCATGCTTGTGTGGCAGGCCTTTTACCAACTGAGCCATCTACCCAGCCCTTAGAGTTCATTTTTGCTCTTTGAGGCCTTAGACTACACTGATTTTAAATTGCAGAATCCTTTTGTGCTTTAGAAGCCCAGCGCTTTTGGGAGATCCGATATACAGATTAAGTTCTTCTGCTTCCATCCGAAGAAGGCAGATGGAGCTCCTGCCTCCCACGTTTCTAGAACTTTCTATGTGCATAGTGGAAATCGATGGCTTCTTTCCTTGTGCTGTTGTCTTCTTCCATGTTTGGTGAGGGCAGTGGGTGATTCATGGCAAAGCAAGAGCAGTACCCCCTGATAAGAAAATTAAGGTCACACTTTATTCTTCTAATTTTAGAATCAACATCAAGTGGCTTTTACATTTCAAAGGCCATTATGTGATTTACTTCGAAAGCGATGTGTTATTTGTAGTTGGCCTACGCTGGGCAAAACTACTGGAGTATTTTGTGATAATCACACTACCTAGGGGCACCGGAATTGTTGCAGAAATTTGCTAAAATGGCTGCCTGTTCCACCTTAGTGGATTGTGAAAATATAGAAAGGAAACCATTGTGATTTGGAAAACCTTTTTCTGCTTTATTATTCAGAAAGCAGTTCTGTTCACTTCTTTGGTGGGAGCGTTTCCCGGGGATATCTTAATTATTCATGGCCAAGTTCTCATTGCTTAATGGAATTTGAACTTTAAGGGGAACCGAGAGAGCTTTCCTCACTAATTGGTGACATGCGTGTCTTCCTCACAACTATAGGAAAGGCCTGGCTTGGCAGAAAAGAGAAATCAGATAGGAGAGAGAGAGAAAAAAGGGACAGAAGAATATAAATTATCTCCATGGCAGAACTCACATGACACTTCCCTGTTTTTAGTTAGAAGTGGTGTTGCTTACCTCTGTTCTCCATGTGAGTATATGACACAGATAAAAATGACCATATCTAAGGGTGTTTCTGATACAGAAGAGGACCTTTCCTTTTGCTGAATTCCATGCACATTCTTTGTAATATATTGAGATTTTTGAATAGGGAAGGCTAAGTAAAGACGTTGGAGGAGAACAATTCCTTTGGAAGATCCAGGATAACTTTATGGGCTGAAATAGCCAATGAATCGCAGAAGCCCGCTGGTGGGCTATCCGAGAATGTTTTAAAAACAAGAATGTCTAATTCTCAATTCGAAGTTGCGTGTTATTGACAGACAGACTTCTTTTTCCAGAGAATCCCTTAGGTTAAGTCAGCTTTTGCAGAATAATGTGCATAATGAACAACTCCCAAATCTTAGTAGTTTGCAACACATTTTTGCTGGGTTTGTTCACCGATTAGTGTGAGACTGCTCCTCTCAAATTCAGGTTCGTCTTGGTGATTTTCTTTTTATTAATTAATTAATTAATTAATTAATTATTTCACTCATACAAACTTAATAGGTACCCCGTCCCCTCCCTCCCTCCACCCCTCCCTGGATCCTCTTGCTCTCTCCCCCCTTTTCCCCTTCCTTTCCCCCCCTTTCTCCCAGTGCCCCCTTCCCCCCATCCCTGGAGCATCCTTTAGTGCGAATGTCAAGCTTCCCTCTGGGTCCTCCACTCTAATGAGGTATAAGGACTCAGTAGCATTGCCTAGAGCTCTTTCTTGTGTTCCCCTTTAGTATAGGAACACTATTGTGACTGTTAATTCCTTGCCTCTAAGGATCCTAGTGCCTGTGATCCATGCTAGACTTTGAGGGGGGGGTCAATGCTACGTTGGTCATAGCGCAGGTCATGCCAAGTCCTATTATGGTTACTTCGACCCTAACTTGTGTGTAGTATCTTGCATATCGTTGCTCCTCCCCATCTTTAGGGTCTTACAATCTCACCGCTCCCTCTTCCGCATATTTCCCTGAGCTTTGGGATGCGGAGAGATGAGTCTGGCCTGGTTCCAGATGACTAATGTAGGGTCTCTGATGTTCTGAATTATGTTTTTTTTTTCTCCAATTTTGCTGTTCCTGCACCACCCTTGGCTCCATCCTGATGGGTATTAGATGTCTCCTCCTAGCCAGAGATAAAAGGCTGTTAAAATAAGTCTTACTATAAGAGTAGATTCAAAGGTAGATGGAATAAGAGTAGGAGACCGTGGTGAGAGGGGGCGTCTTGGTGATTTTCATCCTGGGTCCTGGCCAAAAGGGCAGTGGGTATCTTAGGCCAGATGTCCTGGAACAGGGGAAATAACACAGACAGCCACGCTAGACTAGACTAGGCCAATGCATTTAAAGACTGCGGACTCAGAGGTGCTCATAGTTCATCTCACGGTTTGTGAAGCAGAGACAGTGACATGGCCAAGAATAAAAGGAGGCTAAGAGGGCAGAGTGAGCACTGTAGAGCAAGCTGCAGCCTCTAACCTGTAGGCCAGCTGTGTTCATGCCTTGGCATATTTGTCTATGCAGCATCTTGGGTTAGATTTCTCTTTGTTCATTAATTAATAAAGGAAAACACGAATTGTAAATTAGTTGCCTATGTATGAATCAGGAAGATGCAAACCAGAGAGGTATTTCCTCTCTCTCTCTGTCTTTCTTTCTCCCCCTCCTCTTTCTCTTCTCTCTCAGGAGGAGCAAAAGGATTGGATCTGTCTTCACAACAGTTCACCATCAAAGTGCAAAGACCTCAGGAGGCACCACGCCTCCCTGAGGGACTGATGAGGGCTAATCCCGATTGGAGTGGGGAGGGAGGGAAGACACTTTCTTTTTTTTTTTTTTATTTCCGCTCATACAAACTTAATAGGTACACCAGTTCCCTCCCTCCCTCCTCCTCCCACCGAACCCCCTGCTCCCTCTCCCCTCCATCCCCATCCCCCAGTGCCTCCCCCCCAATTCCCAGAGAGTCCTTTATTGTGTATGTCTGACTCTCCACTGGGTCCTCCTCTCCGATGACGTATAAGAACCCAGTGGCATTTCCCTGAACCCTTTCTCGTGTTCCCCTTAAGCATAGGAACACTACTGTGGCTGTCAATCCCTTGCCTCCAAGGATCTTGGTGCCTTTAACAGATGCTAGACTTTGTGAGGACAATAGTGCGTTGGACATTGCACAGGGCATGCAAAGTCCTATTATGATTTAACTAGTGTTGAAAATCTTGCAAATCGTTGCTCCTCCCATCCTTTTGCTCTTACACTCTTACCGCCCCCTCTTCCGCAAATGTCCCTGAGCTTCAGGATGGGGAGAGATCAGGCTGGCCTAGTTCTATGTGGTTGATATAGAGTCTCTGAAGTTCTGGATTGTGGTTTGTTGATTTTCTTTTACAGTTTTGCTGCTCCTGCAATGCCCTTCACTCCATCCTGATGGGCACTGTATGTCACCCCCTGGTCAGAGACAAAAAGCTGTTAAACTGGAGTCTTGTTATAATAGCACATTCAAGGGTAGATGTAATAAGAGTAGGAAACCTCAGTGAGGGAGGGGTCCATCACCCATTTGCAAAATGATTACTTTTTATCTGGGAAGACACTTTCTTTAATGATATACCCACTGATACGTGATTCATGCACGCCCCAGCAAGCGCTGGAGCACATGTCATTAAAGACAAATTCAGTGGGCCGCTCATGCAAAAAAAAAAAAGACGATAAGAGAGAGTCGGCAGGAGAAAAGAAGGTAGTCATGCCAGACTAGAGGAGCTGTAATGGGAAGAGAAGGGGTGATGGGGCTGGGAATTCAGGTGTGAAAATATCATAAACTTGTTATATTCATGGATAAAACACTAAATGAATAAAAATATTTTCATTTTATGAGCATATATTTCAAATGGACAGTTCCTCTTTTATTTTAGTGCTTTTTAGTTTTTATTCTTTCAATTATTTACATATTTTTATTCTTTTATCCATGAATATAATAAGTTCTGTCTTTTTTCTTAAGCTTCTTATCATTTCATTATTGTCTATATGTAGGTCGTCAGGGTGGTCACGTGGTGTGAGGCTCTGCCTCAGAACTCTACTTTTCCCCACCGCCGGCTGTCGGGACCTAGCTTAAGTTCCCAGACCCCCATGGCAAGCGCCTTTAACCACGGAGCCAACTCATTGTCTCTCTGTCTTTTTTTTTTTTCTTAACTCCAAGACACCCTCGCTTACATCTGCATTTACATGTGAATATAGAACACCGATCTCACTTTTTACAGCCTTATTTTTCCAGAATGATCTGACTGACTCTCCAAGTGTTCTTCTTACCCTTAGAGGTTCACTTTCCTTCCTAGGGCTTTAGTGTCACCTCTGCTTCTATAAAGATACCTGGCAACAGAAAGGGAGAGACTTCTCTTGCCAATGGCATGAGCCATGGTAGGCTCGGCTCCAATGTGTCCTGCTTATTTTTAATAGGCTCCATTTGGAAACTGGAAAATACACATAAAAGCGACTCCCCATAAGCTCCTGTGTACCTCAGCTTTCCACCAGCTTTTACTGCCTCTCAAGCTACTAGATCCGGTTTCTTTCAGACTTAAAGGTTTGAAAATTGTCAACTTTTAATATGTGTGTGGTTCATAATGTATTTTAGACAATTCACCCATCCCTGTCCTTTATTCCTCCAGTAGAAATTATTTCCTTTCCTGTTTGGTTTCACATTGATTGATGACTTCTACAACGATGGGTCACTCCATGTGACTTAACTTGGAATGTAGCTCAGCTCACACACACACACACACAACACACACACACACACACACACACAAAGCCACCACATCTATGTGCACACATGCACATGATAGATATGTAAATAAATTTTAAAAGAAAGCATTGTACTAGGTTCTTGTCTTTAAGAACTGACTTAAAAAAAAAAAGAACTGACTTAAATACAAAGAAAATTGCTACTAGCAACCAGTCAGCCTTAAGTTTTGAGGGTTCCTTGTTCCTAGGAGCTTGGAGCTTCAGAGACATAGACCTTGGAGATTGTGTTTTTATAGATGAGGTGCCAGAGATGTTGAAGACTTTCCCAAGGTCAGACATTTCATTGGTAGCACTGGGACTATAGCCCAGTTGTCCTAATTCTATTCTTTTCCATTACATCTGATTTCATTCCAGAATCTAGATTACAGTTATAGGCACATACATATTAAAGTTAATCATTAACCTCTAAAGTAGCAGATTGACTTTTAATAGAGAGAACACTAAAATTCTTGGTAAGGATGGTGAAAACGTAAACCAGTAGAGGATAAAACTGCTCAAGAAAGAAAACTTCCCAGCTTCTCAGTTTTGGTGGAAACATACTTAAGAAGAAAGACTATTCCAGTGCAAGGGAGATTAAGGCAAAGGATTTTGGTAGGAAAAACAGAGAATGATAGTTCAAGGTAACCTGGAAAATTTTCCTCCAGTGTCATTTGAGGACAGGTCAGAATAAAAAAAAAACACAGTGCCATTATCAAAGGATGGAGGGATTTGATGCTGTTCATTGCTTTGATGCTAAAACATATTCTTTCTTCCCTCTGAGTTTATAATCTGATACTGTGGGTGAAAATGTCATGTAAAACAGCTCTTTGCTTTATTCCTGTAACAATAACATAGGATTTCAATAACCCTAATCTTCAAATAGGACACAGAACTTTGAAGATATTTTTGAGTTGTTCAATCCGCTCAGCTCTGTACTCGCTTTTATATTTGCCATAGTCCTTCTTTCCTCCCACCGTTTCCGACGACAGGCAAAGGCCAGCAGAAGCCGATTTGGTGTATTCTCTCCACGTCCTTGGAAAGTAGGCACCATGTCATGAACAACAGTTATGAGTAAAGTGATGAAGAGAAAGAGAGACATGGAAATACTTATTTAGGGCTTAAAATTGCTCTCCATCCTCAAGTAAGGGACTTACTTAAAGGGGGTGGTCAGATTAATGTAAGGGAGCCAGGTGGTATTGGGACAGTGTATGTTCCTTTTTGCTATTGTCCCACCTTAGGGTGGGGTGCAACATGTCCAAGATTCTCTCAAGTTAGCTTTAGGGGGGGCACTTCCTTGTACCCTTATCGTGGACCTTTCTTCTTGCTTACTCTCTATCCCTTCCTCTGTTCGCTTTTGTTTTCTCCTCTTCTTCTTTTCTTAATTGATTCTTCTTGTACCTCTGAGATTGGTATGGGTGTTTTCATATTTATAGTCTGCTTTGCTTTGCTTTTTAAAATAGTATCTGATTTAGAACTGTAATCACGGCAAGGTTAATATGTCTACCCTTCGTTGACCTTATTCCTAAGGTTTTTGTGTAGATTTCATCACTATCTTAAAACCATTGGTACTTACATGTTTTTCCATTTTACAGCTGATAAAAGGAAGTGGGAGAGATTTAGTAATTTATTTAGGTCGCTTATGTCTTAAGAGGCAATGTCTAGAAGAGCTAAGACTTGAACATAAGCTCTTCTGATTGGAAAAGCCTATTCATACATTTATTTCTTTTTTTATAAATCTTTATTATGCTAGCAAACGCTAACACATCTCTTCATCCTCCATCTACATCATCTGCAAATTCTCTGGCACTCTATCTTCTTTTGTAATTTTCACATTCACCCTCAAGTATCTGGCAAAGAAGCACACTGCTGTGTTGTTTGCCTTTGTCAGTGACCATCAAGTGGCAATTGGGTTATCTGTGTGCTAAGTGATGACAATGCAAAGGAATAGATGCTTTGCTTAAGTGGAGTATGACTTCTACGAGGCTTCTTAGAGAACTATAAAAGAGTAACAGGAAGCCACTCAGTTTGTTCCATACACAGTTAATTGTGGGAAAGTCTGTTAAGTTTTAGAAAAAAAAAAAAAAAGGATTCTCCCTGAAAAGAAAACTGCCCAAACAGTCCTCCTCATTTTCACTTACTTATTTACTTACTAAGGGGGTATTTACTAAGGAGGATTTTTTTCTTCATAATACTATGTTTTTTTCAATGGAAATGCTTATGTGACAAGGATCCTGAATCGATATCTTCTGTGACAGCTCAGGGTTTTTTGTTTGTCCTTAGAAGAAAAATAAAACCCAGTAACTTGAAGAACTTAATAATCCCTTAGCCATCCTTTTCCCTCTGGCTCCTTGTCCCCCTTCCCCCGCAACTCACCATCTGTACGTCTTTGCTGTAGTTGCACAGATTGCGAGAGACTGTTGAGCTAATGTTCTGCTCAGCAGACGCTGTTCTTGGTCTAAGTGAAGAGAGGAGCCCAGGAAGACGGAAGAACTCGCTCAGTGCCTCCTTCCTGTCCCTCTGGAAGCTGCTGTGGTTTTCTTTAGGAATCTGCCCAGCAATCTTCAAGTCCTGTGCTTGAACCCAGCTCCCCGAAACCCTTCTTTCCAAAGCAGCAGGAGTTTGCTTTGTCAATTCTGAAGTATTCGGGAGCAGAAGTCATGTAGTGGTTGACACAAAGCAAATGAAGGAGGAGGACATCTGTCAAGTTTTAATTGTGTTCCATGCTTTCTATAGATTTCTGCTAGTGAGCTGCAGAGGTCCAAGGTCGTATTCTCTGGTCTTGATGGGAACAGTATATCTGAGGTTGTAACATGAACATGACTGTGCTGTTCGCTCATTTTTAGCTAGGTTATAGTTGATGATAACACTATGTATCCAGTACCTACTTAGTGCTCAGTTTTACAAATATAATTTCTGAGTCATCACAACATTTCTGTGAAGTATGCAACTTTATACATAAGGAAATTGACACACAGAGTGTTTACAGTATTTCCTCGAAGTCATGCAGCAATAACTAGAACTCAAATTCCATGAACACTCTTTGAATTTGATATGCTATGTGCTATCATATATGTAACAATGAAATCTTCTATAGTTTAGGATGGGTTGTAACTCATGGAATATGAATACACGTGTGACCCTGGCAGAAGTGTGGGATGGATAAACATTTAATATGACATTGTAGAATTGCCAGCCCTGAGTGCTAAGAGAGGAGTAAATATTGCTTTTAGTAAGAGTCTTTGGAAAAAAAGTAGACTTATGTTTTTCACAAGTAACAGTGACTTTGGAATTAGATACTTATACATTGTAAAGGTGAAGAATCCAGAATTTAAATGGATCAGAACAAAGAAATAGGATACATATTCAATATCAATACCCAAGAAGATGCTAGAAAGAGTCCATTATAGCCATAATGGATATAATGGATATAATGACCTATACTTTCAACCATGTAGGAATCAGAGGAAGGAGAATCATAAGTTCTTGGGCTATACAGTGAGACCAGGTTTCAAAGAAAAAAAATGGGAAAAAGGGCTGAAGATATACTTCAATAGAATGCTAGTTCAATTTTTCGGTACTAATAAAACCCCAAAACATTACAATTACGTTTAGGCAAAAAAAAAAAAAAATGTTAGGGAGACATTATCCTGAATTACTAATAGTGAGTTAAACCTGAAGAAATTGAGTTTAGAACCTTTTATCTCATGACTACCAAGAAACAATAATGACAAAGAAGTTGGTTTCTTTAAAATACTAGGAATTTCTACCAGATGTCTCCTTCAAGGATTTAATCACCCATCAATTTAAAAATAAACATTTGAAAATATTTCAGTAATTTAATGAACTCACTGTATTTGGAAGAAGTCAGAGTTCTTCTGGGTATACAAGTCTCTCTTACCATTCCTTATGTTCTCTAAATCTACCTCTTAAATGTAATCATTTTCAATAGTTTTCTATGTTTAATTCAGAACTGGTTCATGAATGTGTTTGAATGTATGTGGCATGTTATCCTTCTCTTTCCTAAACTATGTAGATCTCCAGTATGATCTCTTTATAAGTATAATAACTGGACCAGTGGGCCAAGAGGCTAAATGATAGCTGTTAACTAGTGGGTAGTTATCAATAGAAAGGTTTGAGTAGAACATACTTGGACTAGGATTATTGATGCTAAACAAATTTATGGCCCATGGGTTTATAAGGCATGTTTACAGTCCATGTGTTTATGAGGCAGGACTCTTTTTAGGGTATCATGTGGACTGTGTGATGCTGGGTTGTAAGATGGAAGAGATACTTATTAAGTGAAAATCAGCTTGCTGTGTGGGATGATCTGTGAAACTCAATTAGAGAAATTATATATTATTCTGGGCCAGAGAGCATCCTGTCCTGTAAGGAAATGTGTATTTATACAGCATAATTAATTAAAAGCTGTACCTTACTTATGGAAAGCTAGCTTGGCTGCAAATCTGCTTTGACTTGCTATTACAAAGCACACGGGAAATCCTTATAAATATGCAGTTATACATCTGTTATTTATAAGATGGAGATCACACTGGGTCAAAGGTTATATTCATGTTAAGATCCTTTGTTTTATTCTTTGCTGTGAAAATCTCTAAACATACAAAACGTGAAGTATAATAAAAATCCCAAGTGTATAGTCAGTGATTTAAACAAGTATGCCCTTACATGGCCAATCTTGTTTCATGTCTATTTCACACATTTCATCACTTCCTTGTTTTTCCCCCCAATGTCTACCTACAAGGGGATCAGTTAAGTCAGTCTCACAGTTGGTATCATTTTGATAACAAAAGCTTTAACATTGTTTAAAGTTAGTATTAATTTTTTTAAAGGTGAAATGAACATTTTTTAAAGGGGAAATATTGACACGACTAAAATTTGTTTTCCATATCTAATAATATCAAGTGCTTTTTAGCTATCGCTTATGATCACTCTTAGACCTATCTTTTATTTTTAATTTTTTACATGTCTGTGTGTGTATGCTATGTGTGTGTGTGTGTGCGTGCACGCGCGCGTGCATGTGTGCACATGTACAAACACGCACCAGAGGGCACATCAGTATGTGTACTACAGAGTGACATTGGGAATCATCCTGAACGGCTCCACCTTCTTATTGTTTTGCTCTGGGGTTTCCCAGGCTTTGCTTTCTAGGGCAAGAATGGCAGCCACAGCCATGTATGCCTTACATTTTTATGTGGGATCTGGGAGATCCAAACTCAGGTCCTTTTGCTTGTGAGGCAAAGATGTTAACTCTGAGCCATATCCTCAGCCCTAGACCAATATTTTTACAAGTAAAATTTTGACTCTGTTAATATTTCATTCCTATCATTTGTTCTGCTTTAAACATTGAAATATTTCCATATGGAAAATCTTTTCCCTTGTCCACTGCCTGTCTACTTGGAAGTCAATTCATGCAAGAAAGATAGGGTAGTGGAATTATTCCATGTCATCCATCAGTTTCAGACCAACAAGTAGCATTCTGTAAAGGGTGAGAGGTGAGTCTTTTTCAAAAGTATAATTTTTATAAATCTATTTGGTGTATTTCATCTTGTTGATGCTCAGATTGAACTGGTACTGATCTCTATTGATCAAGTCTCAATAAGTTTTTGTGCTAATAATTTTTGTTCTCTCTCTCTCTCTCTTGTTTTCTCACTAGTTTTAATTAGTAGGTTTTCCTACAGAATCATAGATTCAGGGTCATTAACAGGAGCATAAGCCTCAATAATCTTTACTGACCGTTTTTGCTTCCTGGTATGAGGCTTGAAAGAGTCATAAGCATGATCTGCTTTATGCAGAGTCACCTAGTTTTTTTTATTATTATTATCATTTATTCAACTGTGTGCATATGGGTGTGTATGTGCACACGCGTGTGTCTGTGTGTGTGTGTTTCTGTGTATGTGTAGAACCACGGACGAATTCGCGAACCACCATGGACGCCTCCACCTCCTTCTGCCCCGGGATTCACAGGCTCCGCCCTACCAGGACCAGAAGCGCAGGCCGCCCCCGCTTCCGCCTGGCGTCTATACGTGGGATCTGGGATCCGAACTCAGGACCTTCCGCCTGCAAGGCGGAGGCTTAACCCCTGAGCCACCTCTCCAGCCCCCAAAGTCACCTAGGTTTTAAAGGATCCTATTACTGTCCCAAGAAATACTTAGAAATTGCTATTAAGATATTAGAGATCGTCATTATTTTTGAAGATATTTTTAATGGAAGGAATTAAACTGCTTTTTAAGAGGAAATGATAATATTAGCAATAATATTTCCACTTCAAATTTAATGATAAAAATGTTCTGTTGAGTGAAAAATGACTTAAAATTTAGGCAGGTTGGTCAAAACTACATTTTGATGATGATGATGTTAGAAAAGTTTCTTTCATGCTGAAAATTTCTTATTTGCCATTTCTTTATAACAACCAGACATATGTACTTTGTATTTTCAGTATTTGTTAACTAATTGGTTATTATTTTTCTTGTAATAACTTCATGAATGCTTTATGCTGGAGACTGAAATTTAGTATCATGGTGTGGGTGAACGGAGGGATTATTCTGTAAGGCATTGAAATGAAAGTCATCTAGGTGCGATTTATTTATTTATCAATATTTTATAAATGTATTTATGAGAGGGAGAGAGAGAGGTGCCCTTGCTTAGGACAGAGGACCGCTTTCAGAAGCTGGTTCTATCCTTCACCAGATGAATTTAGGGGACTGTGGGGATGAATTTAGGGTGCCAGGTTTGTGCACAGGTACCTTCACCCACTGATCCACCTCACCATCCTGGCTAGCTGTGATTTAAGTAGACACAGAATGACTTAACCATATTGTCATAGATATAGGCGTTAACTTTCCAGTCAAGGATTTGAGCTCTGGGTACATTCGTAGAGAACTGGCAGTTGAGTTAAGCCCAGATTGAACCTGGAGGAGATTGTCTAGTGGATGGGCAAGGACCAGCCCATGGTGGGTGGGAGGAGTCACCGGGCAGGTGAATAAAATGGAGGGAACTGTTTGAGAATGTTGGCATTCCTGTTATATCTGGCCAGATATGCTAGTTTGGCAAGTAAAAGATTGACCCTCTCTCAACCATTATATGAAGATGATGTGGCTAGTTCCCTCGACACTTTGGTAATGGTACATGCTCTTCTGCCAAGCTGGACTAAAAACTGTAACCAGACAATTGTAAGAGAAAACAAACATCTTGTTCTCTTAAATTGTTTGACGGTAATTTTATCAGTAATCTTAGAGGTTAACTGCATCACATGTTAATCACATACTGGTTATAAATTTTGTTTTATAAAGTATTCTGACTGCTATACTCTTCACCCAACAATTTCATTTCACACATCTCTTTCAAGCTCACAGTAGTATAATTGCTAAATCACCATTCATTTATAGTAGAGAAAGACTGAGGGTTAGAAATGTAGTTCAACAGTAGAACACTTGGCTAGCTTGTGTGAAGCCCTGGGTTCAGTCTCCAGTCTCCCTGCCCCCCACCCAAGTCCTGTCCAAAAAAGAAAAGGAACAGTGAAAGCCTGGAAGAAACTCAGTTGTTATCAAAGAAGTCTGTTTTAATAGCAATGTATAGTCAGTTGGAACAGTATGCAACCAAGCTAAAGCATGAATGAAGTTTGTACATACCGCTCTGCTTGTAGATTAAGATGTGAGTGACAGAAAAATGGGAACACTGTACTAAGATGAAAATCTTATGAACACAAATATATGTGTGCATGTTTACTCATAAATTTTAAATAGTGTCATAAGTCAAAAATAGGAGAATTTTGGAAAGAAGAAATGGGGTGGGGAAATTATATTAATGTTTGTTGAATATGTTTTGTTTCATAGCCTTGACTTTGAAACTACATAAATATTATAGATTAAAAAATGAACAAAACTGAAAACCCCTTAAGAGTGCTGGGAGTGGAATGAGTGGTAGGAGACGTGCTTCCCTCGTGCGAGGAGCTGGGTCTGTGTTTTTCTTGTCGGCCTGCATATCGCTTGTTCTGGAGTCTGCTTTGTCTCATGTTCATCCGGCTACACCAACTTAAAACAATCTTTTCTATAGTTTGACAGTTTCTTATATTTATTTGATGAATCTTAGTCATTTTTGCCTCTTTGCCCTCTCACTTTCTACCTCTCCTGCTGACACCCCTCTTCCCAAGCCCTTCCAGCTTTGATGTCTATTTTGTGTATGTGGCCCACTGAGTTTAATCTCTCTTGGCCATATGTGGGTTGGAGGGAGAGCAACTTACCAGCGCCTACACCACTGAAGAAAATGCACGCCCTTTCTCCAACAACCCTTAACTACCTTTAGTCCCTCAAGGCCAAGTGGGGCTCCTGGGCTCCGCCCCCATCCATGGTGAAAGGTTGACAAGCTGCTCTAGTGGTGGTCTGGACAGGCAGCCCCCATGCAGTGGGTTCCCTAGTGCAACCCTGTGTTGTGCCAGAAGACATCTCTGCTGCACACTGCCCCTTCTTCCTCTTACACTCTTTCTGTTCCCTCCCCCCTCTAAGTTCCCTGAGCCTTGGTGGGGACACCAACTAATTTTTTAAATAAGTGCTTATGTTGCGTATTTTTCTCATACTTTTACTACTCTCTGTGTCTTCTCATTCCAAGTGAATTTCTTGTATGGAATCAAATTGTTCTAGATTTTCTTCATTTCTAAAATGCCCTGGCTGAAATCTTACATTTCGCTATTTATTTCAATTGGTCCTGTCTTTATCCTCTTGTCTTGGTTTCTGATAGATTAATGCACTTTTCCCCTTATATTCCATGTTATCTCAACTATTGGTGTATTAGTTATACATTTTCTGTTTTAATTTTGAGCCATTTACCAGGATTTATAATATGCAAACTTTTACTTACTTAAACCTCAGATACTATTACTGGAAAAATTAGGATAGCACACTTCATTTCTTTTTCTGTTGTTATGCTGTATTTTGCTTCTACGCATGCTGCATACCCCTCAATTTTTGAGCACCAATTGCTTTAAATGCTACCTTTTGAAAGTTTTAAAGTGAAGGCAAAAAGGATTTTTATACCCATGCTTTTGTTTGTTTGACCTGTATGCTCTTGCGTGTGTGTGTGTGTGTGTGTGTGTGTGTGTGTGTGTGTGTTCACATGTGCTATGGTGTGCATGTGAAATGTGGAAGTCTATTTGCTAGAATCAGTTCTTTCCTTCAACCTTGTGCATTCTGGGGATCAAACTCAGGCCATCAGTTTGGGTGCAAGTGCTTTTTCCAGCCAAGACATCTTTTCAAGTCCTGCTTTCTTTCCTTAGAACATTTTTTAATCTATTGATATATGTGGCTGATGTAACCACTCAGAAGTGATGAGTTGCATGTCACATTTATTGTTTCAAGGAACACTTCCTTTTATTTTGTCTCCCATAACCTACTGCTTAAAAAATGTGTCTGCGTGAACTGAGATGAATGACAAATGAAGTTAGGTACCAATTTGTAAAATGAGAATTTGAAGGACAGTCTTCATTGCCAAAGCTGTTACAGAAATACCACAAACGTTGCTTAGAATTTGGCCTTTATGATGGAGTCTCATTGAGGTGTTGGCCAGCTGCATTGGCTTTTATTTACTATAATACCAATTCCTCATCTATCCAGATGTAATTACTCTGACAGCCTCATCTATTTGGAATGCTAAGGAAAATAATAATGGAAAATAAATGGCTTCTAAACAGCTGAACTACATGCAGCAAGGTCATTAAAAATAAATTTCATGTATTTTACTGAAAGGGGAGCTCCTGACTCAGAACCTGCTTTCTTCCATTAAAAACATAATTTTAACCAGCACGGCTAATTCGATTTTTGTTTTGCCTTTAGCAGAAAAAGAGGGATTTGGAGAATCAGAGGGTAGGGGCATGAGGTAGAGTTTTTTAGTAGAGTTTTGGGAGAGAGTAACATGTAATTGTTTGTATGTTTCCCTTTAGGGCAGTTAGCAATGTCCTGTTCTCTTTGTGTGATCTGCACAGACCTTGACACACTGTGTTCAATAAATATTACCCAAACCAGCAGATGAGGGCAGGCGGCTGGGGAGACAGAAGGCCCAGCAAACAGAACAGAGAATTTAAACAGGACAGCAGTGGGAGGATGCTCTGAGTCCAGGCAGGTTCTTTGTATGACACTCCACTGTGCCACAAGGACATTTCTATTTAGGGAAAATAAGGAGCCAGCATGGAGCAATAGCTCATCTTGGTGTCAGTGACTTGTCATTCAGAGAAGGTCGTGTTTTAAAACCCATGTGGGTTCTTATTGCCTTAAACCTGGTTTCCACTAAAATTGTGCTCTCTCTGTCTCACTCCTTCAAATTTAGCAAATTCCTTTGTGCAACAAAGGGCTCATTATCGGATGATGCCGCTGAAATGATCTGTTTCTACAAAAGAGTGCAATCATTCGCCGAGAGCAAAATGAACAGTGTCCACATACACACGCATGCCTCGCTTCTGAAAAATGCTTTTCAACTTTGGTAACCGCCTGTGCTCTGTACAGGTGGACAGTTCAGCTGATCGGTTCGCAAGGTTTCCTCCTCGGTATGCTGTTCTCATGGGCATTGTCAGATGGGGGTGTCAGCAGCAAGCATGCCCCGAGAGGTGACAGGTCTGAATGCACTTGCACAGGCACCTAGGGAGCGTCGCCACATGTCTGGATGTACATACGTGTACCTGGGGGGCTTTGCCAGGCTGCCGTAGGTTAATTTGTTATTGCTGATGAAGGACTTAGTAGTGTCCAGTCTTGCACATGGGCAGCTAAGGTCTGGGGCACATGTTTATAAACCCAGGAAATAGCAGAAATAGAATTTCAATCTTAGTGCTTGTGCTCGTAACATTTATTAGTGTGTTTTCTTGTTCTTCCCATCATCTCCTTGGAATAAGGTAGTCAACAATACTACATTGGTTTTTTTTTTTGAGACTTAAAAAAGAGGAGTTTAGAGTTAAAGACCTGGTGGTCAAGGAAGCCATAGTTTAGCCTTAAGACTGGAGAGCATCAGAAGAGAAGAGATCGCTGAAGGTGGAAGAGGACAGGAAGAGGCTGCCACGACCACGTGGTGGGAGGAGGAAGAGAGGAGGGGCAGGGAGAGAGACTGGAGTGGGCATGGAGAGCAGGAGGAGAGACCCCAGGTGGGTCTCAATCTTTTGTAGCCTTCAAGTTTTCCTGAGGAGTTGCTCAGAAGTTACTGGAGAGGTGGGGCTGTAAAGACTGGAGGTGTGGCCTTCACAGATGACCCCCTGGCTAAGTGGGGCTTTACAAAACAGCAGCTCTGGCCAACATACCTGCCTCTTGCTTATATTAGACAGCCATTCAGAAGGGACATGGTTGCTTCTTTGTAGAGGCTGATAAAAGCAGGAGTTTAGAAAGGAGTTTTTTAATGGAAGTTATTATATCTTATTATAGAGTATAGACTGAGCTGAAATAGAGAAAGTTAAGGACATTGTTGCTTCTGGCCAAGGATAAGAATAGGGCTTTCTCATTCCTGTTTTTATAATCCCCATTTATAAACACCCATTTGTTAGAGGGAGGTGATGCAATGAATCTCTTTAACTACTTCAGGGCTGATGGGGTCCTTCATATTTATTTATTTTTATTATTTAAAATTTTCCCAGTTTTACAAGCACATTGAGTACATATCCCTGCCTCCCTCCTTCCTCCCTCCTTCCTCCCTCCTTCCTCTCTCCTTCCCAACCCTCCTTCTCTCCCTTTGTCAATCCATCTCGCTCCCTCCCACTTTCATGCCTGTCCACTTCTATGGGCCCCAGGGTTCTCTGTGGACTTGTGTACTCTTGTGGGGAATCAGGCCTCCGTGATGTACAAAGTGGCCTCTCCCAGGGCCACCCACTGATAGGGATATCCCCTCCACTCATCCAGCCCTAGTCCTCAAGTTTCCACTGCAGCAACCTTTATTTTTATCACAATGCTCAAAACATCACTTTACTTACTTTGCCATCATCCAATCACAAGGGCAGAAGTTAATCAAGTCAACACTTAATTGGTAAAAAGAGAGAAAAAGAGAGAGAGAAAGAGAGAGAGAGAATAGGAATTATACACACACACACACACACACACACACACACACACACACAGAGGAATTGTTTATTAATTTGATAATAGCTATTCCCTCCCTCCCTTTCTTTCTCTGTCCACCCTTCCCTTCTTCCCTCCTTCCTTCCCACCCTCAGTCTACCCTGCGTTCCCTCCCTCTCCCTGTGCTCCCATGCCTCTAGTCCTCTCTTGCTCTCCCCTCTCTGTCCCTGAACTTGGTATTATTCTCCATCTCATCTCACCTCAGTTTTCTGTTTATTTTGAATATTTTTGGATGAGTCATTCCCTAATTTGCTTTTCTTTTGAAACTCCTTGGTCATGTTTTTATTTCTCCTCAATTCAAATTACTCACAGTACTTCTTTGCAACTTTTAAAATTTTTCACAACTTTTAAGATTTTGACAATATGAAAAAAAAAAGATTTTGACAATATGTGCTGAGTATCTCTCCGATGAATTCATAGGGGATGGCTTTACTATTTTTTTATTTTAAAACTACATGCTGCAAATTATATCTAAATTATTTAACCTTTGTGGTGTGGATTAGAAATGTAAAAATATATTTTTTATAGATAGAGGTTGTAGGCCAAAAATATAATTTTAAAAGAATTTCCATTCAGAGGGCTTCAAAAATTAACACTCAGGTTTGCACGGTGGTGTGTTAAGTACCATTAACTGATAGGAAATATCTAGTTTAATTATCTCTGCATCCGGATATGGAAACAAACAAACAAACAAGTAAAATATCATGCCTACTGATTTTTTTCTTCCCCTAAGCAAAGCAAATTAATGCATATCTTTGCCAGAGGGTGAGAAAGGCAGGAATGCTTTGCGTATGCCTTTAATAAAAAATGTGTTTGTCTTTTTAAAATCTTCCAGGAGCGAAGTGGCAGCTGAGCAAGAGCAGAAGATGGCCGCATGGGGCAACGGTGAAAGACGAGGAACCTGGGAGTGTGGGGACCAATGAGATGGAGCGCACTCAGCTGTCCATCACGTGTCAGAAGGGGGGCCCTGCTGTGCTGAAATTTCTTTTCCTGTTGCTTTCCTTGAAGGTTAGCACAGTGCATAGCTTTTAAGAGAGTTTTCAGGGAGAGAAACAGGAAGACTACAGTAGTTGTAGCGTATGCCTTGGTTTCTTTCTAGTCACAGTTAATTACAGTTATTGACATGCACTTTCTAGACAGAAATGAGAGCCACTGTTTTTTATTACTGGTATTTTTATTTTTATTTATTTATTATTATTTATTTATCTATTTTTATTTTAATTTTTATTTATTTGTATTTATTTATTGTTTTTATTACGGATATCCCCCTCTTGCCTCCTCATCTCTTCTCCGGGGTGCACATCTTGACTATGGTTAAGAATGTTGAGATCCGCTGTCCGGTCCTTGCCCTGACCTGAGCAGTCATAGCTGAGAAACTCGTTCCTTGCTTGATTTCTTTTCCTGAAGGCATCTCCACTGCTCTTCAGGCTTCTCTTCCCCCCCCCCCCACATTCAGGGAATCTTCCAGAACAATCATGACTCAGAATGTCAGAATGGGGGATGGCATTTGAAGTTTGAACTTCCTCCTTTCACAGTTCAGCAGAGAACGAACAATCCAACTTGTTCTTTGGCTCAACTGTTTACACATCTGACGGTTCTCCCCTCCTCCGTCCATCATTGAGTGTCTCTGGGTGTCCCAGACTGTTTGTTGACACCTGGGTTGCAGGAAAAGTCATGGTCTCGTTTGGACGGTTTGCTTCATTACCCCTTCCCCCCAATACTCCGACAGCCTAAATACAGGTGCTGCTGGAGGAAGTGAGGTGCCTTTGTGTTATGTCTGCAAACAGTGGAGATCGGAACGCCTGTGAACCTCCGTTCCTAACAGTCCCCTCTTTATGCTTCCCTTATGCCTTAACTCCACCGAGGAGCCTGAGGACCCGGCATCCCTTTGCTTATTGATTTGAAGAGAGGCGACCTCGGCCTTCCGCTAAGTGTGGGCCCTTAGAACAAATTGCTGGTGTCCTGCTCTATTTTTTTTTCCCTGAATCAGGTGGGTAGGCAGATCTGTTCACTTTCCACCCGTGACTTGACATCAAATTGTTCACAGGACCCCCAACTCCCCGTGGAAATGGGCCGAGTGATGAATGACCCTTTTACCGCACGTAGGGATGTGCCAAGACAGGATTTCTCTCTTATTTCCTAAAGCCCTTCTGCATCATTATTTTTTCTTTTCAATCCACTTCTCTCAGCGAAAGCAGGCAAAGGGAAAGATGATGAAGTCTCTGAAGAGGCATGAAATGGCCTGAAGCGAACGGAGGAAAAAGTTTTTGGGTGGACATTTTGAAAGATGAAGCGTAAGAGCGATTAGGCAGTGGGTTAAAAGCCCCATCCCTGCGGAGAGCCGAGAAAAGGTTAGACGAGATATTAACATTAATGAGCGAGCGCTCCACCCTGAAGAATAAAGGAGGCTTGACGGGAAGGAGGAGGGTGGGAGGGAATCGCAACAACCAGCGGACAGTAAGTGATTTTCCTCCTGCTTCCCACGTTAACGTTTCTCCCAGGACAAGCTGCTGCGACGCATCAGGACATCTAGATCCCGGGCTCAGGCGACTCTGCTGCTTGCGTGAATTGGAAAGACGATCTTTACTTGCTCCACAAATAGTTTATTTTATTTTATTATTATTATTATTATTTTTAGCTCCTATTGTATGCCAGGCATGGCAGCTTCAAAAATGTAACAATGAAGACAAGTGATGGTATCTCATGGGGAAACAGATGGGACAAGTGACCTCTGAAACGCATGGGAGCTGGAGAAGGGCCCCCCTCCTGTTATCCCCAGCCCCTTAGAAAGGCAGTGCGCACAGACACACTGCATACGGGACACGGCTGCATCTCCCTTCTACCAGGGCTGCCAGGGGGCACAGCTGGCACGCTCAGCTCTGCGGAGTCGCTGGTCTCCCTCTGCTGTCGGGCACCTGTGTTCATCCCCTGTTCTCCCCCTGATCAGACCTGCATGGAGAAGGTGGGATAGCCGGAGAGCCGTGTTCCTCCCTTTCCGTGCAAGCTCTGAGGGACCATGAGATAACAAGGACTAGGACGGCAGACCTTCAGGAGAAGCGTCCATAGCAGATTCCCCCCCAGGAGGGCATTTCTCTTAGATTGGCGTTCCTCTTCTTTCTGCTTTGCTGCAGCTCCACGACCTCTTTGTCTGACCAGCGGATATTTAAGTAGCGCCCGCGGTGCCTTACCTGCGAAGGCGCGTCTGCGGCAGTAGGGGATGCAGGAAGGACATTGACAGTTTGTTTCAGAGGAAATGACCCCTAAGGATGAGGAGTGAGCTCAGGCATGGCTTGGAGATGCAGGTGGACAGGGTGCTCAGGTGGAGGGGGCCGGTGAGATATCCTGCAGAGGGCTCTGAGTGCTGAGTCCAGCACGCTTGGTATGACCCACGAGCATCAGAGGGGTTTTTCTGGGTTGGCGAGAAGTTGCTGTAAGGACTGTGCACTCTCCTGTTGCTTCCTCACCTTGACCAATTTGCGGAGGAGAATCTCAGAAGGAGTTAGGAAAGAGCAGATGAGTAGCCTGGGAATAAACTGAGGTTAATGGAGACAGAAATTTACTACTTCATATTTCCTTTTAAGGCCAGTTCTCTTTTTCTACAACAGAAATCCAGTCAAAAGCTAAATAAGTTGAAAAAATGCACATGAAACACATTTTTCTTTCTCCCTCCCTCCCTCCCTCCCGCCCTCCTTTCCTCCCTTCTTTCCTCCCTTTCTCCTTCCCTTCCTCCCTCCCTCCCTCCTCCCTCCCTCCTCCCTCCCTCCCTCCTTCCTTCTTTCCTCCCTTTCATCCTCCCTCCCTCCCTCCCTCCTTCCTTCTTTCCTCCCTTCCTCCCTCCCTTCCTCCCTCCCTCCTTCCTTCCTTTCTTCCTTCCTTTCCTCCTTCCTTGCTTCCTTCCTTCCTTCCCCCCTCCCTCCTTTATTACCCTCCCTCCCTCCCTCCCTCCTTCCTTCTTTCCTCCCTTCCTCCCTCCCTTCCTCCCTCCCTCCTTCCTTCCTTCTTCCTCCTTTCCTCCTTTCTTGCTTCCTTCCTTCCTTCCCCCCTCCCTCCTTTATTACCCTCCCCTCCCTCCCATCCTTTATCCCTCCCTCCCGCCCTCCTTCGGTCCCTCCCTCCCTCCCTCCCTCCTCCCTCCCTCCCTCTCTCAGTCCTTCCCTTCCTTCCTTCCCTCCTTCCTTTCCTCCTCCCTCCCCCCTCCCTCTCTTTCCTTGTAGGATGACTTAGATATAGCAATTAGCAAAATCGTTTGTTGTAAAATCATTTTCTCTCCAGTGGTTTGAGAATTTGAGGCAGAGCCCAACTCCTTAGGGAAACTAACAAATCATTAGAAAAGAAGACTTGTCTGGGAAATAGGAATTAAAAAACAACTTAATGTTGGGTGTAGAAAATAAGATATTTTCTTTTTTTATTATAGAGCATTTATTTTAGAAAACTCAGAAGCACAGGTATGTACTATTTCTGTCTTTTTTAGAATCCTTCTGTCAGCTTAATGAACAAAGGACCCAGCAGCCATCTCTTTGATATGAAACCATCAGGAGAGATAACATCTCTCTCCCCATTTGTCTGGTATTTTAGGAGCCTAAAGTCATTGCATTGATACCTTGGTTGGAGTAATTCTCTCTCTTGCCTTAAAGATTTCCCCACCCCAATCTGTTGAGAGATTTTTGCCTCAATTACCTGGCAAAGTTAGGGTAAACTGTATACTGCCCCACTCTTGTCACTTGAGAGTTAGTTATTGTTTATCTCGAAAACATGAATGCAATAGGTCATGTCCGATTTCTTGTCTTTGCAGTTTCTTAGCAGATTGCCTGTGATGCATGTCAGCTGCATTTTGGCTTAATGCTTATTCAGCCATCAAACTGTTTTCTTATTCAACTACTTTTGCAGAGTTGATTTCTAGGCCAGGAGAAGATGATGTTTATTACCCCAGCAGACTATGAAGTGGGAACATCTTGTTTGCCTTGTTTGCCTGTTAAAAGAACTTGGTCCAGCGAGAAAGGAAAAGTGTTACTCTCTGCTTTTCAGCAGCAGTGTCTGATTGGAGTTCTGTTTGGCAGATGGAATGCCGCCCTTTCAGATTTTCCCAGGTGGACCAAACACTATTTGCTTTCAGAAGTTCTTAGCGAGGCTTTCATTTTAAATTCATAAAAGTTACCAGCCAACTTCCAACAATTGTTTAATAAAAAGCAATTAGCCAGCCAGAAATATAATGACTTTTATGTCAAAATATGCTTCAGACAGCTGCTAAGCGGGCCACCAGCGGCGGCCCTGGGCCAGCCTGGAGTCCCAGGCATGAGCGCAGCCAGGCGCAAACAGCACATGGCATTCTGGGAGAAACACGACCAGCCCCTCAACTTCCTTCCTCTCCCCTCACCCAGTCTTCCCACTCTGAAGAAATGGATGGCAGGAAATGCTGTGGAGTCAGGTACCATATCAAGATCCACAAACTCTTTATTAGGCAAGCATCTTACCTGGCAATAGATGCAAAGGTCTCTAGCACTAGCTGAGTTTGGATAAAATCCATAGAAACCTTATTGCATTGCAAAAAACTGATTAAAAAAGTCACTATACACACAAAAACGAATTCAGTAGCACTCATCAAGTAAATTGAACTCTGAATATAGGCTCTTCTTTTAGCTGTCCATTAACTTCCTCCAATAGATTTGCATGGAAGAAGTTTCTAGCATTTCCTGTTCTCTGCAGAGGTATTTTTATTCTCTGAGAAGTCTGACTGCCTGTTCTGCTTTGTTCCCGGAGGAGTTGTTCTGTTGATGGAGACACTAGGGGTGGCCCCATGCATCTCTTTTTATCATGGGAAACACAAATCTAGACGCATGCTTATTTTAATTAGGAATAAGGAAACTCCTGCAATATTTTTTTGCCATCAAGAAAGGTCCTATTTTCCATGTCAACAACCCCCCCCCAAAGTCTAGCATGGATCACAGGCACTAGAATCCTTAGAGCCAAGGGATTAACAGTCATAATAGTGTTCCCATACTAAAGCCCCAAGAAAGGGCTCTGGGCAATGCCACTGAGTCCTTACACCTCACTAGAGTGGAGGACTCAGAGGGAAATTTGGCATTCGCACTAAAAGATGCTCCAGGGAATGGGAGGGGGGAAAAGAGGGGCACTGGGAGAAGCGGGGAGAGGCAGGTGAAAGGAAGGGAGAGGGGGGTGAAGGTGCAAGGGGGACTGGGGAGGGTTGGAGGGAGGGAGGGGATGGGGTACCTATTAAGCTTGTATGATTGAGGAAAAGCAAATAATAAAAAAGAAGAAAGGTCCTATTTACATCAAAACCATGCTTATTTTGAGAACAAAAATGCAGGCAAACCAACTTTAGTTTATAGGGAGTCTTTCCATCTCAAAAGGTGCTGGGATTTGTGAACATTCTGAAGCTCTTTATGGGGCATTTACATAGCTTTTCTCCTTAAGGACAAGTCCTGGAGATGGCTCTGTCTTCATGCTTTCTGGCCATTTTGGGGTGCCAGCAAAACCTTATTTTATAGCTAAGAAAATGCATGGTGTTTTTGAGGATAATAGAAATTTTCCCCTTTGAAACACTTGTAACAGCTTAGTATATGAAATGGAATCCAGAATAGTTCTTGGAAAAGGGACAGAGTATCCCCAGAAATCCTCAGTTTTTTTTTTAATGTTTTTGTTCATCTTCTCTCTTAACAACTTTTTCCTCCTCATTAAGCTAGAATGATGGTGTGTGTTAGGGGATCATCTAAAAATCTCCCTAGTTTTTTTCTCCCATATTTTATTTTTTTCTTAACCATACATGCTCCATAGGTACCCCTGTCCTCTCCTTCCCTCTTCCCCTCCTAGTCATCCCCCCTTGCACTCTCTCCGCTTCCCCCCTTCCTTTCACCTCCTCCTTTCTTTCCTCTCTCCCAGTACCTCCCCCTTCCTCCCTCCCATCCGCTGGAGCATCCTTTTGTGTGAATGCCAAACCTCCCTCTGAGTCCTCCATCCTAGTGAGGGTTCAGGACTCAGTGGCATAGCCTGGAGTCTCTTCTTGGGCTCCCCATTAGCATGGGAACTCTATTATGATTGTTAATCCCTTGCCTCTAAGGATCCTGCTGCCTGGAGCTTTCTCTCCTGTGACCTGGCAGCCATTGTGCAGGTCAGACAAAGTCCAATTCTGGCTGCTGCAGCCCTAACGTGTGGAGTATCTTGCATATCATTGGTCCTCTCCATCTTTAGGCTCTTATAAAATCTCTCTAGTTTTTATGATTTTCTAAAAGGACCCATAGGACATAGAAAATAGTGGCGCTCATGATGGCGGACCACAGGGAAAGCCAGCAAAGGTGAGTGGCCCTTGAGGTGAAGTCCCGGGAGACCAGGGACATGTCTTTCCAGGGTAGTCACACAGCCTGGGCTCAATCCCTACAACAAACAGTCACAGCAATATGGTGAGATATCTACCAGGGAATCTCATTAAAGACTCAGTGTCTGAGGATTTTTATTTTTTTAAACTGAAGTTTGGCCAAAATTAAGTTAACACCAAAATTCTCCATTGCAGAAATAGCACAGGTGTTCGAAACATACCATACTGCTTAAACAGATGTGAGAGGTGCAGCTAGCCATCCTTATTAGCTCTGGGAATGATGGGAGACCCTGCCCAGATCCGGCTCCCGGGTGCCAGTTGGGGCTCACTCTGGCAAGCAGGTCTTTCAAACAAACACCATCGCATGCACGTGCTACTGTCTCTTTTTGTGCATTTAGCATTGCAAATCAGTGGTCTAACTTTCCTTCTCTCCCATTTAACCCCTCTGCAGAGGGATATGAGGTTCTCATGGATGGTCCTAGGAAGACGGTAGAATGCTGCAGATGCATCTGTGAGGACAGAAAACATGGTCTAAGCCACTACTAGGGTTCTGGTGAAGATTCAAAGGAGGGGAGACATCTCAGTGTCAAGCCTTTCAGAGTGCACTTGTAGATAACCCATCATTTATAGCATATGGAAAAATAGTAGTTGGATGTATTTCATAGGAAGCAGGATAACTTGACTTTTTGGCAAAATACCGTTTGATAGACTTGTGGGCATATAAATTAGTAGGTGAATCAAAAATGAAATTATCATTATTCCTGGATCTAGAATCCTCTTTTCTAACTTTGGCATTTGGACATACATGAGTGTCATAGTTAAGCACAGGTGTCAACTTGACTGTTGAGGGTTTGAGCTCTGGGCACAGTTGTAGAAAGTTGATAGTTAAGCTCAGAGCAAACCTGAAGGAGATTGTCTTGATGATGGGGAAAGTCCAGCCCATGGTGGGTGGGATTAATCACAGAGAGCCTTGGATAAATCACAGAGAGCTGGTTGAGAGAGTGGGTATCCTTCTGTATACTTGGCTAGACATGCTGGTCTGGCAAGTAAGGATTGTCCTTCTCTCAGCCGTTATGCAGTGATGGTGTGGCCAGTTCCCTCAGCCCTGGTGTTGGTGTGTGCTCTCCTGTCAAGCTGGACTGAGAACTGTAACCGGACTGTCGTAAGAAAGTAAACTCCTTGTTCCCTTAAGTTGTGTGATGGTCATTTATCAGCAACCATGCAGGCAAACTGCTACAGTAGTGAGCGTGTTAAGAGGAATACTAGGATATGAGTTGCATGGATTGGGCTCTCAAAATACTTGTAATCAAGAATGGTAAGAGCAGCAGAGTCTAAATGAGGCAATGAGAGGAGCCATTCCATTCCAGGCATTTGGCTCCAGAATTACAAGTCTAGAGCAAGCCACTAATGTTCACCAATGGTTCACCACTAATGTGACACCTCTGCACTTGTGGTTAAACTTGCTCTTTATCTCTTTTTCTATGTTTTCAGATTACATTATCTCCTGAATCACACATTGAATAGATTTATATTCCCAAGGAGAAACGCTTAATTGCCTGGTCTGCTGTGTTCATTCAAATAGAGTAAGCTTGATAGACCTCCTCTTCTTTCTAGAACAAAGAGGGTCCTCTCCATCCTTGTTTATCTTCAGGCATGAAGTCCCACCCCTGTC
The DNA here is from genome assembly GCA_023101885.1 of Typhlomys cinereus. NCBI lineage: Eukaryota > Metazoa > Chordata > Mammalia > Rodentia > Platacanthomyidae > Typhlomys > Typhlomys cinereus. The sequence continues at coordinate 2,117,028 of JALPQD010000147.1, forward strand.
CTTTATGAATCACAAGGACCACAGCAGTAAGCATGATTTGCTAGGGCTTGAAATAATGCCTGGCAGGTGAAACAAACTTTTATTTTTAGGAAAGCCAGTCTTTTCTCTCAGGTATTTGCCTTTGTCCTGGTTTTCAGGTCTCTGTTTTAGTGTATAATCTCATATTCAGATACACAGATTTACATCTGTAGGATTCTGTATATTCAGTGTATGATAGGTTCTAGTTGAGGTACTCTGAACTGTAACATCATCTTAGAGCTCAGATCACTGTAGTTGATCAGTGTCTAGATTCATTATTCATGATACCTCATTCTAACCCTAACACAGGGACTCTGGTACCTGGAAATGCTGCAAATTTAATCTTTTTGTTCTCAACTTCCTTACCTGTAAATATAAGTAGGTATTTTAGGATTAAATATGAATATTTCTGAGGAGCCTAAAATCATGTGTAGAACAAGAATCTTTTGTCACATTAAAGTGCCTCTTAGATTATAAAGATTTTCCCTGAGTTGTGTTTTCTTTGCTTGGTTCTACATTAATTAGAAGCAAGTATTACCGAGACCCTCCTCTTCCACTGATTCACTGGTTTCCTAGGACAGAAGTCTGGGTGTGCCAAGTCGTAAATGGAAGTGTGAAATTCGTCAGTGCTGTCTTATGATGAACACTAAAGCAGTCACCTTTCTTGCTTAAAAGCATAGTTACAAATTGTTTATCCAGATAAACTCTAAGGCCCCTACCCTTTTCTCATTATATTAACATTTTATACTTATTCCTTTCTCCAGATAAAGGAATTGAGGCCAACATACTTCTGACTGTATCCTTTTGCTCTATGGGGGAAAAAAAGGTGCTTGCACGTGGTTCCTGAATCACAAACTAATGAACGACTAAGCAAATAAGCAAACTCCATGGAGAAGTTCGTTTGAAACAAGAAACAGAAACAAACTCTTCGGCACATAGTAGGCACTAAGAAATTGCAATTCTTGTCACTTGCTTTGCATGGCTGCCAGAAACAATTTCTTCCTTCTCTGTGTTTCTATTGACCTTTCTTTCCCTTGGTAAGGAAAACACGAGGATGTTTGTAAAAGGATCCTACCATAAACTGTAAGATGTTTAGCTTCTGCAGAGGTGTGAAAAAGGCCTGCTGTGGAAAGCAGGGTAAAAGAGTGTTTTGCTTTCTTGGGAGGAAGCCCAGAAATTACACAAGCCAAGGTGAAGACTGTCCCTGATGAATGGTAGTGTGGACACATGTACAAGTTGATGGGTGTGAATGTGTGTGTTCACGTCTGGGGAATCATTTTGGCAAGCAGAGGCCACGGCTAACAGACTGGAATTAAATCAGAGTGATAGACTCCAAAATGGTTGGACCCACACCATTAGACCAGTGTGTGGCTTTCTGCCTTGTGCTCTGGTATAGGCCGAGGTTGCTACTGTCAAATTTCCTATCCTAAAAAGTGCAAAATCATACTAAAAGAACATTTCATAAGCTGAGCAAATCACAGTGATTTCTCCAGCAACATTGGTCACTTCGACTTCCTGCTTGAGCATTGCAGAATTTTAAGAATTTAGGATAAAAATAACGAAATCCTAGCCATCGAAGTTCAGCGCTATTGTGTAGGCCCAGAAAGGGCTTCATGGTGCACAGGGTCTGTGTTTAAAAGAATGTTCTCCGATTCCTGCAAGTGATGCCTCTGGCTTTTTAAACAGAGATATGAAAAAAACCCAAAAAGCTTCATTAGCAAATATGCAAGATGCCAGAAAATTCCTTGTGCCTGCTAGATGGTCAAATATAGGTGCATGCAGGGAGAGCTTTAAAGACAAATAGAATATAGAGATTTCAATTCTTTTGGACCCTTTTTGGCTTATTTTAAGAGAAGAGCTGAACACTGGACTGTGGTCGGGATGCACGTGAGTGGGGTCTTTGTTGCCTCAGTTCCCATCAGTTCCCAGCAGAGATCGTGGCAGAGCGAGGCGGCAGTTGCAACCACAGCCAGGCCTCCAGCTGGCTCGTCATGTGACCCTGTCCAGCTTTCCCACCATGAGGAAAAACAATTTATTTTTCTTCAATATCTCAGATTGTCTTCACTGCTCACCAGCAGGAGTTTCTATCAACTTTGTTCTCTCCAGTTTTAGGGGTTTAAAGAGAAACAAAACATCACACATTTCTAACTGCCGCAGGAAGAAGCCAAAGTCTACCTCATTAGCGAATGGAAAACAGTGTCTCCTTTGGGCTTGAGCAAGAGGTCATATGTACATTGACTGAAAGACCCTCTTTATTAACCAAATACTCATGACATGGGTCAAATCTAAGGCCAGCCTGATGGGTAGGCAACTCCCCACATGGTTTCATGTCAGGAACTGAAATACCACTCCCTTGATCCTCCAAATGCCAAATACGGCTTGTGTGTGCCCACCAATGCCTGAAATGTGTTTTAGAGGAAAAATGTCTTTCAGAGAGCAGTCAGTAATAAGGCTTACAATGAAAGCACCTCAGGTGTGACTTAGGAGCATGCTGAGGCGTGAACGATGAGCAAGTAGTGGAAAGAAGTTTAGTAGTGGAAAGAAGAAAGAATCTGTGTCTTAGATGGGAAGAAAGATAAACAAGGGGAAAGGGCTAAAGGGAAGAGCAGTTAACCTGGTTTATTTCAGAGTGAAATGGCAGATACGTCTACATGGTGTTCAGAATGTAGCAAGCTCTCAATGGGGAGTTTTTAGTTATGCCTTTTGGAGGTGAATGTACAGAATTGAATCCATGCTCATGCATAAAAAGCCTATGGTTTTTAAAAAATTATTATTATTATTTTCACTCATACAAACTTAACAGGTACATCGGTCCTCTCCCTCCCTCCACCTCCCCCTGACTCCCCTGCTCCCCCTCCCCTCCCCCTCCCTCCCAGTCCCCCAGTGCCTCCCTGCCCCCAATCCCCAGAGCATCCTTTAATGAACATGCCAAACTCTCCTCTGGGTCCTCCTCTCCGATGAGGTGCAAGGACCCAGGGACATTTCCCAGAACTCTTTTCTGTGTTCCCCTTAAGCTTAGGAACACTACTGTGACTGTCAGTCCCTAGCCTCCAAGGATCCTAGTGCCTTTAGTCCATGTTAGACTTTGTGGGGTCAATAATGTGTTGGACATTGCGCAGGTCTTGCAAAGTCCTATTATGATTGCTTCGGCCCTAACTTGTGTGGAGTATCTTGCATATCATGACTCCTCCCATCTTTGTGCTCTTACAGTCTTACCGCCTCCTCTTCTGCAAATTTCCCTGAGCTTCAGGATGGGGAGAGATTAGGCTGGCCCAGTTCCAGGAGGTTGATATAGAGACTCTGATGTTCTGAATTATGGTTTGTTGATTTTTTTTTCGGTTTATGTCTATGGTTTTGATATTCATCCATGTTCTATATTCTCTATCTGTTCCCCCATTCTAATATTATTTCCATTGCATGACTCCTAAATCCATTGCTTAGGAGGCAATTAATTTAGTTTCATTTTTTTAACCAGGAAGAGAGGGATTGTGATTAGCAGTGCAACTCCATCAACCTTCGATGTTTAGTCACGTGCCATATGCCTGTGTCACATGTGCAGTTCCCATCTTTTCTCATTTTTACTGGGAAGTCTTAGAGCAGCGTCTTTCTAGTTAGGTGGTGCCAAAGTCCATAGATTGTTCGTCTCTAGTGCATCTCCTCCACTTGGACTTCCCTAGTGAATTTGAGCTACTCAAATGAACTTGCATCCTACCTCTCACTTTTCATTCACATATATTTTGCCATATAAACAGAAACGGCTCTGTATTTTCCTCTATACTAACTCAAACATGGCATTTTGTCATTTAAAGTATATGGCTGCTTTAGGTCTAACCAGACTGTAAAGTGTCTGAGAGCCTTAGTGACCCTATATTAGAGTACTTGTGACTTTATGTAATCCATTTACTTTTAAGTGCACACTCAATGGATCTGCTCACTTGTTTTTTTTTTTTTTTTTTTTATAAATTTTTTTTATTATTATTACTTATTCAACTGTGCGCATGTGCGTGTGTGCGTCTGTGTGTGTGTGTGTGTCTGTGTATGTGTAGAACCACGGACGAATTCGCGAACCACCATGGACGCCTCCAACCTCCTTCTGCCCCGGGATTCACAGGCTCCGCCCTACCAGGACCAGAAGCACAGGCCGCCCCCGCTTCCGCCTGGCGTCTATACGTGGGATCTGGGATCCGAACTCAGGACCTTCCGCCTGCAAGGCGGAGGCTTAACCCCTGAGCCACCTCTCTAGCCCCCTGCTCACTTGTTTTTAATAAATAGAAAAAAGCAAGAGTATCAGGATGTTACTTCCAATATCAGACAACCAAAAATCCATGATTTATGCCTGCTAGCACTCTCCAGCTAATGCCTGTTTGGTTGATAACGGAAGCGGTCATGTTGCCAGATGTAGTATGACAAAAAAGAGAAGAAGAAATCCATGCCCTCATCTTACAGTTTGAGAAACTGAGAATTGTCAAGAATCTTCCAAGTGATCTTATGTGTGGATTATCCATTAGTCCAGTCTTCAAATGATAAATCAGCTCCAGATGACATTGTATATGCAGTCTTATGAGAAACCTCGAGACAGAGATGGCCTGGATTCCCAATGTATGGAAATTGTTGAGATAATGTGTCTGTTATATTGGCAAATTTTGAAGTAATTTATTATATCACAGATGATTTATGCTGTCCACATACACTAATACATGTAATACTAACAAGTATCAAGAATAATGGAGAAATCTGTTTATTTTATACCAAGAGAACATCTGTTTTCTTCCCTCTTGTGTGGGAGAGAGTTAAAAATAGAATTCAGGATCTTGTCCAAAAGTCTTGTGTGTATGTCGTATGAGGCTAGAACACTAAATACACAGAATTAGGCAGTTTAGGAATGGAGGTAGTCTAAGGACTTGGGACATCAGAAGTTGAGGTTTAGATTGAACATGAGAGGTCAAAGGAAAGGAACAATGGACAGGGAAAGTGGGAGGTGATGTGTAGAAACTCCATTTGTAAAGACAGTAAGGCGAGTTCAAACAAGTACGTGCTGCTGATGAGAACTACTGGTAGAATCCATGAAGAGATGAATGACCTGTGGTTCTAGGAAATGAGTGAAATGGGTTGGACTTAGCTAACTGGAGAAGGTGAGCCTAGTTCTAGGAAAATAAGGTGTATGCTATGGTGTCCTGCATAAATTTCCCTGTTAAGGGGCAATGTTCCTTCATACCTGGACTTGTTGGCTTTCAGCGGCTCACCATCCCTCCCTAAGCACCGTCCTGAGCCATGAGAAACTCAAGGTTACACTTCATCCCTGAAGTGGCCTGTTGCCAATGGCTAATGAGAGACTTCATAGGTTGGGTGCCTCTATCTCAATATGGGATGGCCAGGAAACTTGGTCTCTCTTCCAGAGCACCTCACAAGGTGGTCTGAAGGTCTCAGAGACAAGCACGTTTCCTCCTGCCCAGTCCTTTCTCCCACTCTGTCTCCCATGATCCACCTGCAGTCAACCTTTGGCTCGTGTCCCTCCATTTCAGTCCCTAAGAAAATGTAAGACCATTCCGCTTTACTGATTGCTAACAAGGGAAGAGTTCCATGCTCAGAATCGCCTTTCAAGAGATGCAGCTGCCTAAGAGAAATATCCCAATCTTTGCATATTGGCAAGTAATTCCAATGGAAGGGGACAATCTGAGTAGACAAAACACATCTGTGGGCTGGGTACAGCTAATGGCCATGGGTTTGAGTTTTTGATTCACTTCGTGCGAAGTTAAATTATTGTTCCAATTAAAAAATTTGAATTTCTGTTGATATTGTTTCACCATTTGCACACGAAGATAATTGGACATTTTGTATTTGCTGGAAGAGGGAAAAATGGAGAAACTTTAATTTTCCTTGTCCTTGGCACCACATTTAAGTAGGTAATACTTAATTCCTTTTCCTCCATTCAAACCTCCAAAGAAAACTTCTAGATTTGCATGAGATTAGGGGTAGAGATTCCTCTTTTTCCCATCATTTGGTTTTGGCATTATTCCTAAAGTTGTCAGACAGTTAAGGACACCCTGTTTGCACCACTTATTCTTGCATAATAAGTACCCACCCCATCCCCACCTTATTCCCCCAAATATTCTAGTTAGAAATTAACATTGCTCTTCTATGGGGGGGCATGTATATTATATACATTATCTGTCCGGGTGCTTTTTCTCCTCCATGAATAAGGCCTTTGAATTTTCAGAATAGTTAGGATAGACAGCATTCTGAAGAATGAAATTCACTGAAAGCAACATTTTTCTCTTGCAAGTTGAGATCATCTCCTTGGGTCCCAGTGCAGCAATTTGACCTAATACTACTTTTCAGGGGAATAGTTTTCACACTCACTTCACAGTTTAAACCAATTTGATTTTACTACTAATTTGCCTTATTTTAACTTGGATCTGCTGAAGTAGTTCAAGCTGCTTCCAAACACTTCCTGCCTCATTAGCTGATGGCTGTCGTCTAATGGCTTTCCGGCCAAATGAGAGCTTCCAGGGTGTGGGACACTGGTTGAAACCACTCTTTGCAAACCAAAGGAGAGGAAGCCAGAATTGGATTTAATTCCACCCTTTGTTAGCTTTGGGATATTTAGCACTTATTTAAATGACATTGTAATTATTTTCAGTGGTGCTGATTAATGGGAAATCTCTGGGTAAATAGACTGAAGCCATCACATGCCTGTCACACAGCTGATAACTATACAGCAAAGGAGGCCTTTGCAGTACGAGAGTTCCATGGGGTTTTCTAGGCTCAGCCATGAGTATAGATGATGTGTGAACCTCTGTGTATATGCATGTGCACATGTGTATGTGTGTGTGTGTTCACGCTTGTGGGTGAACACACATATCCACATGTGTGGGTACAACATGTACATATGTAATACGCGCACTAAAAGTTTGACTGTTTTCCATGCTTAATGTGTGGATTTCGAGTTTTGGGTAGACTAGGGCTTGAGATTCACTTGACCCTCTCAAGAAAAGAGTTTGTTAGGGTTTAAATCTGAACCGCTCCCTAGAGCTTCATGTTTTCAGCACTTGTTCTCAGTTGGTAGTGCTACTTGGAAGGCTGTGAAGGCTACTTGAGGAGGCAGAGAGCCTAGCTCGTGAAAGGCGGCTCCTGGCTCCTGGTTTCTTGCCGGGCTGCGTCGTGAAGGACTGTTGGCTCCCATGCCTGTCACCATGCGCGGAGCTGCTCCACCATGTCATCTGCACTATGATGGACTGAAACTTCCGAAACCATGAGCCAAATGAAGCATTCCTCTTCTAAACCGTTCTGCTCAAAAGTAACCAAAACATTAAGGTGGGAATTTTTGTTTTTAAGGTTTTATTTATTTATTTTATTATTTATTGTGTGTGTGTGTGTGTGTGTGTGTGTGTGTGTGTGTATCAGAGGGCACTATAAGTCCCTGTGGAGGACCAAAGGTGACTGTGTGTATCATCCTGAATTGCTTCTACCTCCTCCTTGTTTTGCTCTGGGATTTCCCAGGCTCCACCCAGCAGGGCTGGAAGTGCAGGCTGAGGCCAGTTCAGCCTGGTGTTTTTAACATGGAACCTGGGATGCGAACTCAGGACTGTCTGCTTGCAAGATAGAGTCTTAACCCCCTGATCCATCTCTCCAGCCCCTAAGGTGGGAATTTTAAGGACAAAAGGAACCAATTTATGCATTGAGACTACACAAGACTCTTAAAAGAAATTCAGGAAATTTTAGCAGTTGCGCTTGACTGCTATCTAGCCTTGTTCTCTAATCAACTCTTCTTTGCTTTCAGAAAGTCTGAAGTCATTACCCTCCCCACCCCATCAGGGAAGAGCTCCTTGTCAACCTTGGAAGGCAATTCATACTTTGTCGAAGGTAGGCAGCATAACCTAATTTCCTTTGTGAGTCATAGTTTTAGGGGTGAGTATGAAAATACATTCTAGGCAATAGCACATGCAAAGATTTGTTTCTGGATATGGGAAGAATTTTGTACGATGATAAGATGAGAGCTGGTGATGAGGTTGATTCTATTTTTGTTACTGTGAAGTTGTGTCTGAGGTATATATAACTTGGCGTATGGCAACTACCTTGGAAGCATGAGGCTGAACAATGAGGAAACACAATGCTAAAGGTAGACTTGTAGAAAGATAGAGAAGATAATGCTCTTAAATAGTTGCCTCAAACCTAGACAACCTGAGTTTTACGTTAATGTTGGCTTGTTAGTTTTCTGCTTGCAGCTGAAAGCATCAGCTATTGGTGCTCAAAGAATTTCCAGTGACCAAGTTATCTTGGTTCCTGCTCTGTATCAGGATTTTTGTGGATATTCCTTTCTTTATATTCTGATTGGTTTTAATTAGACTGCACAAATTAGTGGTTCACGGTCTGTGTCAGTTGTATTTTTCTTGTCGTTAAGGCCAAGTATCTGGGAAGGAACAAGAATTTGTTTTGGTTCGTGGTTTGAGAGAGTCCATTTCATTTTGATACAGAAGGCAAGTATGTGGGAGTCCATGGTGGCAAAGAGTATGGGGAGGCTCTTTGTATCTTGATGAATCAGAGCATGTGACAACAAATAGCCAAGAATATAATATATGCCCAAGGATTCCCCCCAGCGATCTGCTTCCTCTAGCTCGCCCCACCGCCTAAAGGGAGTTCCACAACTTCCCAAAATAGCGCCTCTAGCTGATGACCAAATAAATGTTCAAATACATGGACCCACAGGGACATTTTACATGCAAACCATGTTAGGGTTTTAGTGATCATCATTAAGTTTAGTCACTTAGGCTTCCGGATGGGTAGGGTCACAGCTTTCATCTGGGCATACTGAGGTCCATTCAACTAAGGAGAGATCTAAGCGTTAACATGAAAAGTTTTAGTTTTGGTATATCTTGCCTTTACATTTTCCTTGGTTGAACATGGAGTCAGGAGCTATTTATTAAGCACCAGATATGTGCTAGGTTTGGGAACTTAGTGGAAAAATGCCTCTTGCTCCCTGCCTTCGTGGGGTCTCCCTTAAAGGAATATCACGCAATTTCCACACCTACCTGGCCCTTTAATACAGAAAAATCAGTGATCCCCACGTCGAGCTATAAGAATATAAGAGGGGGCTGGAGAGATGGCTCAGATGTAAGCAGAAGATCCTGAGTTTGGATCCAGTCCCAAATAAAAACACCAGGCAGAAATGGCGGTGGCCTGCACTTCAGACCCTGGGAAATCCCAGAACGAAGTAAAAAAAGAGGTAAAAGCAATTCAGGACAATTCCCGAAGTTACCCTTGACCCTCACAGGGACACACAGGACCCTGTGGCGCGCGCGCGCGCGCACACACACACACACACACACACACACACACACACGCACGCATGCATGCAAAATAAATAATAAAAAAATTTTAAAAAGAATTTAACAGGTTAACCTCTTGAATGAATGAACATTAATTTTGAAGGCAATAATAACAGGTAACTCACTTTGAATTATTTTTCTTACTTTTTCTTATGATAGTGCAAAGGTTGAGAAAATGATAATATATTATATAGGAAATTTCTCTTTATTTTCAAAACTATTTTCAGACTGTTCTCTACCATGATGTTGTATTCTTTTGAAAATGATAATATATTATATAGGAAATTTCTCTTTATTTTCAAAACTATTTTCAGACTGTTCTCTACCATGATGTTGTATTCTTTGTAGTCTACTTATCTGGACACTGAGAAATTGTACAGACATGCACACACCACAACACTCTTTCTCTTTCTCCATAATATTCTTAAATAATCCAGACCACATACAGCAAAGAAGGTTGGTGTTTCTTAGCCAGTATCTTCCAGCATTTATGATAGCATTAAACCAAGGCCTAGGATACTGATTCGTCTATTTGGGATGAAGCAGGAAGCAACGGTGTCTCCAGTGGCTTCCCTATGTTCCCATGTGGGGAAGAACATTAAAGTTGAAAGATCTTGCCAAATAAAAACTCCAATCCAATAATCACATTCATTTGTCTTGATTTCCCCTGGAGTTTTGATTGGAGGGGCATCATTACTTCTTGCCCCGCAGCTGCCTCACTTCATCACAGACAGAATGAATTGGATAGCTGACTCGGGGCTGTTACTTTTTGATTATCTACCTTCATATCCTTGGTCCCCGTGGGATTATTCCACTGTCCAGGAGAAATATTTATAGAGAGCCGTGGGTGAGGCAAGGCTGGATTTCTCCTTTTTTTTTTTTTTTTTTTTTGGCAGCCTCTAGTGGCTGTGGCATTCCATGAAGCAAAACAGCAGCAAATCTGTAGTGGCCTGTCTGTCTCTGTAGCTATAGCCAGCAGGTCCTTCGTATTTTGCTTGATTCCGCTTCATTTTTTAATATAGCCTCCTATTGTCTCCCATTGATTAGATCCCGATGCAGGTTGATTTTCAAGTCCCTCTAACAATTTTTTCTTTTTGAATAAAACTTTTTTAACTAGCAGTTCCATGCATTTTTGATATCAACCCAGAGCAGCAACCATCTTGCCCCTTTACGGTCTCCTTACAGTTTTTGAATTAAACCTCTTAGTCTCCTATCTCTGCCACATTTTAAATCAGCATTTCAGATATGGCACCTAGGGTTGGTGACATGACCTTAACCTCGTAATTACCTTAAGAATTAATTTATTTTCTGAATATTTGTTTATTGTGATGGCTTGGAGGTATGCTTAGGTAACTATATATTTCTGTCTCTATCTTGTATCTATCTCTATCTCTACCATCTTTATCTGTATATCATAGCTATCATATCAGTCTGTCTGTCTATCTACGTATCTATCTATCTATCTATCTATCTATCTATCTATCTATCTATCTATCTATCTATCTACCTACCTAATTTTCCCCAGAAAAATATTTTCATTTCCTTATAGTGTTGTTTCTTTTATTCAAAGAAATTGTTTTTCATTAAAAATTTTATTTAATAAGTTAGAGGTAGAGGGGCAGAAAATGGATCATTCATGTGATAAATTATTAGCTGTGTGTGTAGGTAAAAGAACCTTTAAGGTGAATTGGAATAAGAAAATAGGCCACAGATTGCTCTCACTGCTCATGAATGAGGCCCTCATGTGGAAAGTAGTGAGAAATAGCTTATCCTTTTTGAAGTATACTTTTCTAAAGTATGCAAACTGACACAGAAATCAGTTGTAAACATTTCGCTGATTTGACCAGACATGGATTTTTCTATTGTGTATTAATTGTACTGATTAAGACATTCAGTTTTTGGCTTTGGTCTCAATGTGGCACTTAGATTTAAAATATGGATGGGTAGCTTAGTCATGGACTGAAAAAGTAGAAGTCAATTGGAGCAAAAGTACAGCTCTTCTAATTTTAAAATATGCATATTGTAAATGGAAATTTGTAATTCTTCAAGCAAAATTAAGAACTGACTTTGTGATGATCTGATTACAAGGCCATTAGGCATCTTCTCTATTCCCAGAAATCTCCCCCTCCTCAATTATTCTTTGTTGCTAATAAGATGCAAAAATGGAATAGAGCTGTCCCCGAGGAGAACCGTAGCCATCAGCACAGCGCCTGACTAGCCCCTGTCCTTTGTATTTAAGCCATTACAAGAGAAAGAAATACAACGTTAAGTGCTTTGATTTAACAGTGTAAATACAGCGTTTGATTTAAGTGTTTTGATTTCACAGACTCAGAAGATCTTTTGCAGAAATAAAATTGTTCTGAACAAACTTCTCTAAGATAATGTGTTGAAAATTGAAAACCTTGTTCAGATTAGATGTGCAAAGACTATAATTTATCATTCCTTTGTTTTCCTTGTGTGTGTGTATGCAGTACATGCACTGTGTATTTGTGTGTTTATATGTGTATGGGCAGAGTGTGTGTGGGTGCATGTGCATATGTGTACACTTGCACGTGGAGGCCTGAGATTGATTTCAGAAATTATCCTTGATTGTTCATTTACCTTATTTCTTGAGGCCGCACGTCTAATCAAATTTACAGCTTGCTCTCAGGGATAGTCTGCTTAGCCACTTTGCTCTGGGGATTCCCAGTTTCTTGCTTCTAAGGCTGGAATTACAGTCAGGCCATCACAACCACCCAGAATTTTATGTGAGATCTGAACTCAGGTCTTCTTGTTTGTACAGAGAGTGATGCAAAGCTACTTGCTTTCACTCTCCATCTTTAGACAGTCTCGAACCGTAAATCCAAGAAAGCGTGCTTCCCACAGTGTGCTGGGTCTTCCCGCATCGCTTATGCAGTCAAGACATTCTTCTATAGGCAGAGGCTACAAATCCAAAATCTTGCCTTTGTCTAGAAAACACCCTCAGGTGGGCCTGGATGCCTGTCTCCCAATAACCATCACAGATGGATCTTGGGGACTTGATGGCCAGGTAACACGGTACGCCAGGTTCACTGAAAGATCTTGCCTCAAAAAAAATGAGGCGGTGTAGCATTTGAGGAAGATACCCTGGCATCAACCTTGGCCTCCACAGGTGACTGTTTACATGAATACACCCTCATTCATGCATGCTGCCCACATACGTGCATGCATGCACATGCCCAAGTACCAGCTATGTAATCTTGGAGAAGTTGCTTGTTTGACTTGTTTCTTCCTCCATGTCAAAGGATTCTCAAATCACTTGTTTCATAGGGCACGTGTGATGATTTTATTTGGTAAGATGGTTAGAGTAGTGACGGTGCTGTGTGTATTACAGGTCATAAATAATTTGACTATGATTTCTAGTTGCCTTCAAAGTCAGCTTTGCTATGTGAGTGCTGTGGGTTGATGTTGAAGATCCTTAATAGGCTCATGTTTTGAACCCACACTTGGTTTCAAGTTGGTGGTTCTATTCTGGAAGAGTATGGAACTTCAGGAGGTCAAGTCTCATTGGAAGAAATGGGTCACTGAGACAGGCCTTGAGACTTTGCAGATTGGCTCCACTGGTCTGTCTTCTGCTTCCTTACTGTTCACCATTGTGACAGCCACCTCACATTCCTGTGGCCACGCCTTCCCTTATATAACAGACCGTGTCCCTTTAAATTGTGAACCCAAAATAAATTCTTCCTTCTTCGATTGCTTTTGTTAGATTTTTTGTTACAGCAGCGAGAAAAGCAACTAATACTGTGAATCTCCTCTTCTTGTTCAAGTTTTTGTTGTTGTTCTTGTTTTAGAGCTAGGCTCTTCTTATATGGTCTAGACTCAATGCAAACCTGCAATACTCTTGCTTTATGTGGAAATATGGATGTATACCAACATACGTGATATTCAAGTTTTCTTTTTTACATTTATTTGTGTGTGTGTGCGTGCGAGTGCACGCGCATGCATGTGCACATATATATGTGTGTGTAAATATGAAAAATAAAGGACAGCTATGGCACTTGGTTCTCTCCCTCCACATTGTGAGTTCAGTGGCTCTAACTCAGGTTATCAGGTTTGGGAACAAGCCCTTTGACCCACTCAGTTGTCTTGCTGGCTCTCAAATGTTCTTAATATGATAACTTCTGGATGATCTTATCATCATTTATTATAGATTTTTTTTTAGCCCACTGCTGTTTTACCTTCTTGTCCTTCTCTCATATTCTACCATCTGTTCTGATGGTTTATTTGTTCAAAGACTACTTAGTTGAGGACAAATAAGAGAGAGAATGAAAACATTGCACGCATGCCATGGTGCATATGTGGAGGTCAGCAGACAATTTTTGGAAGTCATTTCTGTTTATCTTAAGGACGTCTGGGGATCTAGCTCAGGGGTCAGTAGGTTTGCGAGTGTGTGCCTTACCTGCCACGGTATCTTGATGGTCCTGGAGACCTTTGTTAAGTGTTTCTTCAGTTGGGTTTGGGGGTGACATGCTTTCAGGATAGAAGAGTAAGCATTTTGTTAGAAAGTTTTTTCTTCAACCCATAGAAGTTATTCTCCTGTTATCTGAATTCAAAAAACTGTGTATGTGAGCTGCATATTTGTTTTTGCCCTTGTTTTCTAGAAGTGATGCAACAAAGGATGAGTGTTGGGTGGCTTACCTAGCAAATATATTTTGTCACCCTCCTGTTGACCAGAAGTCTGAGATCGAGATGCCAGTGGGTTGGGGCTCTCCCAAACCCCGTTTTCTCCCTGTATCGTCATGAATTTGCTTTACTCTCCTGTGTTATGAAGCTGATGGTTATAATGGATCAGAGCCCAGTCTAAAATGCCATTTAATTTAATTATCTCTTTACGGTCACTAATTTCAAATGCAGTGAGATCCTGAGGTTTGGAGAATATCACTTTGAGTATTGAGGAAACAAAATTTTGTCCATTAGCAGCTTTCTTCTTTTACTTTTAAAAATATGCCTTTCTTTTCTTCTTTTCCCCTTCTGTCCTTTCTCTACTACTCTGGAATCTAGTCTTCTAAATCTGTGGATTCAGATGCTACAAGCAGGCACATTCCTTTGTCATTTCTGCCTGTTCTCCAGTTCCTTTTCCTCTTCCTGATTTCTGTTTCTCACCCATCTTTTTTGAATCTTGTCTTCTTTTGAAACTGATTTACTTAAAGTTATGCATCAGTTTTCACTAAATTAAACTATATTCTCCAAGAAGTCCTCTCTCTCTTTGAAGGTACATACTCAGAAATTTCTATGCTTTCTTCTACTTTAGGATTAATAAATAAGTTCCCTTAGGGACATTCTTAATTCCCTGCTAGACTTGCCTTATCAAGCCAGAGTGATGATACTAAGAAAGAGGTGATTTTAATGCTTCTGTTAACAGTACACTGGTATCACAGTTTCTTTGCACAGTGCCAAGAGATTAACAACAAAATGGCTTAAAGGGAAACAAAGGGTTTTATTCTTGGTTTACTGTTGTCTGGTTAGCGTTCTTACTCCAGCTTGGTAGGAGAGACCACACCAACATCAGGTGTCAAGGGAACTGGCCACACCATATCTACAGAACAGTTGAGTGAGGGGCAAACTTCCCTTGCCAAGCAACTTGTCTGCCCAAGTTTGTCAAAGAATGCCAACCAGCTCTCTTCACTTTCATCAGCCAGCCTAAGAAAAGGACCTACTTACCCTGGGCTGGGTCTCCTCCATCAGTTAGATCTTCTGCAGACTTGCTTTATACTTGTGCCAGAGCTTGAGCCTTCTTGTCAGGTTGACTCCTGCATCTAAGCATCACTCTGGGTGAAGTCTACCTCCCAGCTGCTTCATGACATCGCGCTATAGTGGCTTAATCAAAGCAGAATCAACATTCTTTGTCTTTCACATTTGTTCTCACACTTTCTTCTAGCGTTTCCACATTGTGTGTTTTGTGGGTTCTAGAAACTCCTTCCCTCTATTCCTTGGGCTTCTCATGAAGGTCAAACTTTCTTCAGTAGTTATCAAGTTGGGCAAAAAAGCGAACATATTCTCAAAATGCACGAGACATTTTTTTTCCAGTTCCTGCATGAATTTAGGCCTTCTGTCATTTCATAAGCACTTCAGCAAGAGTGACAAGGAGGAAAAGAAGGTCCTTGCTCAACTGTCCTTTCTCATGGCCACACCTCCATGGTGCCTTGTATTTGAAGGCACCGGGCAAGGCTGACGTATCTGCATTGTGAATGCAGTGAGAAGTGATGTATATTATGAAGTAGATATGAGAGTGGATTCCCAATAGTTACCATAGCTCAGCAAATAAAGTCTAGGATCCACATGGTAGCCTCTGGCTCCAATGATTGCCTTAGAACATGACTGTTTGTCACGAATTTTGATACCTGTTCTGGAAAGTAGTATTGCTATGAATTTGTATGGCTAGTCTCTGGTAACTTTATATGCCGAAATGGGAAACTCTCTGCTTCCATTGAGTTTACTAGGGACTGTACCTCTCTTGTGCATATCTCTGTAGGTGGTTGAGAGTCCAAATAGTGACAAGTGTTTTAGTTTCTGTCATGTACTTTCATTGTGGAGTTGTGATTCCTACACATTGTTGTGATATCTATAACTGTGATATTTACAGTTGTGATATCTACAAATTTGTGATGATGCATGTGCATTAGACTCCTCACAAATATCTGAGAGAACAACTTTAAAGGGGAAAAGATTCATTTTGGCTCAGGCTTTTCGAGGTTGCACATTTGTTTCCTTGCTCTGGGCCTTTGACGAGGCAGGTCATTATGGTAGGAAGAGCAATTGTGGGGACAGTTGTTCACCTTATGGGTGCTAGAAGCAAAAAGAGAAAAATAGGAAGTGCCGGTCAGGGACATGACATGCTTCGAAGGTGATTTATTAGTGGCCTGTCTGCTCCAATCAGATCCTACCTCCTAAGTCTCTACTTCCTACTAATACTCCCCACACTGCGATTCTATCAATGTATTGATCTGTAGATAAAGTCGAGTCTTCCTGATGCAGTCACTTCCAGGAAGTGCCATCGGCTGGCACCAAGCCTTCTACATGTGAACCTTTGGGACGTATTTCAGGCTCAAGTCATAGCAAAGTGTGTAGAGGTAAACAAGATGAAAAGCCTTAAATGGGCTTAGCAAGAAAATTCAGAATTGTGTTGAGAAAAGGAAGAAGGATAGCATACCTGCGTTCTCTGTTGATCAACACAGTAAGTTTAAGAATGAAATTATGTTCTATTTTTTCATTGCTATGGCAATGAATTTTTGAGACTATGGGCTTCCAAAGAAAATCCTAGGTTCTAATTTCATTTATAGTAACATATGGATAATTATATAAGGTCTTTAATCTCTATTTCTGTCTTGGAAGATTAGAAATAGTTACAAACACTGAATATGTTAAATATTAAGAGAGTTCTGTGTCCAATGTTTAAAAGATTGAGGAAAGGGTGAGGGATGGGGAGCCTACTCAGTAGTTAAAACACTTGCTATAAAAGCAAAAGGACTAAGTTTGCATTCTGCGATCCCATGTAGCCAGCCCTCCAGGAATCAACTATCTGCCCAGGAATCAACTGTCTGAGTTGGTTCCCAGATACCAGGAATCCTCAGACTAGCCTAATTGATGAGCTCTGGGTTTGATTAGAGATCCTGTCTCAAAAAAGAATCAGGTGGAGTAGTAGTTGAATTGATTCCTGGTATTAACTTTAGGCTTTCATATCCATGCATATCCATGTCTATGCATATCCTCACACACATGCATCCACATACATGCAAGCACACACATGCACACACATACAACACATACATATAAAATAAAAAAAAAAGATGTGCCTTAATACCAAAACTATTGTTTTTCTTTTATTTTGTAATTAATTTTTACATTAATAAATGTTGATTAGAATATTATCTGCAAATAATAAAAATAGTAAGTTGGCTGAAGAAATGGCTCAAGGGTTAAAACTTTGGCCTCTCAAGCAAAAAGACCTGAGTTCAGATCCCAGATTCCAAATAGAAATGCTGGAAATGCACTGGAAGGTGGGGTCTGGGAAACTCTCTGAGCAAAGCAATACCGAGATAGAACAATCCAGGCTTCTTCCTGAAGTTACCTTTGCATCTCCACAGATACACACAATCATGTTCCCTCTTCTGCACACACACACATACACACACACATGCACTTCTTAACTTGACTTTAAGCAAAAAGCAAAATAAGAAAGAAGTTCAGAAATGGCTGATTCGATCAGGAATTATGTAATGTGACATTGGCGTCAAGACAAAACAGCTCTAAGAGCCCTGTCTTGAGGGAGAACAAACTTCTTCCTCCTCCCATACATTGAATGTGCTGTGATTCTGACCCACTAACCCGAGTCTCTTGCATATCTCTGGAGCAAATTTCAACTTCATACACTGGGCTCAGCCTAGGAATAGACTCTTCCTTGACCCTGTCAGCTGGGAGTGGAAGCAAACTGTTGAGAGACAGGAAGATGGATGCTAAGGGACGAGCATGCAACTGATGTCTGATGATTAAGAAGCTGGAAATATGGGGAGGCTTCTTCTCCTAGTGAACTTGCTGGTTCACTTTTTTCTTTTAAGAATACTTAACATTAATTAATTTAGTGTGTGTGTGTGTGTGTGTGTGTATGTGTTGGAGAGCACTGTATGTCCCTGTGGCAGACCAAGAGTAACTTCAGGAGTCATCCTGGATTACTCCCACTCTTTTTTGCTTCTCTGGGATTTCCAGGGCTTGTTACAATAGGGCCAGAAGTGCAGGTTGTTGTTGCTTCCGCCTGGCATTTTTACGTGGAACCTGGGATCCAAACTCAGGACCTTCTGCTTGCGAGGCTGAGTCTTAACCCCTGAGCCACCTCTCCAGGCCTGGTTCATCTTTTATTGTAATGTGGACATCAAGACTAGAGGATAAGTTAACAATGACCTCTGACTGTAAGCAATATGAAAAATTAGGGATGAGAGCCTGTCATTTTCCATCTCCACCGGGGACAGAATTGACCAATGCGGTGGCAGGAGAGTGATGCATGTTAATGAACAGCTTAGGGAGAGAGAGAGAGAGACTTTTCTCTTAGCCAGGTTCTGAGGCAATGAGATGGAATAACAATACCCCCAGAGCACAGTCGAAAGGCTTAGATGAATTTTGACCAGATTTAATTGTGGCCAGATTGTGGGAGTGAAAGTTTCAGGTTTGCGTCGAGTTAGCTGTTTTATTTCATGTCCCATTTTTAATGTTTCATATAGCACTCTTGCTTTTTCTAAATTACATGCCTCATTGTATTTGAGTTCCTCCTGCATCTGACAGCTCCATGGCTCCCAATTTTGCTTCTGCTGCTTTGATTATTATTCCTGATTTGGTTGTTGATGAGACATGTGGTTTTCTTCAATTAGCTCTGTCACTCTTACAAATGTGTGTGTCTCGCAAGTGTCCTAATTAAAGTCAGGAGGAGGAGGGGGGAAAATTACAGGCAATTACAACAGCGTCCTCTCTCTCTCTCTCTTTCTCTCTCTCTCTCTCTCTCTCTCTCTCTCTCTCGCTCGCTCTCCTCTTCCTCCTCCTCATCGGAATGCATTCTTCTATGTCTCCATTTTGCAAGATTGAGCGGCCTCTCTCTTTAAAATCCTGTTAATTTTTTCAGAACACGCCATGCAGCTGTGTCAATGTGGTACATTAGCTCTTAGGAAGCCCCGCAGCTTTCATTTAGTTTTATTAAGTCTCTTCCCTGACAGGTTTCCATGAGGCTTTGGAGTCTTCCCGAGACACAAGGCTCCCATCACCACTACAGATGACTGTGTAAAGTCTCCTCAAAGCCCTGGCTGGCTCTCGTATGGGCTGACACTCGCACTCGCTCATTCAGATCACTGCAGTTCAATACTAGGGACATGTATTGAGTATCTGCGTCTGCTTCACATGCCAGACCTCATGCGAGGAGCTGAGGCCACCACCACAAGGAATTGGAATAAGGTTGAGATGATGTGGAGTGCTTAACAAAGCAAAAGGCCGGATTTCAGAGCCAGACGGAACATCGGTTGAAAGGCCCGCGTGGCCACATGCTAGCTTTTGGCCTTGAGTAAATCACTAAGATGTTTTTTTTTTTTCCATCTGTAAAAGTATGCTAATAATACTTACCTTGCAGGGTTGTTGTGAATACTGGAGATAATGTATGTAAAGTAACTAGCTTAGTGCCTGGTATAGCTCAATAAATGGAAGCTATAATTATGATCATGAGTAAGATACAGTGTACTTACGGAGCTAACCATCAGCTCAAAAAGAGAGAGAAGAGTAAATTAACTTTCATAATATATTGTTATAAGTGTAATAATGGAAGAATGTAGGTGGTAATGGGGTATACTCCCTGGAGCATAGCGTGTTCTTCCACCTACTTCTCTGTCTCCCACTATTCCATTTTATTCTCCCTTTGGCACGTCCCACCCTCTGCCATCCTGGCTCAGTCTCTTTCCTCCGCCTAGAATCTCTTCCTTCAGGTGCCTAGTGTTGGTTTTTCTCATTATTTAGCCTCCGTCTGAAATGCTATTCCCTAAGTTCCTCGTCATCAAATCTAAAACAGCCCCGCCAGTTTTCTTTCTTTCCCTTTCTCTCTCTCACGGTCTCTCTTTAGCCATCTATGTTTCTTTACTTTGCAGAAATGAACTGTAATGGCTTACGTATTTATTTTCTGGCTCTCTCTATCAGTCTTCTTTGTCAGTAGTTGTCTCCCTAGTGAATAACAGTGGCTGTGACATGGACTAGGCCCGACAAATATTTGCTGGAGACGCAAGGCAGATATTACAAACTCAAAGAATTTTCTAGTGGCAAATCTCCACTATGCCATGGCTGCTGCTGGCTGCTACCTACCACCCTCCACAGCTGCCATCACGGCCTCCTACTCCTAAGGCAACGTACCAAACCGCTGTGAGAAATGCAAGGTGGCATTCAACTTGACTTTGGAAAGCTGCATTTGAGTATCTTTTCCAGATCATTTGAAATGTGATTTTTTTTTTTTTTAAATAGGAGTGCGTCCTTATTCCTGGACTGCCAAGAAAATGCCTGGTCTAGGCTCCAAAATCATGACTACCCACATTAACGTTTTTATGGAATCTTGTTTTTCACAAGTCTCCCCTCCCCCCCTTTTTCCTTTCCAGAGGCAAAATGAGGGTGTTTATGGGAATAGGATAAGGCATTTAGGGATTCCAGATTGAGTATATAGACTTAGCTTCCTGGATTCAGGGACTCTCTATATGAAAGTGCCAACCTTCTAATGGGCATCCTTCTTCCGGTGTTTGAGGAGTGTTGGAATGATAAGGTATTACAGTGTTCTGCCCAGTGTTTTTAGTGTGGCATTGATCAAAAGCAGCAATTGGAAGGAGTATTGACTCAGTGAGAATCTATTTCTCCTACTCACAAGGCAACTCAGAGACAAGAAGCTCACGGCCAAACTTCCTGTTTTCTTTTCCTTGTTGAGAATTTTTCATATACAAACAAAATGGCTTTATGTCGTTGCCCTGACCCCCTCCGCACCCACTCCCTTGTCTCCTCCCCTTTCTTCCCTTCTTCAATTCAGTCACATCCCTGTCACCCTCCTGTCCCTCTGCACATGTGGATCACAGGGCTCTTGTGTTGGTAAGGAAGTCAGATATCTGTTGTCATGTATGCGGCTCTTCAGTGGGCAAAGTCAAACACGGGGAAATTCCTGTTCCTTTGGCTAGTGCCCCTCAGAGACATTCCCTGAATGCAGTTCAAGTTTCCCATTTTCCAAAGTGACAAGGATCATCATTTTCTTATAAAGAAGAAAAAGGTTTCTTTTTACTTCGACCAAGACTTTTCTTTATTCTTAGACACCAGTATCTGCAAGTTATCCACTTAACTTCCACCCAGTGATTAGCCACGTTTTCTAGTCACATTCATCAGTGTTTCTGGGGCTTCTTGCCAGTTGGAATTTTAATATTCGTTCATGTTTTTTTCTTAATTGTCCCCTAGTCTCAATTCATAAGGGCGTATGAAGACTTAATGACACTAGAATTTTATCAGTGCATGATCACATGTAAGACTAGGCTTTAATCATGATTCAGGAGAAACAGATATGGCTAAAGGACCTAATCTAATTCATTGCAATTTGTCTTCAGGCCTTGGCAGTGTCACAATCTCAAAAAAATTTGTTCCAACCCCTTAGTCTTCAGACACTTGTGACTTTGGCTATATAAGTTGTAACACAGAAGTAGAAACTTATTCATTCATAGACACGATAAGCATCTTACATGAGCTTCCTACTTTTCAAGAGTGTATTGTTTTGTGATGAACTAAAGTCAGAATCATAGTATTTATACTATTTTTAGCTTTCCAGGAGACTTTTTACTGTTAGACTATTTTTCTCTGCAGTATAGATGCTGAGTCTTTAAGTAGCTGGGGCTTACATGGCTTATTATCCACTGGCTGATACTATTAGTGTTGGAATCCTTGGCTTATCATGCAGGAAACCCCTCATTTCACAATACTCATTTCACAATACTTTATTTTGAATACAAGTCTAAATCATGACAATTTCTCCAACATTCATACCAAATCTCCCCTATTCTTTTTGGAAACAGACCCTAATTGTTAGGGGGCAGACATTGATAGGTGAACCAGAGTGAGTCAATGGTGGTCCTCCGCCTTCTTTCACAATAGGCTGAGTGTAACTACCCATTATTGTCCTTGCATGGGACTTTTCGAAATCCAATGTGGAGAAACAATTTTGTTTTTAATAATAATGAGCCCCATTGATCCAGAGAGTCATAGTCACAGTTGTTTTTACTTTTGCACAACTGAGGGGAGAAAGGAAACTTTATTAAACTTCTAGTTCTGGACAGAATAGTCCATTATATCAGGAATCACATAGCAAAAGGCATGGGTGGAACCAAGACTGGTTCTGGTCACTGCAGACGTCAAAAAGCAGAGAGAACAAGAGCAAACTGAGAGGAAATGGAGCCCCACTAGCCAACCTCAAGGCCAGCTCCTACGAAGTGCTTTCCTTCATCAAGACAATTTCTCTTTATTATTATAATTATAATAATAATAATAATTATTATTTTTACCTAGTTATACAAGCTCAATAGTTAACCCCTTCCTTCCCCCATTTCCTTCCCCCTCCTTTCTCCCTCCCCCCCCCAGTTGTCCCCTTATCCCACTCCCCCCACTCCTCTTTCCTCCCTTCTTCCTGCCTGCTCCCTCCCATCCTCCAGAACATTTGTTTATATGGGTGCTGAATTTCCCTCTGAGTCATCCACACTAGAGAAGGTTCAGGACTCGGTTACATACCCTGAGATCCTTTCTTGGGTCGCTCAGTAATAGGGCAACTCTATTATATCTGTTTAACCCCTTGCCTCTAAGGATCCTACTTCCTGAAGCCTTCTGCCCTGAGATCTGTGCTAAACTTTGAGAGCTTGTTAACATGTCAGCCATTGTGTAGGTTAGGCAAGGTCGAATTACACTGTGGTTATTTCTTGACTGCCGCAGCCCAGAGGTGAGTGGAGGTATCTTGCCTATGGCTGGGCCTCCTCATCTTTAGGCTCTTACAATCTTTGCCGTTCCCGCTTCCATGAGGTTCCCTGAGCTTTAGGATGGGGCGAGAGTTGGCTGGTCTGGTTCCAGGTGAACACTGTAGGGTCTTTGGCGTTTTGAATTATGGTTTGTTATTTTCAGTTTTGCTGTTCCTGCACTGCTCTTGGCTGCATCCTGATTGGGTGTCGAGGTCATTTCCTAACAAAGATTGTTTAAATGAAGGTCTTAATATAAGAAGAGATTTAAAGGTAGATAGAAGAATAGGAATCCGACTCAGTAGTGAGTGGGGTCAGTCACCCTGTTGCCAGTTGGTTACCATTTAACTGCCAGTCCCTATCCCCTCCCTGAGTGGGACATGAGATCTTTTCAGTCCCACGTGAACAGGAAGGGAAGTGAGAGTGAGCTGCATCAGACATCTCGCTACTTACATGTAGTATATGACCATGGCCTAATTTCTCTAGTGTGTTCTTTTGCCTTCTTTCTTTTGAGGTCTTCTTTCCCCTTCTCATCTACTTAATCCTTTGTGGCTACAGTGGGTATCACAGAGATTTACTTTTATGTCATTAAGTGGGTTTGGAACTGGGATCCACTTATAAGGGAGAACATGAGGCGTCTAACTTTCTGTGCCTGGGATGTTTCACTTTGTATAATTTCTTCTAATTCCATCTATTTACTGGCAAATTTCATTAATTCATTTTTTGATGGCTGAGTAGTAGTCCATTGCATAAATGTACCACATTTTCATTATCTATTCATCAGCTGTTGGGCATTTGGGTTGATTCCATGACTTTCCTATAAATACTGCTGCAATGAGCATGGATGTACTTGAGGACACTCTCTCTTTTTTTTATTATTAATACATTTATTTTTTTTAATTTTTTTATTAAAAATGTAATTATACATTTTAAAATTTTTTTACCAGTTCCCTCCCTCCCCCCTCCTCCCCCCGAACCCCCTCCTCCCCCTCCTCTCCCTCCCCATCCCCCAGTGCCTCCCCCCCAATTCCCAGAGAGTCCTTTATTGTGTACGCCTGACTCTCCACTGGGTCCTCCTCTCCGATGACATATAAGGACCTAGTGGCATTTCCATAAGCCCTTTCTCTTGTTCCCCTTAAGCATAGGAGCACTACTATGGCTGTCATTCCCTTGCCTCCAGGGATCTCGGTGCCCTTAACAGATGCTAGACTTTATGAGGGCAACAGTGCGCTGGACATTGCGCAGGGCATGCAAAGTCCCATCATGATTGCTTTGGCCCCAACTATTGTTGAGAATCTTGCAAATCGTTGTTCCTCCCATCCTTTTGCTCTTACAATCTTACCGCCCCCTCTTCTGCAAATGTCCCTGAGCTCCAGGATGGGGAGAGATTAGGCTGGCCTAGTTCTATGTGATTGATATAGAGTCTCTGAAGTTCTCTCCACATCCTCTCCAGCATTTGTCGTTGTTTGTATTGTGGATTTTTGCCATCCTGACCGGGGTGAGATGATATCTCAGGGAAGTTTTGATTTACATTTCCCTGATGGCTAAGGAAGTGGAGCATTTTTTAAGATATTTGTTAGACATTTTAATTTCATCCCTGGTAAAGTTTCTTTTAAGTTCCAGGGCCCATTTTTTTAATTGGGCCATTGTTTTCCTTGGAGTTTAGTTTTCTAAGTTCTTTGTGCACTCTGGACAGTAGAGCTCTGTCAGATATGTGGTTAGTGAAGATTTTCTCCCATTCCGTGGGTTGCCTTTGAGCTCGTGTTACAATCTCTTTATCTGAACAGAAGCTCTTTAATTTCACGAGATCCCAACTGTTGAGAGTTGGTAGCAGTGACTGTGCCATTGGATGTCTGTTTAGGAAATGTTGGCCTAGCCCAATCAGCTCAAGGGAGTTCCCTATCCGTTCAGTTATGGTTTTTAAAGTCTCTGGCCTTAAATCAAGGTCCTTGATCCATTTGGAATTAAGTCTTGTACATGGTGACAAGTATGGGTCCAGCTTTAATCTTCTGCATGTGGAGATCCAGTTTTGCCAGCACCATTTGTTGAAGATGCTGTTCTTTTTCTATTGGATTCTTTGGGCCCCTTTGTCAAAGACCAAATGGCTGTAACTTTGTGGGCTTATATCTGGGTCTTCAAGCCTTATCCATTGATCTGTGTGTCTATTTTGGAGCCAGTACCAGGCAGTTTTTATAACTATGGATTTGTAGTATAGACTAAGGTTTGGTATGGTAATACCTCCAGCAGTGTTTTTGTTACTCAGGATTGTCTTTGCTATCCTGGGTCTTTTGTGCCTCCATATGAATTTTGAGATTATTTGGTCAACTTCTTTAAAGAATTGCTTTTGGATTTTAATTGGTATAGCATTGAATTTGTATATTGCCTTTGGTAGGATGGTCATTTTTACAATGTTGATTCTACCAATCCAGGAACATGGGAGGTCACATTTTTTATTATTATTTCAGCTCATACAAACTTAATGGGTACACCAGTTCCCTCCCTCC
Organism: Typhlomys cinereus; assembly: GCA_023101885.1. NCBI lineage: Eukaryota > Metazoa > Chordata > Mammalia > Rodentia > Platacanthomyidae > Typhlomys > Typhlomys cinereus. The sequence continues at coordinate 2,142,375 of JALPQD010000147.1, forward strand.
CTCCTCCTCCCCCGGTACCCCCTGCTCCTCCTCCCCACCCCTCTCCCTTCCCATCCCCCAGTGCCTCCCGCCCCAATTCCCAGAGAGTCCTTTCTTGTGCATGCCTGATTTTCCTCTGGGCCCTCCTCTCCGATGACGTACAAGGACCCAGTGGCCTTTCCCTGAACCCTTTCCCGTGTTCCCCTTAGGTATAGGAACACTGCTGTGGCTGCCAATCCCTTGCCTCCAAAGATCTTGGTGCCTTTAGCAGATGCTAGACTTTGTGGGGTCAATAGTGTGTTGGACAATGTGCAGGGCATGTAAAGTCCAATTATGATTGCTTCAGCCCTAACTTGTATGGAGTATCTTACATATCATTGCTCTTCCCATCCTTTTGCTCTTACACTCTTACCACCCCCTCTTCCGCAAATTTCCCTGAGCTTCAGGATGGGGAGAGATTAAGCTGGCCTAGTTCTATGTGGTTGATATAGAGTCTCTGAAGTTCTGGATTGTGATTTGTTGGTTTTCTTTTGCAGTTTTGCTGCTCCTGCAATGCCCTTCACTCCATCCTGGTGGGCATTGTATGTTACCCCCTGGCCAGAGATAAAAAGCTATTAAACTAGAGTCTTGTGATAAAAGCACATTCAAAGGTAGATGTAATAAAAGTGGGAAACCACAGTGAGGGAGGGGTCTATCACCAATTTGCACAACGGTTACTTTTTATCTGCCAGACTATATGCCCTCCTCTTCTGGTGAGATCATACCCCTTCAGTAGTAAATGATCAGGAACAAAAGTCTGTGAACTTAATCATATGTCTCATTCCTTATTTGAGTCCTTCATGGAGGCCTATTTTCTCTGCTGTAACATGGTCCCTTCTCTCCTTGTTTCTGTTGTGGCCCTCCTACCCCATCCCTCCTGTTCATAATCGTTGCAATTACTGTCTCTAGGTGGGCTGGGTGGGTTTGGTACTAGGAGCCACCTATTAGGGAGTACATACGGCGCTTAATTTTCTGGGTCTGGGATACTTCACTTAATATAATTGTTTCTAATGACATCCATTTCCCGGCAAATTCCAGTAATTCATCATTTTTGATGGCTGAGTAGTACTCCATTGCATAGACGTACCACACTTTCCTTATCCACTCGGAAGACACTCTCTCTTAAAGGTCACACAACCTTCTAAAGCAACACCCGCTAAGGATTCAAGTATATGAGCCTGTGGAGGCATTTCATATTCAAACCATGATAGTCATCTTTGCTAATGTGTGGTGGAAGTTTTTTTTTAAAAAACAGAAAGTAAAAACTAATATTTAAAAGTCTTGGAGATGAGAGATCTAAAAGCACAAGAGTTTCTGGTCGGGCATTCCAGTACACTCTTGTCTGTGCAAGACACTTGAGTCAATATTTGTGCTTATTTTGGTTCAGGCAGTTTGAGTAGTGACTTCTGTCAAGCACTCAAAGGGTCTTTCAGTACCATCCACCCAATACATGGCAAAGCACCAGTAAGGACAAGGATTGTCTTGTCCTTTCTAGAAAGTGAGCAGAATGGAAATCATTGGCAGTCAGATAAGGGTAGAGAAAGTAAAACACAGATGCAGTTGAACACACAGGACCAAACTATGGACATGCTATGGGAATAATAAGGCTATAGAAGTAGGAAACAATACTTTCCTGCAGAAGGTGAACAGAAATGAGGAGTATTCCACTCAGAGACACAGGCTAAATTAGGGCCCCTGGTCCCACCAAGAAGGGTATTGAAGACTTCTCATATTAGTGCGTTGCATAATAATAAAACAAGGTTTAGTACTATAAAGGGATCTTTTAGTAAAAAAAGAACCTTTTCAGTAATTTTCTGATGTTTGATTAATATCTAGATTTTTAGTATTACCAAGCTATTCGTGATTTATAAGAACTAATAAGAATTCTTCTAAATATTTATTTTTAGTAGATCATGATAAAAACTTTATAAGCTTATGTTTGTGGAGATGGCTCAGTTAGATACAGTGTGTACCACATAAACACGAGGACTAAAGTTTGGATCCCCCGATTCCACATAAATATTCAGCACAGTGGCATAAGCACTTGTAGTCCAGGTGTGTACTTATGTGAAACAGGAGGCAGAGATCCAGGAATCTCTAGGGGTCAGTGGATCAACAAGCCTGGCTTATGCTGCAGGGGCAAAGAGACTTGGTCATGGTATAAGGGCAAAGTACAACACCCTAACATCATCTATTTCCACATGCCTGCCACGGTACATGGGCACCTGCTCTCACACACATACACCTACACAATGTATGCGCCCATACATATCATACATGCATATACCCATTATAGATTTAGCAAAAAAAGCTTCCCCAAATACTTGGATGTTCACTGCATAACTCCTTACAGTTATTCTGCAATTTAATTATAAGCACCAATATGTAGAGGTTTTCAAAAATGGCTTAAACATGTCTATGATACTGACAGAAGACTCACAAAATTTCTCAGTGATAAACAAATCATTAAACTTACAATAAAACGTGTTACCATAATGCAAATAGAGTGAACTGAAGTGTGCTTTTATTATGCCTCTATACTCATTCTTCTGCTTGTTCTTATTCCTAATCTTATTTCCATTATTATAATTCTGGTTCCTCTTCTTATTCTTATCCTAATTTTAGTTCCTTTCCAGAATTGCTTTTCAAGGCTTATAATAAACTTCCACCATAATACCCTACTCTCTTTTCATCCTAGGCTTGTGCTATTCTTACCAGGCACAACTGAAAAGCAATGCTCTTCTAGACTAGTCATTCTGAGGCTTAGTGACAAGAGCAAGAGCATGCATATGGCTTTGTCTTTTACATTTCAGTGTCCATGAAGCACAGAAAGCAGGTGGGAACCATACCTCACCTTCAAAGTCCCATCCTACTGTGCTAATTAGATATATAGGTACCAACCTGACAAATGAAGGCTGCCGATTGACTGCCCAGATTATACCTGAGTGTTGGTAAAAAGCAAAACTGTTATTCTTGGTCACAAGTATTATTTCTCATAGAAAATTATGAGTTCAAGTAGATTCTTCCAATTTCAGTTATGTATCTAATCTTTCTTTAAGTACAGGTTTCCATTTTTTACCAACTTCATATTGAAAATTTATTCTTAGTTCATTGTACATTAAACTAGATCAAGTTTTTTACTTCACAGAGTAATAAATCTAGTCGCTCTGTAAACTTGTTTGCCACCTTTAAAAAGGGCAGAGTTATGGTATGACAGAAGGATTTTTCAGTGGGCCAGGTTGGGACTTCCTTTCATGTGGAGGGAAACCTGAATTCAGCGGTCTCTCTCAACTGTCTGCCCAAGTCATTTCTGCTCAAGTGTGGAGCAAACAATACCTTTACACTGGGAGCTTTGCTGACTTTCTGCATGCAGACAGATGCTCATGTTGGAATGGGCAGGTTTCTGCTTATGGGCCTATAATGAAACCATTACCTCATTTCCTGAATGTGGGTCCATCAACATTCCCTGATTTTTTTTATAAGGTTTTTGGAATACCTCCATAGGAGAGTTTCCATGGAAATGAGAAATACAAATGACTACTTTAATTTAATTTAATTTAATTTAATTTAATTGCCCTGTGGAACTTAGAATGCTCTGAGAATGAGTGGAGAAAAGCAGGAGTCGTCGTCTCTTCTTTAAGGTGGTGAGGAAAAATTCTTGTTCCTCTGGGAGAAGCCATAAGGTCTGGAACTTAGAAAACTGCACTGCTAGACTGAATACACAATTCCAGTGCCCCGTTGCTGCACCATGGCGTACACCAGCAGACACAATTTTCTGTCTCAGGAGCGTGGAAATGCTACACTTTCTCTAATTCTGACATTCAGTCCACACATTGCTCAAAATGTTTCCATTTCCATGTCTTGAAGTTAATAGGAGCGTGGTTTGTTACATGCAAAACACATTTGGACTAATAAAAAATGGATAAGACCACCTGGTGGAATTTCTCTTAACCTAGACCTTGGGCTCATTTCTGCCTCATTTATTCAAGGTTGGGGGCTGACTTCTGCTTGCCAAATATAACAAGTGCAATCATTTCTGTTTAATTTTTTTTTTTTTTTTTTTAGCTTGCTCACTTTCTGACTTCAGTCCAAGTGAGTAGGAATTGAAGCAAACGCAAATTCTAAGGTTTCTGAACGCTTCAGAGTCATTCATCTCTGCCACTAGGTGGCAGCAATACCACATGAAAAACAGAAAGGGGCTACCGAATAAAGGTGATGATGAAGATGATGATGAAGATGATGAGCGAATCATTTATCCTTGATTAAGCCATTGGTTTTATTGTGATGCACATTCATTTCTGTTTTCATTGATTCTCACAATGTGCATGGGAGATGGGAGAGGAAATTTTTTTTATCGTTTATATTTTCAGATGGAAATTAACAAAATGAAAAAGTTATATAAAGACTTGCCCAATTAGCCTGACAAGTTATCTTCACAACCAGTCCTGGCATTTAGAATTTGGGACTCAACTCCAGCATCTTGTTTACCTGCTTGTCTTTCTTTACTCAAAGCATTTCTTTCTCTTACACAAATTTGTATTTACCAAAGACATAGATCTTATCTTCTGGATAAAGAAAAAGGTAACAGGAAGGAATACATGTGTAGGGTTAAAATAGAGAACAACTATAACTAAAAAGTGAGAGGAAAATGTTATCATAGGCTAATGAGATCCGGGAGCTTTTAGTGGCCACTATGCCTCGTGTGGCCAACATCAGGCGTTTGTAGGCTTTAGATTCTATTACTTGCATGCCATTTTCAACACATAGGAGCTCCTACAGGACCCTCAGACCACCTGAAATAACATGGGCTGGCCTAGTGCAGGAGTTGAAGTGTTACAGAATTGAGAATGCTTATGTTGGTGAAGTGTCTTCATGCGACAGAGGGAAAAAGGCAGTACATAGAAAGGAGCAAGGAGGCTACCCTAAGAATAAAGGCCACATTTCCCCCAAACTTATGTTGCAGTGAGCAGTCATCAGAAGCACAGCAGGGCCCTGGGGATGGAAGGCCTGTGGGTGGCATGAACAGAAAACCAAACTGGAGTATCAGGTGCCTGGGCGGAAGGGAATTGGGAATTAGTAAAAGTTATCTTTAGCTTTGTTTTCATTCTCTACTTTGCTTTGGGAACAAAATGAGCATATTGAGTCAAATGAATAATTCTACACCCGCCCTTTGTATGTTGCCAATTATAGATTTGTGTCGTAAGCTTGTCGAGGTGACTGCAGTACAGCTTGAAGCAGAAGTATTTTATTAAAGTTTACTGAAAGCTGCTGCCCAAACAAAGGGGGGACAAAGTGACTGAAGGGCAGGGACCAAGGGTCTTCAGCAGGCGAGGGCATTCAGTGCATAGGCCAGGAAAGAGGGCAGAAGAGATGGTTCTCACCACTCAGAAAATGTTAACTGTGTAGATTCTTCACATACTTTTATCCATTGTTGGATAAAAATAGTGGTTTTATGTAAAGTCTAGATTTTGAGCCATTGCAGGCTGTGAACTCTGAATGCTCCTAGCACAGGGAACTCAGATGATCAGGGAACAATACAGAACCCAGACAGCAGTAGAGGATTTCATTGTCTCACATTAAGGAATTTCTCTGAGAACACGTGGGAAGCAAAACTTGGGGTCTAAATGCAGAAGATTCAGCTGTGGCTTCCTCATTGTCTTTGGAAGGAGTGCTTGAATTCCAAGGAGGCTTATCCCGTAACTATTCATTACTGTGAGCTTTGTACTGCTTTTTATCATTCATGCTTCCCCTGCTTAGTATTTTAAAAAAACAAATGAACAATATGCCAAAAAAAATGGGTTTCATTATGACATCTTCGTGCATGTAAATCACTGTATCTTTTTTTTAAATTTTTGATGCAGGATCTCCTGTGTAGATCAGACTGACCTTGTACTCATGATATTTCTACCTCAGTCTCTTAGCGCTAGGATTATAGGGCTGTATCATCCATGTCTGACTTATTCTTCTTTTTACCATGAATCACTAAACCTGGAAATGCCTAGTACACATGAACCTATACTGGTAGGCACGTACTAAACAATTTGCATATTTTTAAAAATTTCCTTATGTTGTTCAATGACTGTTCATTGAAACACTACCATAGGCCTGAAACAGGTGCATGTGGAACCATCAAGGTTCTTGATGAAAAACTCAAGAGTCCATACACTTGCTGTTCTAGTAGGGAAAATGACCACAGACTAAATCATCCTGAAAGTGTATGTATATAAAGTGACTCAGTGAACTTTATGACTTTTACAGAGGAACAGAGGACAGAGGAAGAGTGGGTTGAGTGACAGGCAGCAAGCTCATGGATGTTGTGTGGACACGTTGAGAATGACAATCTTTCATGACTCTTCCTGGGGTGACATGAATATCTCCTTACCTCAGATAGTGAACCAAAGATGACTGAAGGAATGGTTCTATCCAGGTCTAGCTTGGTGAGTTTAATTAGGATTCCTTATATGAGCGTGAGCAAGGGGTTGTGTAGAGGAACATGGGAAACTTATGGGAGACTACACCACCCAAGAATCCCTCCCCTAGAAATTGTGGGCTACTTCAGTATCCTTAGGGGAGGGGGACCTCATGAACCCTTCTCTTCCACACCGGTCTCATGAGGGTCTCTTGTGGGCAACCATAGCTGCTCTGTCATGTAATAAATATCATGCCCTCAAGGACAGATCTACAAAAGAAATGCTTCTGAGGCAGCAGACAGATGGATTATAGATGTCAGTTTAGGAGACCATCAAGACTGAGACTATAACGTCCATCTTCCAGCGGCATGTACGTTACACTTGGGCCATGATCAAGACAGAATCATCTTGGTATAGAGTAGAGAGAAAGAGTGACATTTTAGCCTGTGGAAGCTGATGGGGAGACAAGAACTGTGAGGGCTGCTAATGTCACTGAGCATAACAAGTTGGTCAGTCTTATCAGAGGGTGTCTATGAAATAACATCAGCCTTGGCTGCTTTGGGTGACTAGAAGATGCAGGGGTGCGCTCAATGTACTTAGAATGTTTGTTAAGAGGGGTGTATCATTTCTCCCTCTTAAAATTTAGGAAGGATCTTGCCATTATGATTCTGTTTCATAGATGAAGAAACTGAGAGCTATTGATTCATGATGTGTACACTTACTTGGTTGCCAATGAGAGAAACCTGATTTGAAAAACAGCTGATGTGAAAGGATAGCTCACCAGCCGTGTTCGCAGCTTTTGTGAACTGCATCTCACTTCCCTGTTCTTGCAAAGCGCTATCCTAAGTGCCCGAGAAGGGAGGTTTCACCTTCACTGTCAAGGTCCATCTTCCTCTTGCGACTTTAGACACATATCACATGGGCGTTGATGGTTCCAAGCCACCTCCCATCTCCTCTCCCATGACAACATCCATATGCAATGCCACTTGTGAGCCTTCATTTCCTGGTTGCTTTCAGTTTGTTTTTGTTTTGTTTATTTTCCATATGTGCCTGTGTGTGTGAGAGTGTGTGTGTGTGTGTGTGTGTGTGTGTGTATGTAAACACACATATACATATATATACACACAATACACACACATGCATATATGCACATGTGTGTGAAAGTGCACGTGGAGGTCAAAGGTTAATATTGCTGAGACAGAGTCTCTTGCTGAACTCGGAGCTTGCCCATTTGGCTAGTCTTTTGTCTATCTTCCTCCAGGGACCCTCTGTTCACTGCTTCCTGAGTACTGGAATTACAGGCAAGTTGCCATGCCCATTTTGGATTTACATAAATTCTAAGGTTCTGAACCCTGGTCCTCATACTTGTCTGCAAGCTATTTAATCATTGAGCTTCTTCTTTGACCCCCTCAGTTTTATTTTCTTTTTAAAAAGTATTAACTACATTAGAATTAAAGAAGAAAGAGAAATATCTGTCTATCATTCTCCAAATGTCTGCTCCATACATGTCTTACAGAATAAAATAATAACAAGTCAATATAAGAATAAAGAAACGCACTGCTTGGCTATTAGTCTCTTTTTTTTTACTATCATATAGAGCCTAGAATGGGGATGCCTCCATTTGGCTGATTGTTAGTATCACATGCAAACTCATAGTTCCTGCTGCATACATTTATTTCATCTGGCAGGTTTGATAGTCTCCATGTCTTGCCATTTTTTGGTGCCAGTGATTTCAGTGTGAAACTCTTTCCTATCTTTGCCTTTAGTCTCTGGCATTCACTGAGCATCAAGCATAAACTCATCTACGAGCAAAGGGTTGCACTGGCAGAGCACGTAGCCTCTGTGGTGGAAAACAGATGATGCGCATCTTGATTGCTGTGAATCTTGGGGATTCTTAAGCCTCTATAAGAATGCTAGAGATGTAGAATGGAGTAGAATGAAAAACATTACTCTGTATACTGTTCTTCATAGAGACGATGCTACAAAAATATTTCTGCTACAAGCAGAGACCTGACGGAGAAAGCAGTTTAGAAGGGCACTTGATTCAAGCAACTACGGAAGTTGGACGTCAAAGTGAGTAATTGAGGGACCTGAGGCCAGAGGAATGATGCTTGCTAAGACTTTCCTCTCTTTGAGGAGGGGAAACTGAGAGCTAACAGTTTCCACATGAGCACTACTTACAAAAGAGAGGGAAGTTCTGATAGGTAAGAATTATCTGAGCCATGTTTATATCCAGAATTGGATGTTTGGATGAGATCTCTTAAACCAAACAACAATAGCAAAAACAACTATAACAACAAAGCAAATCAGTTTTTGCTTTCGACCCCAAGAATTCCTTGCACTTCTGACCAAGAAGCCAAGCCTTTGAGAATCCTGTTAGCCTTTTCATTCCTGGTCCACACTCTGCCATTTTCCTACTCTCTCTTCTTGTTTCTGCAGTGTTATCCATGCTAACCATCGCAGTTACTCTTTGTTGCTGTGAGACACACTCAGACTCAAGCAACTTAAGAGAAGAAAGGGAGATTTATTTGGTTTTCAGTGCCAGAGAGGAGATACGGCCCATTAGGGCTGCCTGGCAGTAGCTGGGGCGGCTCAAATCCCAGCACACATCATGGAGGCCGGGAGAACTAGCCGCAAAGTGCTCAACTTCTTGCAGACTAGCCAACCTCAAGCCTCACCCCCTATGACCTACCGTCCTCCAGCAAGGGTCTGCCTCCTAAGGTGCCATGATCTTCCCAAACAACATGAGTCAGTAGAGGCCAACTTATATTCAAACCATGCAATAAATGCTCCTAACACCATGTGAATGCCTTCCAGACAAAACGGAAACTATCTTCACAGCTTCTTTTCTTTAGCTTGAAGTATTTTGGAGCATGCAGATCCGGTCCTAACTCAAAACAGCCTGTGAAGAGTTAGTTGTCTTCTCATGTCTGCCAACAGGCCTTCGGTGGTCCCCATTGTCTCCCCCCTATCTCTCTCTAAGTGTGAATGGGAAGCCTAGGCCGAAAGCAACATTTTCTCCAAGGCCAAGTAATTAGTATCAGGTCTCATTGGATTTTTGTAGGTCTGCCTACCAATCATGCTTGCCAATGATTATATGAGGCTAAGTGCCCAGGGTTGCTGGTAGCTCATAGGTCTCTAAGATTTGACTGTGCCCATGCAGGCTTCTCCTGAGTTTGCAGAAGCTTCTAGATGTTCGAGACATGGGAACGGGAGTGATTTATTCCAGCTCCACTATGCCAAACATCTACCTTTCCTGCTGTTTTGATTTCTGAGCGGGTAGGAGAGCATGTCAGTAGTTCTTCCTGTTATCTCAGCACTGGGACCCGGAAAAGACTATTTTTCAAAAGGACAAACCAAGTAGAGAAAATATTAAGTTGAACGGGTTTGGGAAACTGATTTATATTCTGCTTATTTATTGCTGATTTTGATTGTATTTGATCGTTTTAAGAATGCTGTAAAATACTGTGGCCATTGAAACACGCCTTTTGCCCGTTTTTTTCTTTTTTTGGTCTGGGCAAAGATTTGAGAAAAGAAAGCTATAAATAGCCCATGCTAAAAGAAAATTGCTGCTGAGATCTGAGAAGAAAGGGAAATACAAAAGGACCGCCCCGAGGGGCTTTCAAATCAAAATTGTGGGTCCCTCCCTGAGCTCAGGAGCTCAGGACCGACACTTGTAGGAAGACAGAAAGGGTTGAGGTCTGAGGACTGTCTCCCATCTCCTGTTTGTTTTCAAAGATGCTTAATACAGTTGCTTTTTTCCCTGTCCAACTCAGGGCTCTTCACTTCTAGTAAGCATTTTAAATGAGCTGAATTTTCTCAAAATGCAAAAAAGCAGGTAATTTACAAACGGAGGCTTATTATTCATGAGGCAATCATCCTGTTCTGCCTTAGTAGTTCTCTGTCCAAATTTGCATCTTTCTCCCTTCTTCTCCCGCCCTCCCTTGCACTCAGGGACAGACAGGACGAGGGACAAGCAATAGCTAAAGCACAGTCAGATCTGCACTGTCTGTGAAATGCCTAGTAACCCTTTGCTTATTTCTCTTCCATCGGCCATTTCCAGGTTTCTGTCAAGTGTTTATTTGTCACTGTTTAAATTTCCTATTTAATCATCATAAGGTAGAAAGAGACAATTTCTCTGCACGGTGTTTTGTTTTCTTGTTACTAAAAGAGATTCCATAAGGAGAGTAAAGAAGGTCCCTTGGGGGTAGTCCTTGTCAACCGGAAGCGACTGAGCCACAGCTCAGAGGTACAGCTGCACTTCTGAACACTACACAGACCTCTAGTTACTCCGTGGTTTCAGTTTTTATATAAAAAGTTGGCTCCCAGAGGTTGTCTTAATGTAGAAAGTCTGAGAAACTGGGATGCCTGCGTTCTATGAAGACAAACTGCTTTGAGTCTTGTGAACCCATTGACATGCAGGCATGCTTACGCTCTCATACCCAGATGCATCTATCTTCTGTGCTGGCGACCCTGCCTGCCCTTGTGGAGAGAAAGCAGGAAATGACCTTAGACTTGAGAGAATTAATGGACTTGTCTCAGCAGGGTGGCAGGGGGGTGTCGGGCTAGGAGAAGCAGCCTATTTCTGGAAATCAAAGTCCTCCTGAAAACTTGGCATGAAGAAGGGAAAATAAAAGCAAAACCAGAACCAAAACCAAAACCAAACAACAACAACAACAACAACAACAAAACAAAGAACAAAACCCAAAGCAGAAAGGAAGTTGAAATGAGAATGTAAAGTCAGAGAAGAAACTTGTCCAGGGGCATTTTTACATATAGGTCTTGTGATATTAACAGTTCTTTCATTTTTGAAAAAAAAATAATGAGCGAATTGCTTCCTAGGAGCCCTGAAGGTCATGGGTATCAGCTGTGGCAGCTCACTGCAGAGAGGGAGTGACAGGGAGGAGAAATGACAGGTGAGGACTAGGAGGCTCAGACATGGGCTCAGCGGAGCTGGTCTGGCTGTTTGTAGGAAGTTCTGGCTGAGTCAGACCGAGCAGCCCCTGGAATTTAGTTTAGCTGACATCTCTGAGTCCAATTAAAGGATACCCTGGATGAGGAGGCAGAAGACAGGGATGTAATCTTAATTCTATCCCTAGTCTTTAAATGTGCCCTCTAACTTTATGTCCATCTAATTGCTTTTACCAATAAAACTTGAGATTTGGGCTAGATGACATGGAATCTGTGAGGTTCTAGTGAAATATGCATATATATGTGTGTGTATATATATGTATGCATGTATGATTAAGCTTGTTATTATTTATTTTGGTTAAGAAGACAATCAGCGAACACAGACCTATTATGTAATTTTTTTGTGCACTGTGGTAGGGGAGATGAAGGAATAAGATTCAGGTTCTTCCCTTCTAGCAACAAACTGACTTTTTAAAACCTGTATCTCAAGAGTCTATTATTGTGCCTGACTTGCAGAAATCCCAACAGAGAAGCTTGCCGGTGATACAGGGACATTGTTACATCCAGTTTCAGAACTTTTAAATTGGCTCTTTAACAAATTATCATCATCCTTATTATCATTACTGTGTGGGTATGTATTTTGTAGTGTACTGCAACATGAGTATGTTGGTCAGGGAACAACTTTACAGAGACTGTTCTCTCCTTTTGCCTTTCTGTGGGTTCTGAGGATCAAACTCAGGCTGCAGGACCTGCGCAGCACCAAGCCCTCTGGACCCCCCCACCCCGAGTTTGCTCTGTGGAGTGGAGATGCTATGGAACTTTTCCACAGGGCAAAGGAGATCGAACTCACACAGCTGAGCACCGGCCCATTCCTTTTGGATGCTGGAGGTAGAAGTGTGTGTCAAAGCTTAGCAAAAGCACAGCACAAATCTTGTTTGGCTGATCTCTTCGCGCCACGAGTATCGTAACTCAGGGCTTTGCAGACTTCGCTGTGAGGAGTAGATCACGCAGTGGGGCTGGAAGGTGGCAGCCCGAGGATTGCTGGAGAAAAGCAGCAAGCATTTTCCACTCTGCAGTTCAGACATATTTACAGGCTGTATCTGACTTGTGATGGTTTGATTTATGATTCATCCCAGACCTTTACAATAGTGTAAAAGCAATACTTTCAGAAGAAAATATACTTTGAACTGTGATGTCTTCCTGGGTTGGCAGTATTCATTGCTGTGTGCTCTTGGTATGCCAGGTGGGGACAACTCTCCCACAGACCCCAGGATCATGAGGGAAGCAACTGTGGCCTGCAGTGTACAGATACATTCTAACTTGCTGGCGGTCCGCAGATGCGGACACCACGTGACACCTGGATCTGAGACGTACCTTTCGAAAGCTCCCATACTGAAGGCCAGATGTCATGTTTGAAATGTGTCCCCCACAGTCTCATGTGTTTGGCAAGGTCATGGCACCTTGAGAGGTGAAGCCTTGCTGGAGGAAGGCAGTCACAAGGCGTGGGCCTTGAGGTGGATGAGTCCACCCTACCTCCAGGAGAAGGCTGCCTTTGCAGCAAGCAGTCTTGCAGCTCTCAGCCTCCAAGATGTCTGTGGTGATATAGTTTCCTCCAGCTTTGGCAGCCAGCCATGCCCCTTCCGCCATGAAAGACTCTATCTCCCCTCTGGAACCGTAAGCTGAATAAATCTCCCTTTCTCCCTTAAGTTGCTTGACTTGGGGTGTTCTCTCACAGCAATAGTTAAGAGTAACCATTACACCAGGGTTCCAATGCAGCAGTATTTGGAGACAGGGCCTTCGGGAGATGACTGGATCTCTAGGGTCCCAACATTGTGACTGGGTTAATGCATTTATGGATTCCAGCCTAATGGGCTTGGAGGGGGGGGCTTTGCTGTAAAAGTGAGATACCTCTTGCTTTCCAGATGCCACCAGGAGGACAGCTGTGCCCCCCCACATGTTCTCCGATGTGATAATCTGCCTCAGCAGAGGCCTGAAGTGATGGGGCCACAGAGCCATGAGCCTAAATAAAGTTTTCCTGCTTTTAAAGACTATATCTTGAGCCGAGAGAGACAGCTTAGGGGTTAGGCCTCTGTCTTGAAAGCAGAAGGTCCTGAGTTCAGATCCTGGATCTTATGTAAAAACACCAGGCAGAAATGGCAGTTTCCTGTAGTTTCCCTTCTGGAAGGTGGAGCCTGGGAGATTCCTGAGCTTCCACAGTGTCCTCATATACACAGTGCCTTCTGATATACACAAATGTATACACACACACACACACACACACACACACAGAGTCTAAAAAAGAGTAAAAAAAATAGATGTGTCTTGGGTATGTTTCATCATAGCAGTGAAAAGTTAGCATACACTCTCTCTTTGTGTGTGTGCATGTGTGTGCATGTGTGTGTACATCTGTTTGTGACAGAAGCCTCAAGAATCACTTTGGAAATTGTCCTGGATTGCTTTTTTGTTTTTTGCTTTGCTCTGGGATTTCCCAGGTTCCACCTTACAGAACTGGAAGAGCAGACCACTGCCATTTCCAGCTGGTGTTTTTTTTTGGGTTCCGGGATCCAAACTCAGGTCCTTCTGTTTGACATTTATTTTCAGCTTACTCTTGGTTTACTGAGACATAACTCTGTTGTAAACGTAAATTATTTCCTATTTCCTCAGGCAGATTATGTGAACCTTTATGTCCTAATTTTTAAATTGGACAATATGAAATAATATGTAAGCAATAAAAGAAAATACTTTTTAAGGATATAGTTATGAGTGAGCCCAGTTCCACATGGTTAAGAACACATGATAAAGCTGAAGAATAGCAGTTCTGTCCATTTTCATGATGTGAGCACATGGAGCCCCGGCTCGCAGGAGGCAGTCCACATTTTGTGCATATGGAGACCCAGCCCACGGGCGGCCATTCACATTGTGGGCACATGGAGACCCAGCTCACAGGAGGCCATCCATGTTGTATGCACATGGAGCCTACCCCGTGAGAGACCTTCATGTTGTGAGTACACAGATATGGAATTCAGGATTTTGGAAGGTAGTGTGGTATGTCGGGATATTAATCATTCAGTTGGAAGATGCAACACAAAGGATCACAGAACATGGGCAAAATACATCAACTGGAACTGGTCTGAGGACTTTCTCCTTGCTGGATAAGTTGCATAGTACCAAGGAATACTGTAGAAGCTTTTGGGGGAGAGAAATAAACACAAGTCCCATCAGTGGCATGAGATCTGTAAGTGGCAATATAAATCCCTATGGCAACAGGTGACCACCAGTGTAGTAGTGGCATGAGCACCAAGGAGACAACCAACAGCTTTCCGATTGGATCCAAGACCCGCTTGTCAGAATGGTACCTATCCCCGTGACTGTAAATTAGAACAAGAACCTAAAAAAGGAGGAAGGAAATAGGTAATAAGGAAGACAGCCTATAAGTAAGAAGACAGTACATCAAACTACTCTGTAGGCAGCTGTTATTATACCTATAGAATGAGAACTCACAGTGGAAACCTTTGGGTCTAAAACTGGATGAGTGAATGGAAATGCACACACCAGTGGGGTGGCCTGAAGAGAGGTAACTTGTTACATTGTGGAATCCTGAACCCCCACAGGAGTAGACAAGCCAGAGTGAAGCCTGGGGTGCATAGAGGCATACAGGTAGAAGAGTGTGACGGAATGGGAGGGGATGGTGAAGAGAAGGGAGGGTATGGGAGGGAGTGAGAGAAGCTGGGATGAATACTCAATATGCTTGTAAAAGTAGAAAAAATAAATAAAAACAAAAAAAAATCATTCAGTTGTCCACAGGTCAGAACACTGAATGTAAAAATAATCCCATCTTCTTTCTGCTACAGTCTGATGCGTGTAGGACACACAGACACATATGCAGTGCTTCTAGGGGCAGTGAGATCTCAGACTTTTAAAGTATATTTATATTTAAGACAAATTTAACAACTGTGGGGACAAGGTGAAGGTTATAGTTTAACAGTGATATGTTCTTGTGTCAAGTAGACAAGGGGTGGGATGTCACAGTTAGTCACAGGTGTCAACTTGGTGGTTGAGGATTTCAGTTCCAGGCACATTTGTAGAGAATTGATAGTTGAGTTAAACCCAGAGCGAACCTACAAGAGATTGTTTAGTAGATGGGGAAATTCTAGCCCGTGGTGGGTAGAATTAGTCCCCAGGCAGGTGAATAAAATGGAGGGAACTGTTTGGGAAAGGGGGAATTCTTGTGTATGCTTGGCCAGACATTCTGGTGTGGCAAGTAAGGAATGTCCCTCTCTCAGCTATTACTTGGATATGGCTGGCCAGTTCCCGCGGCCCTTTGGTAATGGCACATGCTCTCCTGTCGGAGTGAGCTAGGAACTGCAACTGGACAATCATAAGAGAATAAACCTCTTGTTCCTTTAAGCATTTTTGCCATGATTTCATGAGGAACCATGCAGGCTAACTGCAACACTACCATAGACCAAACACTATGTACAAGTGCCGGAGATGCAGAAATGCTCTCGGAAGGAGAGGGAGGCTTGAAGTCAGAACAGCCGCAATGTCCTGATAGGTGCTATAGGTGCATCTGTGAAAGCTTGATGTTCTAAGGAACTAAGGGTCTCAGCAATGGGGAAAGACATCTGGATTCCTAAGCTGTGCTAAGTTTGGTGGAGAAATGTCGACATATAGAGGCAAGGAGACAGGTTGGTGCCTCCTAATCTGGGGTAAATCATTTTGAGATGCATCTTCTAGAGACCGGAAGATAACCAATCAGCATATTATTTGCATAGAAAAAAGTCCATTTTGTTCTATTTTTCTGTTGAAAAATTCCATTCTGGAGGCCAGAAGTTTCCCAATCAGAGTATTGGAAGGTAATCATTCCTGCTGGACTTGGAGGGAGAATCTGCTAGCTTCCCTTGGCTAGTGGATCCCTTCTCTCTTTGCTGTCTCTGACCCAGACCCTCCAGCGTGCCCCTTATACGACCCCTTGTGATGGTCTGGATAATACAGAGCAATCTCAGGATCTGTAATTTAATCCCAGTCCTTGGAAGTGGCTTGGTGACAATTCTGGGGCTCAGGGCCTGAGTACCTTTGGGCAGACCTTGGTCAGCACTCAGGAGCTTTGCCAAGAGCTGCTTCTCTTGCTTTCTCCCACCTCAGATCTCTGCATCGCACCATCTGTTCTCTAGAGAGAATGAGGGTCTGAACTCAGCTGGCAGTGTAACAGTGGACAAGTCGCTTAAGCTTTCAGACCCCCGGTTTCCCCCTCTGTAGGGTTGACTTGAACAAGATGCTTATTTGAGGAGCTTGTCCGAGGGGAGAGCAGTAAGAGAGGAAGTAAGTATCATTTTTCTCAGGACAGGAGGGCCTTGAGGTAGGACATGTCATTGTTTCTGTCGGCAAAAGTATTAGTTGGACACTGGGAAAGGGATTCATGCAGAGAGGCAGAAGGTCTCCCAAACTGCGAATATGTGCAGAACTCAGTTTTGCCTAGGTTTTGGTTTGGAGCATTCCTGGTCTTTATAAAACTGATGCTCACTGACTTATCCCTCCTCATTGTACCCCTAGAGAGTCACCTTGTGTGACCTCTTCCTAGCCCATCATGGGGTGCATGTCCAGCTTTGGGATCCCAGGAAGGAAAGGGTGACAGAAGACTCTGTCCCAGGAAGTGTCGCACAGAAACCTTGTATTCCACATTTTCCAGATTTGTCCTCAGAGGTCAGCCTTGATGCTATGGGACAACGATCTATGTAACTTATTCCCTCTAGTGAGCTGATTGAACCGCTCAGCAGCCCTCTGCCCCTTTGTAAATGTTCCTCCCTGTGTAAGTCTCAGCTTCCCATTGCTGAATGAACACAGGAACCAAATGACTTCAAGGAGCAAGGGGCTTGTGCACTGAAGTTACAATCTATCAGCTTGGCAGGAGAATTCACACCATCCTCAAGTGCTGACTACACCACAGCCTGGGAATAGCTGAAAGAGGGCTATATAATCTAGCTTGCCATTTTACCAAAATACTGAACCAGCCCTCTCTTCCATCCTATCCACCTCTCCAGAAAATGGTCCCACCCATTATGGGATGGGTGTCTCCACCTGGAATCTACAATCTATCACAGACTTTCTCAGGGCTTGCCTCAGTGAAATAATTCTTCAGAGATATGCCCAAAGGCTTCATTCTTAGTTGCCAAGTCGATACCGATATCTGATGGTACACTCACTAAGCTGACGATGTCTCTGAATGGTGAAGTTTCATGCGGAGCAATACCGGGAGGTGGACATGGTTTGGAAATACTTGGAAATGCTCAGGCAATATGTTTGTTAGCCTGTCAGTTAGGTTTTCACCTGAGGCACAATCCAGGGTCAGACTTCTTTGAGCTCTTCTTGCTTTTGGCTCTCTCCACTCCTCCAGGGTCTGTGTGTGCATTTCATCTTGTGCAGTATTGTTGAAGCTACTCCAGAGTCACCAGGAAACTGAGGAGGGAGGCCTTCCAGTACCTAAGGCTGGAGTGGCAGGTGGGTGTGTACTCTGAAATGTCACAGGTCCCGGAGTTTGTAAGGAGAAACCCATACTGCAGTTTGTTTCCTGTTCATTTCCTTCTGCTTTAACAAGAGGCATTTTAAATTCTGCTCAGTTATTAAATATCCAATATCTCAGGATCACACCAACAGATACAACCTCAAAATCTTTATGAATGTTTTTTTTCTCCCAAGCTATCTTTCTGCAAATGAAATGTAACAGTAATCTTCTGGGCTCTGAGTTTGATCAGCCCAATAAGGACCTGGAATTTGCACTTGGTGGTTGTAGCAAATGATTAGGGAGCACACGGGTGTTTAGAATACAAATAGTCTCTCAGGAGGAAAGGGACGGCACACTTACTAATGGCAAAGGTGATAGCTGGCAAGAACGAAGAGGTCAGATCTCAATTGTCACCCAGAGATGCTCCAAGTCCTGACAGGTGCAGTGTGTATTAAAGCTGCAGAGGGAATTCCTAAGGCCAGAAATTATGATTTCAGTGGGAATTTTATTGCTCCACATTTTGCTGTGTAGCCTAGTGTGTGTGTGTGTCTTGCATACATGTGTGTGCATGCATATAAGGACATACCCAGATGAAGATGTCGGACATCCAGCTCTATCACTTTCAAACCTTATTCACTTAAGACTGGGCTTCTCACTGGAACTGAATGAAGCCCATTGTTTTCAGCTAGGCTGACAGGCCAGTGCATTCCCAGCATCCATGTCTCTGTTCTACCCCCCAGCGCTGGGGTTACAGTCCATGCCCCGCTCTTCTTTTAAATTGTGTGTGTGTGTGTGTGTGTGTGTGTGTGTGTGTGCATGTGTGTGTGTGTATCAAAGGGCACTGTGTGTTCCTGTGGAGGACCAATGGTGTCTTTGGGAATCATCCTGGGTTACTACTACCTCCTTCTTGCTTTATGCTGGGATTTCCCAGGCTCTTCCCACTAGGGCTGGAAGTGCAAGCTGCTGTGGTTTTCAGTTTCCACCTGCCTTTTTTCTTTTTTTTGCTGTGGGATCTAGTATTATAACTCAGGACCTTCTGCCTGCGAGACAGAGTCTTAACCCTTGGGCTACCTCTCCAGCCCATGCCCAGCTTTTTTATATGGGTGCTTGCATTTCAAACTCAGGTCCTCATACTTACCCAGTGAGAGCTTTTCCCTACTGAGCCATCTTTTCAGCCCCTAGCATAGAATCTTAATTTTTTTAACATGGAAATTTGAGGATGCCTTAAAATATAAGAGGATGGTTTTCCCGGTGGTCTAGGATGACAGTAAACCTCTGATTGGTCCATCCCCTACAGCTGCATGCTTCACATGCAGTTTCTCTAATCCTCTTTCTAGTCTTTGGGAATCCTTTAGTGTGATGGACCTCAAGCTTTAGTATGTACCAAAATGTCTGGAGGGTTTGTCAGAATAGGTCCTGCTAGGTCTTACCTTGCTTCTGATTGTGTAGATCTGAAACGAGTGAGAAATGTGGCTTCTATGTTCTCAAGTGATGCTAAGTGTTTGGTCCTGGGTTGATCTTGTGAGGACCATTATGAAAATGTTTTGATGTGAAATCATCGTCATCAACAACATCATCATAATTTATTATTTTGTGAGACAGGGTTTCCCTCTGTGGCCCAGCATAACCAGGAACTTACTATATAGCTCAGGCTGGCTTGGGACTATAGCAGTCTGCTTGCTTCAACCTCCCAAGTAGTGAGATCACAGGTATGAACCACCACATCTGACTCTATTGTGAATTTTTCTATGAAAGAGTTCATATAAAAGCAGCAAGAAGTAGAGATAGCTTCAAGGGGTATGCAGGTTCTGTCTGGCCCATACTCTTCCAAGGGATGAGGACAGGAAGCACCTCTATGAAAATCAGAAATCTAGAGCAAAATCTGGTCCTACAGTTTTCTTTGTCTCCCATCTCATTACCTCCCTCCTTTCCTCTGTGTTAAACTGTGTTGTTTGACAAAGAAGCTAGTTCACTGATTTTAGAGGAACCCTGTAGTTCAGTAGACTAGTTTTGGCAAAGAGTATACAGGCTTCAGTTTAGATTTCTGCTTTTCTGACTTTTTGTGTGTGTGTATGTGTGTGTGTGGTGCTGAGGACTAAACTCATGGCTTTATACATTCTAGAAAAGTGCTCTACCACTGAGATGTAGTCTGTGACCCTATTTTTTAAATATAGATTTAAAAATTTTGTTCTTTCCAGACTATGAACCTTGAGCTAGGAAGATAGCACACCAAAGTGCTCTGTAAATATCTGTTATTACACCCATAGATTGGAAAAGCACTCGGCACTCAATCTAGAAGCCTTCTTCTACAACAGGTGTTTATTACTGAAAAGCATGGCTTGACAAAATGCAGAAAATAAGAGTCTGTGGATTGCATGTTCCTAAACAGGACATATAAGCCTCATCCACTCCACTCTAAGGCCCAGGGAACATTGAGGAAGAGGGGGTGGCAAGATTGTAAGAGCCTGAAGTGGGAAGATGGTGGGCCATGCATTATCTCCTGGACACGACACAGTTGTGATGCACAAGATTTCATTTGCAGAGAATTAGTGGTTGAGTTGAGCCCAGAGTGAACCTGAAGGAGATTGTCTAGCTGATGGGGAAGGCCCAGCCTATGGTGGGTGGGATTAGGCCCTGGATAAATCACAGAGAGCTGATTGAGAGAGTTGGCATCCTTCTGTACACTTGGCCAGACATGCTGGTCTGGCAAGTAAGAATTGTTCATCTCTCAGCCGTTATGCAGTGATGGTGTGGCCAGTTCCCTTGGCCCTGGTGTTGGTGTGTGCTCTCCCATCAAGCTGGACTAAGAACTGTAACCAGAAATCATAAGAGAATAAACCCCTTGTTCCCTTAAGCCATTTGATGGTCATTTATCAGCAACTATGTAGGCTGACTGCAGCGAAATGTATATTTACCCAAGAATTGCATAGGAACTGTCTTATTAACATCTCACCAAAACATCAGAAAGAAGTCAAGAAGCTTCACACCTTTTCTGATGAAGACTAATGCTGATAGGGAAGTAAGGGAAGATGCTTTCCGCAATAGTATATCCACTGATCTAGGATGCTTGCTGGAGGATGAATCAGGTCAGGGGTAAGTCATCACAGACTAATGAAACCCAGTGGGCCACACAAACAAAAGGATTTGAAAATAGAAGGGAGTTAGTCAGGGGAGATGAAGGGTTGTAAGAGGAAATCAAGGGGGGATGGGATTTGAGACTAAGGGTTGGAAATATTATAATGTCACCATATTTATATATACAACATTAACAAAGTAAAGGCAGAAAAAATATTCTTTAGTTCTTCTCCCTCCCCCTCCCTCCCTTTCCCTCCTTCCCTCCCTCTCCCTCCTCCTCCCTCCCTTTCTCTCACTCCTTTTCCCTCCCCTCCCTCCCTCTCCCTCCTTCCCTCTGTCTCCCTCCTCCTCCTTCCCTTTCCCTCCCTCCCTCCCTCTCTCTCACCCTCCCTCTCTTTCCCTCCCTCCTTCTCCTTCCCCCTCCCTCCCTTCCTCCCTACCTCCCTTCCTTCTTTCTTCCTTTCTCTCTCTCTCTCTCTCTGTCTGTCTTTCTCCTTCTCTTTCTCTCCTGCATGTATGTGCACGTGTGTGCAGGCCCACATGTGTCACAGTATGCATGTGGAGGTCAGAGGACCTTTTGGGAGTCATTTTTCTCCTTCCATCTTGTTTGTGAGCTTCTCACTATATGGATTGCTTTAAATGTGGATTCTGGGGCTCTGAGGGAATCAGGCTTTCAAAGTAAGTGCTTTTATTTACTGAGACACCTCCCTTTCCGGCCACCCCTCCTCCCTGCTTTCTAATAAATGTGTCTGTTCAGACATTTTTTATAATGCTTTGGATGTCGGTGCCCCATTAGGATATTCCAAAGGCCACTGCAATTCTGTATCAATACAAACCAGAGAAAGAAAAGGGCTTCGTGTCAACACCAGCAGAGGTTGAAAACTTTTTCTTTGAGGACGACGACAAATTAATTCATAGTCAACTACTATCTGTTTCCTGCTCAGTGTCTTGATGAAAATAGAAAAAAAGTTCAATATCCAGGTATTCAGAATGATAACATCAGACTAGATGCCTGCGGTCCATGGAGATTTTTTTTTTTTTTTTTGCCAGAGTGGACATAGTTCATTTGTTAAATTATAGAATCGGTTGTATAAACTTGGAATCCATGTTAAGGATCTGTAACAGTAATCACCAAATAAATTTCCAATGTCTTTGTTTTCATCATTGGTTGACATGAAGATTCTGCAGCAGGGAGAGAAAGACAAATGCCTGCCTCCACTGGCAAGGCAAAACAACTGATTTGTCTTTATGCTCAGGTTGTTCATGTCTTGGTGGTGACTTGATCATGTTTATTAAACATGGGGGATTCACAAAGGCCCAGAATCTTTTTACTTTCTTTGATTACTTTTATTCTTTTAGAGTCTCATATGTAAATACAGTGAGTTTATGATATTTTCACAACTTAATCCCTAATCTCACTCCCCTAACTTTCCCATTCCAGCCTTTCTTCTTCCGTATCACTCTTCCTCCTGTTTTCATGTCTTCTCACATGTGTGGGTCACTGAGTTTAATCAGGGTTGTCTTTGATGGCGTGTGCTTGCGTTCTTGCTGGGGCATGACTCATACAACAGCAGGTGTACCATTAAGGAAAGCTTGTTTCCTTAATCCCATCCAGTATTAACTTCCAACAGTCTTTCAGGGAGTCTTAAGCCTCTTGTAGTCATTTCTCTTCCGTGATGAAATACTGATAGGACAAGTCCTGTGTGGGCCCCATGGACGTACATACAACTGCAGCAAGTTCATAGATGCAACAGCCCTGTCGTGTCTAGAAAATTCTGTTTGGCTGTACCCCCGACCTTCTTCAGCCTCTTACAATCTTACTGACCCCTCTTCTGTGCTGTTTCTTGAGCTTTGGGGTGGGGATGTGGTTTAGCTGCCCTGTTTAGGGCTGATCAATCCTCAGTGTGGAAAGCCACCTTGGAAAGCCCAGACTTCTCATTGAATTTTAATAAATACTCAGAAGCTTGGATGCTTGGCTGAATTTGTCTAAATACTTGTCTGTGTTGTGCATTTATAAATCTCATCAATTAGGACATGAGCTTTTGCCTGGAATCAAGAGAGTCAAAAGCCAGTGGAAATTAAAAAAATGATCATTAAGTGAAATATGGTCAGTGTTTTGTGAAGCACCTAGGTGTAAGCCCACTTACAAATTTATTTAGATGGGATCTTGCTATGTTGTCCAGGCTGGATCTTGAACTCAAGAACTCAAATAATTCCCCTGCTTCAGCTTCCCAAGTAAGGACTACAGGAATGTGTCCCTTCATCTCACAATTTTAAGAGACTTATTTTATTCAGTTCCTTAGTTTATCTTGGCTGGCCAGATCTATTTGACTATAACTCTGAGGCCCAATCATTGTTTTGCTTATAATATCATCAGTTTACTACTTATATAAGATACTGGAAATGCTGTCCAATAGGCTGGTCTGCATCTGGTTATAAATCTTTTAAAGTCAATTGGTGACATTGTGGAGGGAATGGTATTTAATTTCTATGGAAGGCAGGTCTCTAGTCAATCTCTCTAGAGAACGAGGTGTTTCTTGGCAAAAGAAGCCTGGGAGAATTCTGTAAGTGGCTGCGGATACAGAGATGTGTTAGCATCGTCTCTGAAAGTTGACAGAGATGTGTGAAGTCCTAACACATCTGGAAGACTATCAATCCTTGCAGTTAGTCAGCATCTAGGAATGCACCCACCCAGGCCTGACAGAGCTGGTGATTAAATGCGGTGGAAGTTCAACATCTATAGACAAGTACAAAGCAGCCGGCGGTGAGTTATGAGAAAATACATGCATCTTGCATGCTCTAATGAGCCATTAGCTTCCAGCCTGCGTGAGTTGGAAAACTGTCAGAACGCTGAAGTATGGAAGGCGATGCTTTCAAATACCCTTCCCGTTTGCTTTTCTTTCAGAGCAAAACTGCACCATAAATTCAGACAAAGCCAGTTAGGAACCCAGTTATGCTTTCCCATGCGGTCTCCTCCTTGTTGCAGCTTGCCGTTTTCATTTCCTGCTCATTCTCATTCTCAAACCATTTTCTTCTGTGTCTGAGTGTCAACTGCCAGCATCGCTGCTACTTCTCCTGGGTCTCAGCTCAGATGTACTTTATCACCGTGACGGCACCTTCAAATGCCGTGTGTGATATTAGCGAGAATCAACATTTCACTCTGTTTTAAACTAGAGAGTAATTCCCTTTGCTTACACAACCATTTAATTTAGCTCTTTGCAAGAGCGCAGGTAAGAACAATAAAAGTGATGAACAGGTCCTCTTCTGTTATTTTTAATCCCCCCTAGTCTCTCGATCTTTTCCCCTTCTAAGTTTCTCCTTGGGAGTTTTGTGACCCCAAAGCGCCATGCCACGTTCCAGTAGCTAAAGGACATTTGAAAAGATCTTGCACCAAACCACCCAGGAGATCCACGGCACATCTTGTTCACAACTTTCTTTCCCTAGAATAAGAAAATCAGTGACTTATGGATAAAAATGAGAGAAATCAGTCTTAGTTATTAGGACAGTATTTGTTCAGGTAGAAGAACCAGCATTGTCTGTAGTTAATGACCAAAGAAGGTCAAGTTCACAGGAATATCTCTTCTGATTTTTGCTTAACAGAGTCCTTAGGAAATAGTGCTCATGCTGCCAGCACATCAAACGTTGCTGGTTCAAGCCCTGGCGCTGTCAGATGGAACACAACTAACAGAATAGCACTATGTTTCTGGACAACAGAAGCGACACTATTAAAAAATGTTAGCTCTGTTCTCAATGACAAGCAGATTTAACAATGGATATTGGAGGAAAATTTTCTTTGAAGCAAATCTTAGTTCCATTGAAATATTAAATGAGTGAGATTTTTCAGTTATGTCTCTAAATTTCTCAAAATTTAATTGCTTGTGTGTGTGTGTGTGTGTGTGTGTGTGCGCGCGCGCCGCATGAGCATGTGATCAGAGGACATCTGAGAGTGAGTTCTCAGTTCTCTCCTTTTATTATGTGAATCTAGGGGATCAAACTCAGCTCTTTGTAACAAGCATCTTTACCCACTGAATCATCTCCAAAGTCCCACAGTTGTGTCTCTAAAACTCAGATCTTTATACCACCAAAAAGAAAAAGTGTTTTGCAAGTTAAGCATTCATCCATAAAGCTTTCAGAAATGAGAAAAACACCACAAATTTGAGAGTACACAGAAGATTGCAAGTCTGGGATCTGCGAAAAACTTTCTTTTTTTTTTTTTTAAGGGGCAGAAAGTAAATATTTTCAAGTGCATTGGTCTTCTGTGACATCCCTAAGCCCACCAGAAGTGGAAGATCAAGCTAAGCCAATGTACAGATTGTTTCTCAAGAGAGCTTGTTAATGAGATGGGTGTAACTTGAGAGCTGTACTTTGCCCACTTCTGATTTGTTCACTCATCTCAAGCATTGGGGGAGACGGGAGAACAAAGATCTTCGAACCACTCTGAGCTATTCATTGATAAACCAAAGAAGATAGTTAACACTTTAATTAGTAGAACTATCCTTTGCTTGAAAAGAGTCTTTTGGACTAGGTAAAAGGCATTCGGAATAGTCTTGATGAACATACAGCTTCCTTCTCAAAATGTTCCTTCTTTCTTTACCCTTCTCATTCAAATCTTGGCCTTCATTGTTTTCTACATTTTTATGCATGTTTACACATTATATCATATATGTATTCATGGGAATGCTTAAACTGTTTTGATAATCAATGTTTAGTTCTGGCCTATTATAATTTAGAAAGAGGTTAGAAGAACAATTTGGAACAAAAACAGAGTTCACAGGGTTTCTTTGGGCCAGTTTAAACATTTCCCGTGTCTAGCAGTAAGGAAGGAAGACAGATATTCATGTCAACACTCTACATACCATGTCAATGACTAAGAAATCTGCAATTGATTATGTGATGTGACACTTTCTAATTGATGGGCTATGTGTGTATGCAAGTCTATCATAATAGATTAGCACCTAACGAGATCAAATGATCATGTGGAACTCTGCCTGCCAAGTAGAAACTTCTGCCAAATGTGCTGATGCATAGTGGGCGTGTTCAGGCATTTCTACTCAGAAGAAAGTACTGGAGGGAAACAGCAGCAGCTTCTCACTCAGCGCATCTGCCCTCTTTCTTGGAGTCAGCTTAGTAACAGGGGAGCGCTCCTTGTCTTCAGCGTTGCCCTGCCGCAAGCCCGCGTCTTTGGGCCCAAACCTGGGGCCTCCCAGGCCTCCCACTAGTATCCTCGGAGTCATCCGCCATCCAGGAAGAAGGAGGGCTGGAGTTTGAGACTGATAAACTCATGTAACTGTGGCTGTGGGAGTGACAGTCTGCGATTTCAACCTTGGAAAGCAGAGACTGGGAATCCTTAGAATAAATTGGCTAGTAAGGCTAGCTTTATTGGTGTGCTCTGGGTTTGATTAAGAGATCCTGCTTCCACATATAAGATGAAAGAATGGTCAAGAGTGATTCTTGACTTCAGTCTGAGGCCCCCACATGCACAGATGTGTAAAACATACATGTACACACATCACATACCTATACGCATGAAAATATAAAAAAAATGCATGGATCAGAGCTGGCTAGGCCACTGAAAAAGACACGTGGTGTGGAGCACAGGGGGTACTTTGGGGTGCATGGGTCCAGTCTGTGTAAGGAAATGAAGCATCAGGAATATCCTCAGTGGCCCAGAATCAGGCTCAGCTATGAAGTTCATGAGTCACATATGTTTAAGATTGCTAGATAGTTTAAAAAGAGGACTTCATGAATCTACCTATACAAGTAACTTGTTTGGTAATTACTTCCAGGCCCATTCAGGGAAGCAACAATATAACCACTACTAGCAACAAAATAATGGCACATTGACCTGGCCAAATAATATTTAAAAAAATATTTGGTTCCGGGTTAACCTAAGCAAAAGTGCTATAGTATTGTGTGAGCATCACCTTATGAACTTCTTCTCCCTTTTGTCTCTCACATTTTCCTTACGTATTATCTATAAAAATTATAAATGAAGATCTGTGGAATTTTTATTTTAATTTTTTTTTTTGTAGCAAGGTTTGGGTTATCTTGTTTTTGTAAAAAGATTTTGATTATCTTGGAACTTTTTTGGGTTCAGTTAAAAAAGGTTTTTCCTTCTGTTTATATCACCTCTTTCTTCTCAAGGACAATTTGTGAGTCTTAATAGTGGGACTCCCCCCTGGCCCCCACGTGCTTGTAGCAATTATAGTTGCTTCCTCACCCAACATCTGGAGTCCATTTGGCCTCGTTGTTGGACAGCAAATTAGCAGCCCTGTTCATGAATGAGGGGCTGACCTTGCATTGGGCAGCAGCAACTGCATCTTCAGCTGACAGACTGGCCGGACTTTCTTGATGACAGGAAGGAAACCAACGTGCTTCTCTCTCTGGCACAAGTGGACATCTTTCAGATCACCCTGAGTCCATTCATTGCAAACTGGACTTTTGCCCTAGGACATGGAGCAAAGATGACACTAATTGGAAGTTGGCATCCTGGAAAACATTGTGAGAATTGCTTACTGCCGGAAGATAACCCTCATCTTGTGCCAGCATTGAACCATGGGCTCCGCGGACCTGCCTGAGTCTGCTCACACCTGTTCCAACATGAATGCCAAGAAATAGGGGTCAGGAGGAAATTAGATGCGCAGAGTCTCTGGGCAGCCACTGGCCCTTTGAAAGTCCACTGGGGTTGTACTAGACTAGACAAAGAAGAGATGCCCCATAGATGTGCTTGACTGTGTTCAGGTGAGTCCCACTTTAAGCAGCAGCCATCTGAACAGTGAAAGGAATAAGAGCTAGAAATAGAAAACCGCCATGAGAGGGACCGAAGATTGAAGCAATCGGTACATTTTTATAATGAATTACAGCCTTTTCTTTTAAAATAAAATTTGATGTATACAGATGGAGGTAGAAATATGTTTATATCCATATTATGTAAATATAATATATGCATATATGTGGTTTAATTAATGTAAATAAAAGATTCGTATACACTGATGTCTTCTGTTAGTTCATGGATTGAAGCAGGTTGTAAGTCAAATCATGTCCCAAGAACCATAGATTATGTGCACATGTAGTTAAGACATTAAAATTAGCATAAAGCATGTATTAATCTTGCTGAATACTTTGTGATTGCATTTTTTTCTCATTAATCACCCCATCTTCCTTTTGTAAATGGCTCCCACAACTTTTAATCTCACAAGACTGTGTAAGACACAAAACAAAGACTGGATACAGATGGTTGTGTATGGCTGAAGGTCCACATCTCTCCCACATGGTGTGTTAGTTCTCTTTGCTACTGCTCAGTTACACAGATGTTTATTAGACACTCATCTGATGATATATACCATGCCAAGCACATGAGATACAGAATATTTTTTGTTACGAGCTCAGTGTTGTAGCCGAAGGTCTCACTTCCTATTGTGCACTTCGCTGCTACACTTTCTCCTGGTTTGTTCTTTTCTTTTGGCATCTTTTGGAAATGCAACATCAGTGGTGCTGCTTTCATGAATGACACTCTTTCGTGGGTCTCGGCTACCCTTAAGGTTCAGGGCCAGCATAGAGAGTGAGCATCTGAGGTGTTCTAGAGTTGGCTATGGTCAGCTTCCTCCTTGGCCATCCTCAGCAATCTTCTGATCTGATGTTACAGCCAAACGATTTGCAGTGATCTGAAAGTTCCATGTACTTGTTATCATGTAGATTGCCCCTAAATGATATGTTCCTTCACTTATATTTACCTTCTGCCTCTCAAAAGCAGTTAATGCTTCAGGTTTTCACTGTCAGTTGCAGCGACTCCTCATGTTTCTGATAAGTATGTGGCCAAACATCTTAGGGAAGCAATAGATTGTATTCTTCCCCATGATTTTGCTTACATGACAGTCCATAATGCAGCTTGGCAGCAGAGTTCATACTAATAGCAGGAGCTGAGGAACTGGTCACACCGTATGACAGGATATGCTGAGAGAGGGACAAACCTCCTCATTTGCTAGAGTGCCCGCATGTCAACATATCAAAGTATGCTAAACTACTGAACTACCTCTCCATATTTTATCCACCTGCCAAGTATATGGTCCCAACCCACTGTGGCTGGGTCCTCCCACTTTCAATTGACAATCTCTTGTAGGATTGCTTAGGACTTCCCTTATCTATTGACTCTTCACATACGTGCCTTAAGTCTCAGCCTTCAGTTGTCAGTTAACACCTATATCTAACTGGTATAATTTTAATAGAAATGACTCAATCTTCAAAAAGTCTTTCATGGTTTTCCCACTATAATGCTGCAGCCTCATTGGACTTTGATAAATATGTCTTTCTCCCATTCTCTCAATTTGTTTTTTAGGTATCATGGCAAAGTGATGCGTTTCATTATGACATTTCTATGCAGGTAAGTGTTTACATAATGTTAATTAAAATGACTCATTTAATCACTGGGACATTTATTATACCTTTTATCTCTTCAAAGTTGCTAAGACTTGATTTAAAATACAGTACAGTAAACCTGTACATCCTTCCTTTTTATGTGTCAGCTTTTGTTCATGCATCACCACTATTATAACTTTGTGCGTACCCTTATACTTACTTGGCACTTATTATGGCCAGGAATCGTTTTTAATTCATCATAACTTCATCATGTATGTATGTTTTCATGTATATCCATGTATGTATCTGAATTCATATATACATGTATGCATCTGGACACCAGGGTTAACATTGGGTATCTTCCTTAACCACTTTTCTACCTTATTTTTTTGAGATTCAGTCTCTCACCAAAACTTGAACTCACCAATTTTACTAGAGTAGTTAGCAAACTCTGGGAATTCTCCTGTCTCCATCTGCCAGATCTGAGAGTATAAGTGTATGCTGTGTGGATGCTGGGGGATCTGACTCAATTATTCATGCCTACGTGACAAGCACTATATTACCTCTTATAATATAGTATGTAAGTCCTTTGCTTGATTAAATTACTTTAAACTTTTTTTTCAGATAAGGCATAATATCTTAACCATAACTATATCTTCAGGGTGTAATATTGCAGCTTACATTTAGTATGGTAGCATGGCAAAGTGATGTGTTTCATTTGTAAACATAAAGAGCACATGTTTTGGTAGGACTCTGTACTTTAAGTGGATGATAGAACTAGAGGTGGACACTTACATTTTTTCTGAAGATAATCTTATTATGTTGAACAAGTTGACTTTGAACCCCAACCTTGTCCTCCTGAGTAGTTGGCACTGCAACCAGTCATCACCACATTCAGCTTGAAAGAATAGTTTTGCTGTAATGTGACAAACCAGCTTTTTATGTGTAAGTATGGAGACATGTGAGAGTGAAGAGGAGGGACTCACGGATCATACTCAAGTGCCTGCTTCTTGGGAACAACGATGCCTGAACTGAGCACAAACATGTTCTTTTTAGAAGTGTCTTCATGAAATTTGTATCTGGGGAAAGCTAAGTAATATATATGCTCTCCCTGACAAAGAAATTCACTGATAAATTTCTATTACATTTTTGAAAATCTGTGGCAGAGGGGATTGGAGCTGTTGGTCATGTTTTTGTAATGCTGTAACATCATTGAGTTGCCTTTAAGAAATGGGAACATGTTAGGGTCAAAGATTCAATTTTGTTGGTTTTGATATTTTTCACATCATGGATAAAAATTGGCACATGGGTGATAAAATACTCAAAATACTCCATTATATAAACTGGGGGGGGGAACTAAGATTCTTAATTTTTGTAAGGATTCAAAATTCAAAATTACTCTCTTTTCCCTAATATCTAGACTCAAGTTCCACTAAATCCATAATTTTGTCTGTTTGTAGGAAATCCATAAGACCTCCTGTCTGAATTCTTCTTCTCTTCACAAAGGGGAAACTTGGGTTGCATGAAAGAATCTTTGTTGGTTCTTATAATTTCCAATCCTCTGTTTTGCCAGTGGTTTTACTATGAGAATTTCATGATTTGTTGTTTCTTTTTATGCAAATTTTACTCTGAATAGGAAAGATATGACTATAGGTAGGAATTTTATAGTGGTGAGCTAATATCCAAGAATTTGTAGTCTGAGTCCAAATAAGTTCCTGAAATGAGCATGATTAATACAACATGTTACCCTTTTACCAAAAGGAGTATTGACCAGCGGCTGCTGTCCTTGGTGCTGATCATGGTTTTTACAGTGGAGGAAGAGAAAAAGACGGAGATGAGATAGATAGATAGATAGATAGATAGATAGATAGATAGATAGATAGATAGAGAATGGAGAGCGATTGAGAGAAGAGAGAGATAGGTTTGAGGGGGAGAAAATTTGTACATATGTGATACAGAAAAGTATTCTCACTTATTTTACCAGTATCACCTTAAATCTGTTAAGCCCATGTAAATAGTTTAGGAGACTATTCAGAAAATCTTCATTCATCAACCAAATTTATTTCTATTTAATAGACATTGAATTTTTGGGTAAGGGGTTAAAGGGTTTTCCCCCTTAATTTTGCACTTTTCACATTGTCATGAGTTTCCATGATAGCATTTGTGTGGATATCATTTCAGAAAATTTATTCTTTATAATTCCAGAATTATTTCAAAAAATACCTTACATGATTCCTTTGTCTTTTCTTTCATAAACACGGAGCACACTAGTTTGGTTTCTTTGAATCTAAATGTAAATCAGGTTGCAATTAGCTTATTTATGTAAATTGAACATTCTCTACCACCTCTCCTTTCCTGTCTGCAAGGTGTCTGCCCCTGCAGTTTGCTTTTCATAATGATCACCTTTTTTGGGCTGATGATATTTTTTTTCTTGGTCAGAGTGGAAGAATACTGTGAGCCATTGCCTTTCTGTAGTCCTTCTCTTTTCTTTAAAGTAGTATTATGAAGTTTTTGGCCTTCTCGCCTTATTTTAACACTTCACTGATCATAGGCCAATGGATTTCACACCAGGCATTACCTTTCTTCCCCTCTAACTTTCTTTATGCCGCACACAGCTTTTTTTTTGTTGTTTCCAATTCCTTTCCATTTATCTTATAAGGATTTGCTTCCCTCTATTCCTCTTGTGAAAGGAAGGGGCTAATCCATACTATTCTGTATAGAATATTTCAGGTAATATTGTCACAGTAGAGAGAGTGGAAGAAGACAGAAGCTTTGATATGGAATTAGAGAGAATAGATAATTTATGTATTAACCTTATAAACTCACTAAAAAAACACAGTCAATATGTTCAAGGTCTTTAGATGTTAACATTTGCTTCCTTATCTTTTGCTAATTAAATCTACTTTCACTGAAGAGCCAAAACTTTGTTTTTATTCCTTTTTTTTTTCTTTTTAGGTGTTCCAATCACAATGTTTGCTGTGATTTTTTTCTAACACAATTGTACAATATTTCAGTATCAGTAAAGGCTGAAAATAGCTTCTGTGAACTGGACCCTTATAAGTGATGTATAACATTTCAATGTGTCTCAGAGGTCAAAGCAGTTGCCATCTACCTTTTGAAAAAAAAACTTATTTCCATCATGGGGCTGCTATGTATTAATTTCTTAGGCTTCATAGATTTTATTAAATATTCCATTGCCCTTCATTTATCTTGAAAAACTGAACACCTCAATTTCTTTTACATCAAACAAGTAAACTACCTTGGTAGGTATTTTTTTTAAATGCTCTCTAGTTTTCAATATCCATCCATTTATTCACAAAGGAATTATTCAGTGTAATTATTTGAGTGTCACTATGTCTGGGTACAGAGATATTTCCTATTTCAAGTGTTTATAGTTTAGTCAAGGATGTCATTTGAGCAAAAAGAATTATACCACAGTGTTTGCTAAGTAACAACACAGCTACAAATGCTCGTGAGAACATGGGAGGAGTAACAGCTTCTAATCCACTTGGAATCCAGAGCTAGACACTTCTTACCATAAGGGTTGCACCTGTATGGTTAGTGGTACGAAGAACCTGACACCAATATAATCTTGCAGAATTGTTCTCCTTAAGCTCGTTCCTGAGCAGTGATTACTGGCGAGGAATGTGATATATCTGGTGTGTTTCAGAGTTAGACATCTTGAGGCAAATTCTCACTCAGTTATAGCATTTTTCTTGTGACTCACTTTTCTCATCTACAAAATAGGACGGATAATATCTGCCTCATGTAATGTGTCTTGAATAAGATGAATCTGATGTTCATAGACGTTCTGCTTCCCTGCATAGAATTTAGACATAATAGCTACAGTGCAATGAATGACGCCTGATAAATAGGCTTGCTCGGCTCACACCCCCATCTACGTGCCCAATCCATTTGAGCTCAACAGAATTTTAATGGATGCATATGGTCCTATTATCTCTGATTTATGAGGATGAAAATTAGGCTTATAGAAGTTGTGTAGCTCCTCCAAGGCTGTGGTTAGTAAAGGATAGAACAGGAGCTTAGACTTAAAGCACAGAAATCAGACCCCAGTGCACTACTGTTTTCTTGCCCCTGCCCTCTTTTATTTTGGATATGGAGCACAGTACTTGTTTTGCAAGTTTGGATTGCCAGAAGCAAGACTACAATAGTCACCAGATTATATTTTCTGTAGGGACATGTGTATTTGCTAAACCGTCTGACCAATATATGGCACCAATCTAGTATTCAGAGATGCTTCTATTTGTAAAGATTCAGGCTACGCTCATAGAACAAAGAGACTCCAAAACACAGATGTTTATTTTTTCCTCACATAAAAGTCCCTGACAAGTGGATAAATCCAACTTTTCAGTGAAGAGTTTGGAGAGGTTTTATTTCAAGAACATGATACTGAAGTTGTTCTCCATCACTTCCATTCTGTTTCCATGAGTATAGTAAGTATAGTAAGATCAGCAGGAAAATATAAGTTCTAGTGTACTGCTACTTGCTCAGGAGGGTGGGCAGAAAATATAGAGGGACCACTTAGGATTTCCATTATGCTGCCAATGAATATTTATGAAATGAGTAAATTAAGAAATTTAAAGTCT
This sequence comes from Typhlomys cinereus, assembly GCA_023101885.1. Taxonomy (NCBI): domain Eukaryota; kingdom Metazoa; phylum Chordata; class Mammalia; order Rodentia; family Platacanthomyidae; genus Typhlomys; species Typhlomys cinereus. Next base: position 2,176,253 of record JALPQD010000147.1, read on the forward strand.
GCAAGTAAATGTGGGGTCCGAAGGACCAAGACAAAGATGTTAACTTTATCCCTTAGTTTAGAAATACACGTCGGTATGTCGATGTGTCTTTCCAGCTAATGCTTGCTAAAATACATGTTAGTCAGAACTATATTTGTAAGATCAGTTTCTCTTCGCCTGTGTATTTTACTTTAATCTGTAGCTGTAGTTGAATGCCAGAATTCAACTGAAGCCACAGAAGAGATTCTGTGAGCCTGTGGATTAGGGGGCCCTTTTAAACAAGACAAAAGTGACAGGCTATTCAGTACTTACTTGTGTCACCTGCCAGGGACTCTTCATTTGGGGTAGGAGAGAGCATGAGACTAGACCATTGTAGTTCTTTTTCAGGACTGTCTTGGCAGTCCTTGGAGAAGAGTGTCTTTGACAATGGCCAACTGCAGCTATAGTCCTCCTGAAAGGAAGGTTTCTACCTCTGAACTTTTATACTCTGTGAGATCAATATGTTAGCTGGGGATTCTATCCTAGCAACTTCCTCTTTTATGCAATGTAACACTTTCTTTGTTTCATTAGAGAGAGTTTTCACAGCCACTGTAGGGGCATGTATTGTGTGATGCCCAACTGGTGGCAGGTAATTCACCCCATGCAGGGCAAGACTGTTGTGGGACGATATGGTAGATCCTTGTTAATTTCACCGAGTCAGCAGTGGGAGTCACAATGGTCGTTGTGAATGTAGAAGAGGCAAAACTACAGATCAGGCAAAGGAATCCCTGAGACCGTATTTTTCAAAAACTTACCAAGGTGGGAACATTACTGTCTCAGTTGTGATGCTGAGAAAAATAGAGGAACTACTGAAACCTGTGTCTCTTTAAGCTCTTTCATTCCTGACAGCCTGGTATGTCTCTGTAGTCCTACATCTCCACTACTTTCACAACATCCCTGTGGAAATCGGAGGCTCTAGTCTTTCTTTCATGGGCCATCTACTCTGTTCAGAGGAAAAGCAATGCCCTGGGATCTTAACTAGCAGGTCAAAAAGAGTCAAGCTGCGAAGCTCGCATGTTTGAATTCAGGGGTCTTTTCTGCAGGTCATGGATGCTCTAAGATGGTAGTACTTAGCTAAGAAATGTAGCTGGGAGAGCTAAAAGAATACCATGCAGGCACACCATGTCATATATGTCAGGGTTCAGATCTCTAAATGTTCCTTACTTTGCAGATTTTAAAAAGTGCTTTTGATGACTTGGCATTTAACACTGTGAACAGTTTTCACTCCTTAAAGCCACAGGCCCAGAAATCATTATTTTGAGTGTGCTTTGGAATGGTGCCCTAGAATCAAAGTTTCTCAAGAGCACTAACGATTTCACATATTTCAGGAATGACTGTAGTGTATAATGACACTCATTACACCGTTGTGTATTTTGATGGTGGTTGTAACAAACTGAAAAATCTGGTGAATGAATTCTAAATTCATTGACATGTTTGGTTGGAACAGGGTCTCATTACCCCCAGAAGGATCCTTGCGAATTAAAAAAATATATTTTTTTCTCCTGAAGATGTGCTCTAATGTCATAGAATGCAAGCCTGCTTGGATTTCAGTGTCATTTATCCATTTCATATGGCCATCTTAAGGGCAGAACAGTAGTATAGTAGTGTATAGAGAATACAGATCAGGAAGTGTTATTACTTTAGGAATTGTGTTTAGTGACTAGCAGTGTAGGTTTTATATTTAATGGTCTGACATCAAGTCCAAGCTCAACCATTTAACTGATTTTATGACACTGGGCAAGTTCTCCATCTCTCTGCACGTTAAATTTATCCCATTTGCAAAAGTGGGAGTCATTGGGTGTGGAAAGTGTTAAATGAGTTAATGCTTAAGAGACCACAATGCCTGGCACAGAGAATCCACTCAAAATGAATGTTTCATTTTTCATTTTCATGTGAATGTGTACATGGCATGGATGTGTAGAGATATTCATGTGTGTGGGTGCACAAGTGTATGTTGGTATACGTGGGTATATGATATTTAAGGTTGATGTTGGGGATCATGTTGATCACTCATCCACCTTATTCATTAAGGCAGGATGTCCCAGAGCACATCAGTATGACTAGTGCCACTAGGCAGTCAGTTCTGAGGATCCCCTCTCTCAGCTTTACAAAGCTGTAATTACAGGTGGGATACATTGCCCACCTCAGGTTCTGGGGCTATAGACTCCAGTCCTTTGGCTTGTGCTGCAAGTGCTTTGATTTCTAGGACATCTCCTCAGCCCCCTTAAAGCTATTTATATTGATCCAATTTTCAGGGGCGGAAAATGAGTATAAGGGAGATTACAAGTGAAGGTAGCCTAGATACTAAGCCATCAAGCTGGGAAATTCCACGATTGAGTCAGCTTGGAAGAAACCAAGACCTTAATGTTTATGTTTTTTGACTTATGGCAAAATCTATCTAAAGGATAAATGCCAGTAAAAACTTTTGGCATTTAATAATAGCAATAAATAATATACATCGTGAAACTTGCTCGCTTGCTTTGTGGACCCAGGGCTGCTTTGTCTTGTGAAGACATGACATCTGTGGCTATCCAGCAGAGAAGGGGTTTCTTCAAGTTGTTTCTTCTCCTGAACACAATCCTAACTTGCTTTTCCTTGTCCCACCCTTCGAGAGATCCAAATCAGTGGCACACTCTGACCCCAGTGATTCAGGGAAATTTCACTTCTGAAAGATGCTGCATAGTGTACTTATGTGGGCACATGGGCACCAAGAATTCCAAGGTGACCCAGTCTATAAATTCATTCTCTCTCAGGGTATTAGGCAGCAAGACCATCCTAGGCATTTTTGTGTGTGTGTGTGGAGAGCATTGAAAGATGCTTATCTTTGTGTAACTTCTTGGCTTCTGTAACAAAAAATACTGGGAACGATCTGTAAATTCTTCTTATCATTGCTTCAGACAGATGATTTTCCCTGTGGCTGGCTTTCTCCTTGATTCTCTGACTGCTTCGCTGTAGGCTGTGTAGCCGTTGACTGCTTAATATGCTCTTGACCCGAGACTATCATGCATGCCCACTCTTCATAGGGCCAGAGGGAAGGAGATTTAATTGTTTTGATGAGCAATGGACCGTCCCATTGCCTTTGAAGTTTTCTGGAGATATTCATGACCTTGTATGATCCCTTCTCTATATTCACCCGATCCTCCAGTTCCTGTTTCTCATCATACATTCTCCTTGTATTTCTGTATTTTAACACATTGCAGTTATTTATAAGGATATTACTTTGCTAAATATTTAGCACACCATAATAATGTCAAGATCATTCAGAGTGATAAGTATATGAATTTTGTGTATTGTTGCTAAAAGACGTGTGTTTGTGTGTGTGTGTGTGTATAAATATAGTAAATGAATGAGCCAATGAGTAAATGATGAGTCTTAACTCAGTTGCTCTTGAGTAGAAATGATCCAGTAATATAAAATCTATAGTGTAAGATATAGGAAAATTAATTGGAAAAAAGCATTTACTTACATACAGGTATTTCATTGAAGTATGGCTGGAAGTAAATATCTTTGGAGCACAATGGAAATACTTAGAAGTTACTAACTTTTGAATTTGTAAATGTTATAAGTAACCAAGTCCATGGCTTAATTGAAATTCTCCAGCATCAATTGTCAGAACTAATTGTTATTCTGTGAAGGAGCACTGATGTCCCCATGGCAACAGGACTCCATTTAATGGATGACATCACAAATCTGTCCTTGTTTGAAGACACCTGGGAGTTTCAGGTATAGATGGAAATGCTGTTAAAAGCAAATTACACCTATATACTCTGTGTAATTATGTGCACATGTACAGACAGGCTTATTTTAGCCAGATGTCTCATTTAGTTCCATTTATCATTAGGCTTTATAATGACTCAATTCTCAAGCATGCACATATTTCAAGGTGCTTAAAGAAGCATTTGTCTAAATCTTGTTGTAAATACATACCATTAATGACACGGAAAAGAAAAAATCCAATCTTTTGCTTTCAAACCGTTACTCTTAGTGCAGTAAGAGGAATGCCAATCTTATAACATGATTTCTGAAATGTATAATTAGGTCCTTTAAATCGTTACCCAGCACTGTATAGCTGCCTGGGTATAGCTTTGGTCAGTGCCAGCAGCATGTCTGAGGAGGAGCTACTTTAGAATTAAAGAGAGGGCTTATATAGAAAGCCCCGAATTTGTCCTGAATTTCTGAACTTTTTTAGTTTTCTTGGCTAAAAAATACTAGTCAAAATATCTAAACCATTTTCTAAATTTTGTAGATGTATCTAAAAGCTTTAAGAAATGCTTAAGAAGAAAAAGCTGAATTTTTGTTTTGGGAAGAAAGCAGCATGGTGGACATGTTTGAGAAGGCCTGATTCTCTCCTCAGGAGTGTAATCGCCCTGGCTTGCTAAGGGATTCCCTTCTTGTCAGAGGCTGCTGCTTTATAAGTTACACATCAGAGGAAAGGTGTGTGGCGGACTGGATTAGCCCTGAAAATGCAGAACAAGTATGGCAGGTGAGAGGCTAGCTGTTAAGGCTGGTTGGCTCATATGGGACACAAACGTGTCAGAAGAAAATGCCAGAAAATGCCAGCACTTTGCACAGCTTATGTTGCAGGAACATGTGAATCCCAGCATTTAGCTGGCTAGACAGGTGTTGGCCTATTTGCAAGGTGACATTTCACTCTGTGGTGCTTTGCACAAGCGTTCGAGGTGCCTCCCGTCTTCTCTCTGGCATCTCACAGCTCCATGGTATTTCTGAAGCCAGGAAGCTGGACATGTTTGCCTTGGTTTATGACATGGATCTGAATTAAATTCTTTCAAATGAAGATCTCTAATGCTATTTTTTCCTAAGTAATTCCAACGTATAATCTCTCCAATGACATATTTTGGGGATGAGAACAAGAGATGGTTGGTTATATTGTCTACATTTCAAATGACCCCTGAGCAGTGGTGTCTGAGAGGATTTTCTTAAGCACAAGGTATATAAAATATCTGAGGATCAAAAATAGTTTTCTCTGTAGCCGTTAAATCCCATGTAGTCGGAGCTAAATGTCCCTAGCTTCTCAATGAAAAGACAGGAGAATACTGCTGGAGGGCAGCAGAGAAACCGTTTATTGTCTAATAGCTTCATTTCCAAAGTGAAGAGACTAAGCCCAAAGAAACTCAGCCACGACACTAATTTGTGGTAGAGTCAAAACAAGAAATAAATCCACAAATCCAGCACCAGTTTATGGTGAATATGCTTATGTAACAGAGAACACATGTGTATATTTATTAGTAGCTAATACATATATATTAGAGTAGTATATTATACATATATTCCCATAGGCCAGCAAAGTACCAACTGCCTTACTCTTCAGTTGTTGTGATTAATGCATGACTTGCATAGTTCAGGGGAGCAAGGAGAATATTATTCATACTTAACGGTTCTAGGTTAGTCCATTATGATAGTAGGTGAGTTATACTGACATCAGAACTCAAGAGAACTGGCCACACTATATACACGGAAAGAGCCAAGAGGATCATACTTTCTAGTTTTCTAATCTGCCAAAGTTAGCTGAGAGTCCTCTTTCCATGTTATCCATCCTCCTGGGTAATGGTCCGTCCACTCTGTGCTGTGTCTTTTCTAGGTCATTTGCATAGTCTCCTGCAGGCTTGCTCAAAGACTTGCTTCAACTGAATGCTTCCTTGGTGTGCCTAAAGGCTCACTTCTCAATCATCAAGTCGACACTTGGAAGTTACTGCCACAGTAACTACATACATAGAGTTAAGATTATTTAACTATGTCTTGGGTTATGAATGCATCCTGTTACTACTGCAGAGGTGTTCTGGACACCGGCGTCAACATCAGAGGATGCATTTAGGGATGCAAGGTTCGCCCAGACCCGCTGAATTAGAATCTGCATCCAAACAGCATCTAGGTGATTTGTGTGCATGGCATTTATGAAATAATGCTCGAATAATCCTGTTTCTCTGCTAATGAGGTATAGTTATGCCTAGTCCAAAACTAATCTGAACCATTCATTATCTATGATAATTTCTCCCTTCCTCTCCTCCACTAGATTTTGCAGGCACTTTCTGTTGCTATGAAGTGAAGTGATGCTGAAATGTGTAATTCCTATTCCACTTTTGCTTTCAGTAGTCAGGGTTACTTCAATTCAGATGGCTTCCTCCTCATAGTCAAATAACAATTGTTAATATGTGTAGCATGTTTATTCTCCCTGAAGTGTGATAAATAATTTACGTTCCTCATCTAATTTAAGCCACATGATAGTGGTGTGAAGTGTTAATGATCATAGTCTGCATTTTCCAGAAGAAATAAAGGCTGAAGAACTTAGTGGCACACACGATGCATGAGAACCCAAACTTGAACTGGATTTGGCTCATTCTAGGGTGTGAAGAAGATCAGTCGCAACATATGTTGCTTCTGTACTTCAAAGTTTGAATTTACTGATTCTCGAAAGCATTTATAAATCTGTTAAGTTTCTTAAGTATGCATTAGAAATCAGACTTAGCATTGTGCCACGCACATAATGGTCACTTGAGAAATAGTTACTGAATAATGTACGGATAAGTGAAGAGGCCTAAAGCTCCTTGGTAAACACATACTCACCTACCCACCGCACACCACATGCACACACACATCACATATATACATGCCTGTATATCACATATACACACATGCACACACATATACAACACATATGTGCACATATACACCAACCATCTCACACACATACATGCATTTATACCACATACACACACATCACACATACACACATGTACTCACATGCACATATACCCATATACCCATATACACACATACATACATGTACTCACATGCACATATACTCATATACCCATATATACAAGGCACACACACACCACACACATACTACATATATATATGTGCAAACACATACTACATATACATATGCACATACATCTCACACAACACACATAACATATACATATAGGCCATATACATATACATATACTCACCACGCACACACATACACACTGTATATATACAGCACACATATATACACAAACACAGACCACACATACACATATTTATACACACACATACACATGCACACACAATACATAATACATACACATCCATACATGGCACATGCATGAACATGCAGCCCCACACATACACTCATGTACATGAACACACATACACACATATCCATGTGTGCACACATACAACACACATACATCTGCACATGCACACACCTCACACATACACCACACAATACACACATGCATATGCACCACACACAACACACATACACAGATCATACACGCACATGCACACTCACATGCATGTATATATAACACACAAATATACACCACATACATACACACATGCATGCACATATACATATACTCATACATGTACATGTACATACCACACATACACACACCACTCACATATATATGACATTCACATATACACATACACCACAGTTACACATAACACACATGAACACACGCATGCACGCACACACTTTCCAACACCAAAAGACGGCATCATCCCTAGTCTCCCCATCTCCTTTCTATTTGTCATTACCTATGACCTACATGGCACTGCAAATGTCCTGGGGTACTGCTGAAAATTCAGGTTTGGTTTTTGTCCCATGTTGGAGGACCAAGGTCAAATTTAGCGATGCCCATCCTTGGAGCCCTTGAGCCAGTATGCTAGGGACTCCAAGAATGTGCCATTGATTCTTGTTTGTCTTGCAAGTTTTAGAGCTCAGCTATCAGGCTTTAGTTTAAGGTTTTATGTGTGCAGACCTTGCCAGTCTCTGCGATGCAAAGATGTAAGTCCTTGGATGTCTGGGGTGCGGGATGAAGAAATGCAGATGTTGTGCCAGTTGGCAGGTTGTGCCAGTTGGCAGGTCACCCCAGGAGAGATGGCTACAGAGGGAACAAGTGGAGGGAGCCAGCGCGGGGCCCTGGAATGCTGAGCATCAGCCTTTCCTTTGCAGGCGCGCTTGTATGAGTTTGCTGTAAGGAGACAAAGGCTAAGCTCCTTCCTGGCTCTTGCTAGTCTGCAGAGGGGAAAAGGAAATCCAAGTTAGTAAAGGAGCAAGCTGCGTTCTGGGAAAGGCTCCAGAAGATGAGTGGGTGGGGCATAGCTTGACTTGGTTGTCAGTTTCCTCTCTGGTCTCTTCAATTTGAGGAACAGACTCAGCAGTACACGAGGCTTCTGATGTTGGAGGGCATCATGGTGCATATGTTTCCACCACATCCACCCCTGTGGCGACAAGGAGACAGACATGCAGGATAAAGCAGTGCAGTGGGATTAGTTAGTGTTGACAATGTGGATCCTAATGTCAGCTATCATCTTCTGTTTTGCTATTTTATTTTGTGAAAGTTTATTCTCTGTCTCTGCATGCACACATTTGATTTAGTTTTAAGGAGGGCAACTCAACTAACAAATTGACAGTCTTTCAGTACGGAATATAGGAGAAATTGATTTAGGCCTCCCACGTCGTTCAGCATCCACCGTGTGTAGCTACTGCACTGGAGCTGAGATAAAAAACAAAGCAATGCGGTCTCTGCCAGGCGCTCCTAGTGCAGGGGAGAGAACATGCAAACGGGGGAAAGAGTCACAGCTGTTGTGCTGGTGGCAGTGGTGTATTGGGAACACACAGGCGAGTCAGGCTGTGCATGCAAAACGAGCAGGAGTTTCACAGTATGTCCAATCTACAAATGGTGGAACTGGGAACCTGACTGGCACAGTATCTCTTTAACCCTGAGGTGGCATTTACTCTTGTTAAGAGTTTAGCAGTGCCTCTTTCTCCTTCTCAGTGTCTACCCAGTCAACCATTCCAATCAGCCGAAATGCATCAAGGCAAATTGTTTAGGATTAAAACTAAAAGCAGCCCTTTGCTGGCCTGACTCCTGGAAGCCAATGAGACTGCTTTATTTGATGTTAACGGTTTGTCTGATGAAGGCCTTTCTCCAGCAGGCCCTTTAAAGGAGAGGTGGGTAAGCAAAACAGGCAGACGGGCATGGAAGACCACAAATCCTAGTGTTTCAGCCTTTGCTACTTCTGGCCGACTTAGCAGGATGCCATTCGCCGTGTGCACAAGGAAAATGAAATTGCATGCATGACGCCCTGGTTGCAGTGAAGAAGATGGGGGATGGGGGAGCAGGAGGAATTCAATCTTTGGCTTAGAGAAATCTAATTCTCTCAAGGTGTATTGCGGTCTGTGAGGCAGTTATCTTTCTGAGCAGCTAGATGCGACCTGGAAATGTAACTCCTAATAGCCTTGGTGAGATTAACTGGAGTGTGTGTGACTGTGCGCCTTTCACGCAGGATGTGGAGGATTTGATGCCCCCGCCACCCACGCATCAGCCCGTTCCTCCTGTTCTTTCTGTATTCCACGTCCATCCATTTTTTTCACCTCTTCCCCGTCCCCCGCCCCACATCCACCTCGCTCTCTTATAGGAGGTAGGAGAAATGAGTGGCTTGACAGCTTTGGAGGATAAATTTAATAGAAATTGATGGAAGCGGCCCAAGCGGGTCACCATTCTATTATTCTTGCAGGGAGAAAGGTTATCGGGGCTCGATGGAGCCACACGTGCTTGCTTGAAGTGGTCCTTGACTGAGGAGGCTTGCTGCTTGCTGGATGTGCTAAATACTTGGAATGGAAGTTGAAAGGGAAATTAATTTGAACTGTAATCAATATAAGGTTGATCTTAGGATAGTGGGAAAGAACAAAGTTGACCGACAGTTTGTGGGTAAGATGAAACATACTGCTCCAAAATTAGCATAAAGGCCTTTGTGAGAAGGTTTAATGTGTGAACAGGGGTCCATTGGTGTGTCTGGTGTGATTCTAATGGGTACATCAGCTATGTTTTATAAACATGGGTGTGTCTGGTGTGATTCTAATGGGTACATCAGCTATGTTTTATAAACATGGGTGTGTCTGGTGTGATTCTAATGGGCATATCAGTCTTTCAGTTTGGAACATGTTTTAGTAAACATGCAAGCAAATTTGGTGACACCATTTTATATCTAATTTTTTTCAATATAATGTTAATTGATATAGAAAATTAGAAGCAGAAAAGTGTCCTTTAACAGCTAAAGCTTGGAGTCATGCTAAGAATTTTGGCTTCAGTTCAGTGTTTCTTCTTCACATCTATCATTTCTTCCTCCCTCTTTTTCTTCCTTTCTCTTTCTTCCATACTTATTGCTTAAGTGATCCCTCATAGAATACAGAAAGAAATGAGGTCTCTTAAGGATGCTCTTCAAATCCTTGCACATCCTATGATTTAGACTCCGAAGTGATTTTTCCATCCAAGTCAGAGTCTCACAAATCCAAAAAAGTATAGCTTTTCTTTTGGACCATTTGCAAAACAGATCTACATTTATTATTCATTAGTGATTTCTGTACCGTTCAAGGACAAATACCAACTCTAACTTAAGGAAGGAAAAAGAAAGGAACTTACAAAAATGAGAGGTTCTAGGGTAGCTCTGAGGTTATCATGTCAAAGTGATCTCCCAAGAGCTGTGGTCGGTCACTATCCAGGCACTGCTTCTGTGTTCTTCACAGCAACAGGGTGATGGCCGCCTTAAGCACATATCTCACATTAGAAGAGAGCATACATGGGGTTTGACCTCCAGATTTTATGTAAAATTTGGAAGAAAATTGATAACCTGACTGGCTAATGTGGCTAATGAGGCTTGGAGGGGACAGAGGTAGCCATATCTCGTGTCCATTCCCACATCCAGTGTGGCACAGAGATGCTGAGACAAACTGCTCTTGCGGGAATCACATGGAATAGGCACAAGTAGACACATATATCCAGTGTTAAACTGTCGAGTGGCCTCTCCTATTATCCTGAGGATGTGGTATTGGTAATTTCCTGTTAGGAATATACTTTGGTTCTTCTTTCTTGACATTCTAAATCCTGTATATAATCTGACCTTGAATGCTTTTCAGCTTAACTTTCTTTTATTACCAAAGTTGTATTAGACACGCACGATCAATCATTGTTTTACAGATACTTTCTTATCCACTCCTGAACCCCCCTTCCTTTTTCCCACCCTATGATTTCCTTGGCCTGTCAGTGGTTTGGGGACTCTTTATAGACTTCTCTTCATGCTGTACACCGCAGCTATCTCACTGTTCTCTTTGACTCTGACTTATCTCTTCTAGTCTAATACTGTCCCATCTTAAGGCTACCAGGCCTTTGGCTCTAATAAAATGTGTATTCTCCCTTTATCGATAGACCTCCAGGTTGACTTTACACATTGTCATAGAGTCACTCTGAGTCCTCCCGTTTCCCAGACCTAACACAGGTGATTTTGGTATATTCAAAAGTTTGGATATACATCTCTGAAACTCAGCATTCTGTCTCATACTTACATGGGGATCTTACCTGTATGATCTCTGACCTACTAGATATGTTCTCCTAGGAAGATCCTTGTAGGGAACGCTCAAGCCCAAGATCTCCATTTCTTGAAGACAGATGCCAAGAGCATGCCTCTCAGTCTCTGTTGCAGTGTGCCTCCTATTCCAGTATAGTTCTGTGCCTATGCCAGCATAGATGCTGGTATAGCCGTAGGCTGACTCCTGTTGATCTACCCTCAAGGGACAGGGATGGAGCTTGTCCTGTCTTGAATTGAAATCAAGGGCAGAGGTGTTTTTTATATGTTCCTTCCTGTTCTTGAAAGCTATCTAGACATCGATTAGCACACTTAAATGCCAGGCACAGAGCTTTATCATCGCAATTGTTTCAACTGTACCTGACCTATCAGCCTGTTCTTTCCCCACCACTTATGGGGCCATTAGGGCTATTAACATGTCTAAGGATTGGCAGGCTGTATTGTTGGTGGTGGTCTCACCTATTACAGACTTTGCATCTGCCTTTGTCTGTCACTATTGATGTCACCCCTCATGTGCAGTGTACAGACATCACCCCTCTCTTTCATTGTACATAAGGGACTAGGTTCCATAAGAAATGACTTGGTTTTCGGCCTTTCCAAGATCCCCTCTTGACCCAGCCTGATTTAATTCTTGCTGATCCCCCTCTGGTACCCATCGGGATTGTGAGGTAAGTGTGCTGGTCATGGGACCCCACATATCTTCATGTAATTTTCTTTTTGTGTCTCCATAAAAGAAAAAAACAGGGAGATCTGGAAGTTTGTAAATGAGTGATCACAATGGAGCCTAAGGTCTACAGAAGATACTAGGAAACAGGATTCTAATCTAGTTACCCAGCTGTACTGACAGCTTCTTCTTTAACTGAATTAGCCAAATAACCCCCAAATTACACATTATAGCCAAATTCCTGTTTTGCTTTACGTGGTGTCGGCCTGAGAACAGAATGGATGGATAGTAGTCACGAGATGTGTGCAACCTGCAGCAGCTGCAGCACTATTAGAGCTGCTGAGAGGTCTGCTGGTCAAGTTGACGTGAAGGGCAACTCCACTTGGATTTAAATACAGAGAACAGTCTATTAAACACCCTTGTTCTGCAGAAGATGCTGTTCTGTCCCATCAAAACAGACTCTGTCTCACTTCAGGTGTTGCCCTTGGGCTGCTGAGCTCTCTGGGTGTCTAACCTTGTCCTCTTGTCATAGGCTATTAAAACTGTTAAAGCAGAAGAATGCTTAACCACTCCAGCTGTTAAAACATTAGTACATGCTTTGGTGAGCACAAATTTAAATGCTTTGAATAGCCCTTGAGGGGCTCTTCCTCTTTTTTTTTTATAAGCTTATAGTTCAGTCAAAATTCAACACTAGTTTAATTTTTTTGTTCCCTACATGTGTCCATATCTTTTCACTACTCTCAGAAAGGGTTCAGTTAGTCATTAGTCTAATGATTAGTTTTTAAGCTGGTTGTTTGAAATTTACCCGTTAAGACTTAAGGAACTTACTAACTTTGCCTTCTGTCTTTCACTCTGATTTTTGTCATGCAATTCTTGCTGTGCAGGTCAGAATAAGACTAGCAAAAAAGGAATCAGTGCAGGACAATTTGCATTTCTCATCTTACCTGCCTAGTAGTCCCATGGTGAAATTACACCCTATACCTTATTTTGGACCCATAACTTATACTAATCCATATTTCTTTTAAAGACTTTTATACTTATATTCTGTGGAATTGAAAGGCTTTTAGCTCCTTATACTTTCTGTGCTAAATCTTAAAGGTCTTTCCTCTAAAATTTGAGACTTGCTTATTCTTTATTATTATTATTAGTGCATGCGTGTGTGTGTGTATGTGTGTACACCTGAGTGTGTGTGTCTGCGGAGGTTGAAGGGTGACAGTGGCATTGGGAATCATCCTGGATTGCTCTAGCTTCTTATTATTGCTTTGCTCTGGGATTTCCCAGGTTGCATGCTCCAGGACTGGATTGGAGGCTGCCATTATATCCATTCAGCATCTTTATGTGGGTTCCAGGGTTGCAACTCAGGTTATGTTGCTTCTGAAACAAAGGCTTTAATCCCTGAGCCATCTCTCTAGCTCTGACTTGCTAATTCTTCAATGCAATTTCTGTCCAAATATTCCTTAAGGACTATGTCTGACATTACTAAATATCATAACTTGATTCCTTCTATTTCTACTGAGTTCCAGATCTATAGCCAAATTCCACTTGGTTGACCAAGAACTTGCAATTCAAAGCCTGACTTGAGTATCAGCGTCATTGACCACATGTTAGAAATGCCATCAAAAATCTTGAATCTTGGACTTCAAATGACTTAATCAGAATTTGGGATATAATTTCACTTGCATTTACATTTTTCAATGGCTTGTTCTAATAGGCACCTCACACTGTGTTAGGGTGACATAAATTTTTGATTTCTTTGTTTAGTTTCTTCTCAGGGAGTTTTGTTCCTCTCATTCTTCTCTTTCTGTTCCTTACTTCTATAATCCATCAAAAGTCTCATGAGATCAGCAACACACATTACAAATCCATAGTATTTGTATCTCTGCTCACGATAATGACTACTTTCTGTCATCTGCGCCATGCTCCTTGTATAAGCTCATCCATCACTAATTAAAACTATCTTCTTTCTGTATTTTTTATCATCTTTACTCCTAGTTCATTTATGTCCCAATTAAAACATAAAATTCTGCAGACCATCTTGCCTTTCTTATTTACCTTTATTGATTTACTTCAGTGTTTGTTAGAGATGCATTATCCTGGGCCTTTCCCTGGACTGACTAGATCAGAAACTGTGTAGGGTTGGCTTATAGTCTGTCACTTATGGACAAATTATGATTTCACATTACCCAAAAAACTATTATCAACAATTAAATCACTTATGAAAAGCTCATGAATTATTATACTGGATTTTCTCTTAGTCATATATTATCATGTAGAAATATTATTATTCCACACTGAAAAAAATTTCCATCTTGAGAAAATATAAATTATCTATATTGATAACATTGACATGATATCCATGGTTAGCAGTATCCATGTGAATATGAATGATATTTAATTTGAATTTAGATTTCAGTGACATTGCACTGTCTGCTACATGTCTTCCAGTTGAGTATATTCTGTGAAAAATGTCTCACTAATCATTTCTCTCCTGCTTCCAGTAGTCATCTGACACATATCTCTGTGCTCCTGTGTTGCTATTACCAGGTGTCATGTTAACAGCTTTGAATCAATTACAATTTTTAATTGAAACTGAACATATTTAATCATATAATTTTGAGCTGTTCATGTTTAATTCCACCAAAATTATATGTATACCGAAAACTAGGACACAATGAAAAGAATGACAAAGAGAAAATGTTGTATTAATAAAACCATTTTTAGCACCAATTCATAACTTTGACCTATTCTTTTATACTAAGTATAGATTATCTTCATGCCTTAACAACAAAATAAGCTCAGTGTAGTCCATATATATTTGGATTTCTTATATGTAATCTATAATATAACAATACATTTGAAGTGTTTAGATTAACTATCCTTTAAGATCTCCATCTTTTAAAAAAAAAAAAACACATGTTGCAGTTCACCTGCATGGTTGCTGATAAATGACCATCAAGCAGCTTAAGGGAACAAGGAGTTTCTTGTCTCTTACGATTATCTGGTTACACTTCTCAGTCCAGCTTGACAGGAGAGCTCACGCCAACACCAAGGCTGAGGGAACTGGCCACACCATCTCTATATAATGGCTGAGAAAGGGACGATCCTTACTTGCCAGCCCAGCATGTCTGGCCAAGTGTACACAAGGATACAAACTTCTTCAACTGGCTCTCAGTATTTTATTCATCTGTTCAGGGCCTTGTCCCATCCACTAGGCTGGGCCTTCCCCTGTCAGCTAGACAATCTCCTGCAGGTTTGCTCTGGGCTTAACTCAACCATTAATTTTCTACAAAGGTGCCCAGAGCTCAAGCCCTCAACTGTCAAGTTGACACCTGTGCCTGACTATGACAACACATAAATATGTGCATCCACAAGCATATTACTTTTAGTGGCTTATTAAGACCTGTATAAGAAATTACAGGTAAACAAATAGTAAAGATGTTGATATAAATTGATTTGTATTTATATTTATAAAACTTGCAGTGGGCTTCCAGCCAAGATGAAGAAGTATGAGCCAAATTTTCTCTCTCATCTGAAATAATTAGAAACTGGAAAAGTTTTCATCATTTTTAAAATAGTTGGACAATTATTACATAGCTTTTTCCTCCCAATTGATATATTCCTTCCTAGGGGAAGGTGGATGGCTTGTAAAACCCAAGAAGTATGTGAAACTTCTCAGGTAATGAACAAAAATCTGCTAGAGAAATTTAATTTCTCTGCTAGCAGTCTTTGTCTTAGTTTCATATTCCATTGTTATGTTAAATTCCTGACCCAATCAACTGAAGGAAACAGGTGAACTTAATCTCAGCTTGTAATTCCAGGTTGTAGTTTATCATGGCAGAAGTTATACCAGCCTCAGGAGTTGGGGGAATTGGCCATGTTGTGTTCACTTTCAGAGTGGAGGGAGGGGGGAAAGACCAGTGCTGTATGGCAGCAGTCTGCCAGTCAGCCAAAATGTGAACCAGCCTTCTGTCTTACTCACTACTCAGGGAATCATTGGTCAGTACTTCCACTTGAATTAAATCAATTAAAACAATTACTATAGGCTAATCCAGAGTATTGCCTTAACTAAATAATTCCTCGTAGGTATACCCGCCAGAAGTTCATCTTCCAACTGTCAAGTTGACAGCTTAGACTAATTTGCACGGACCTATTTCCAAGTTTATAAAAGTAGACAATTGTTGGGCAGAATGGATTTTCCATCTGCCAAGCTATCTGGAAATTGTGCAAGAAACTCTTAGGGTGCGACTTTCATGAATCATAATACAAGTTGGGGTTGACTTATTGGTGTTACAATTGCCTTTGAGTCATCCACACTTCTGGATGTAACCTCAATAAACTCTCGGGTTCACTAACATATACTTGAGAAGAATTATTTCTTGCTCTGTTGTTGTTTCCCTGTCTGAGAACAACAGACATTTTCTAGTCACACAGCAGCAATAAATAATATCATTTGAGAAAACTAAAGCAAGTAGGATGATACTTAAGTTGTTTGATATCAATGTTTCTTGAAACTGTCTGCCTATAGCATAGGGAAAAAGAACCTGTGTGAGCCCAATGACATTCCTGAGTTGAACAAAGGGAGTTAAGAGTCTGGAGAGACTGAGGGACCCACAGCAGAGGAAGGTGAGGAGCTGTAAACAAAGAGCTTCAGCGATCTACAGAGGATCTCTGTCTAGTCTTTGCTTGAGAATGGAGCATATGTGAGGTAACTACTCAGGCTAGAATGACATCTGTCCAGTGCTCCAAACCGGCATAGCCAGAAATAGGTCCTGCTCCATTAGTCAGAGTAGAAAGCATCACAACTCACGGTGCAATGGCTGAACTGCTTTGAAGTCTTTTATCTCACGGGTGGAGTAAAGTTAGACACATGCAGAATGCTGCTATGTTACTGTATAACAGAGGTACAGGGGTAGCAAATACATATGTAAAAGGATGTGCAATCTCATGAATTAGTGGGAAAATGCCGTTTAAAGTCATAGTGATAAAGCACTACACACACACATTAGTACCTAAATAAAAAGAAATGAAAGTACCCATTTTTCTGGAGAGGTGGGGCTACTGTGCATTTCTGGTTGAAATGTAAAAATAGAATAACTGTTGTTTCCTACATAGACATAAGAAATGAGACTCCCATCTCATTTTTAAGTACTTATGAGGAATGAAAATATGTATTTTCCTATACCTATTCATATAAGGATTAGACATGGATGTATATCACAGTTTCACTTGTAATTGACCTAAACTGAAAACATCAGTGATTGGCTAAACAAAGTACTCTACCTGCATAGAACAGAATGTTACTCAACATTGTGAAGAAATGCACTCTTTAACCATGTAATAAGTATTCAGAAAAGAGTTAACATAAGAGACCTGAGTTTGCTCTTATTAAAGGGCTTATTATTATTATTAAATTGATGCTCCTTGACTAGTATCTAGGCACTTAGATTTTAAGAAAGTTCCCACAAAGTGGCCTAGGCTGTCTAGCCTGTTTATAGAAACCATCATTTAGTCTGCATTCTTGCTTTCCTTTTGAAGGTCTGGAATTTAAGAATGTGTCAAGTGAAGGTTGTCTGCAAAGCTATCTACAAAAAAAAAAAAACAACAAAAAACTTTTGGTACTGAGTCTCCAGCAAACATACTCTGTAAATAGAGTTTTATTGTGTATTGTCACAACTTGTTTCGGGACAGATTTTGGGTTGCTATAACAGAACAGGGGAAGCTAAGCATTTTACAATCAAATTAGACTTATTTAGCTCACAGCTATGGTGGTTGGAAAATCGAAGCAACATCGTTCCAACATCTAGTGGCTATGCTGTAGCATGTTATAGAAGTCAAGGGGAAAGAGGAACTTGCAAGTGGTTTACATGGTAGGACAGGTAAGGAGACTCAGGACTGACCAATCTTTGATAACAACCTAGTCCTGCAGGATAACCTATATAGCCTTGTGTAACCTAACCTTGTGCATTAGTCCTTCCATGAGCATAGTCATAACCCAATGGCCTTTTATAAGGCCTGACTCTTAAAAGGTCTCACCACTTTTGACATTGTCCCACTGTAGACCAAGTTTCACACGTGAACTCTTGGAGGACAGAGTGTATCCAGAGCATAGCAAAGCAGTTTTAGAAACTTGTATCTAGTTTCCTCTCGATTTCATTTCAGGTACCTCTTTCCTTTGCTGACTATTCACTGTATCCCTTTGCTATAATAAATCATAGCTGTGTATATGACATTATGCTAATTCTTTAAGTTCTCTTAGGAAAATCATTGAATGTAAGGGTGGCTTGGGAATTACTGATGAAATAAACCTCGAAGTGTTATCCAGGCACAAGGGGCTCATGTCCATAATTCCAGCACTTGGGAGAATGAGCCAGGGGAGCGCCATGAGTTTTATGGCAGCCCATATTACATAATGAGTTCCAAGTTGACTTGGGCTTCACAATGAGACACTGTCTTAAAACAAAACAAAACAAAACAGAACGAAACAAAACAGTTCCACAGAACGTTATACTGAGTTAAAGAAGATAGATAACTGCATGTCTCTCAAATTATGCATACTGTATAATTATAGTTCTAAAGTTATGAAGGAGACATAGTGACATAGTAACATGATGGAAATCAGTCATTATTTGGGAAGCTGAAGGGGAGTGATAGTGGGAAGGACAGAAAGAAATACAGAAAGGAAAAGAGAAAACTCCAGGGACTGATGGATATGTTCATTTTTGCCATTGTAGAAAAACATTTTATATGTTAGTAGATCAACTCATGAAACTCAATGTACAATTATTGTAAGTACTTATCCCCAAAGGAAGCTGTATGTATTTTTAAAAGTCAGTAATAGTTTCTACATAATAATTCCTAAGTTAATAACTTTATTTGGATCCTGTCATTCTATAAATAAAGCAATTTAATGGAAAGCAGTGTCCGTATTGTTGGAAGACTGAGTCTGAGACAATTATTAACCCAAGGCAGAGGGGAGCCTAGGCCTTCAATCTTATAGAATTTCAAAATAAATCTCCAACAACAATTTTACAGTTCATGCATGAACAACCAAGAAATAGCAATTATTTAAAAATTTTCTCCTGTGATAAAGTGCTTTCATTTGGCACTTCAGAGTAGAGATTGTGGAATATGACTAGTTATGCTGTATATTCTCTAACTCTGGTCTGTAAGAGTCTTTTTTCAGTGCCATGATGATTCAGGACTTTGGGATGGTGAAGGCCAAAGCTCTGTTTCAGAACTCAGCCTGACTTGTGAATCACCTTTATTCAAGGTTCCTGGCTCTCTGATCTCCCTGGTTCATTGTCTTGGATTCCATGCTTCAAGCCTTAACTTCTGTTTCAGATTTCTGAATGAGGCACTTTCCAGAGTGGTCTCTCTCTGCTGTGGCTGGAATGTGGGTAATACATTGCAAAACTCCCGCTTTGCGCTGCAGGGTGGCTGTTAGACAATGAATGGTGGAACCTTCAGTCACTGTGTCTTGTGAGAGATCGTCAAGTTACTAGACTCATTCCCATAGGGAGGGGGACCCTGGGTTTTTTTCTGTTCTTTGCATCCTTCTTTGTGAGATGAACTATTTGTTCTGCCATAGCACCTACGGTGATGTACCACCTTCATCGGACCCCCGCAGGAATTGGGCCACCCATCCTTGGACTATAACCTCTACAACCCCAAGTCAAAATGAGCCTTTTCTTTTTTATAAATTGCCTCAAGTATTTAATTATAGAAATGGAAAACTGATGAATATAGGTTCTTTTTCCCGGTTTGTCTTTAGTTCTCTCCTCTGTATATTTTGACTCTAAGTCCTACAGGATTCTCAACATCACAGCACTCATTGTCTGGGGAAGAGCCCCTCCCAGAACAGGGGCAAAGGCAAAGGTTGTCACCTGACAGAGGATTATTATTTAGACTACATGAAGGATTCCGAAGACTGAACAGTAAGAAAACAAAAATGTGATCAATGAATAAGCTAATGAACAGAACTGACAGTTCTCAAATGAGGAAATAACAATGGTCAATCAACCCTGAAAAAGTGCTGTTTCACTAGTTGTCAGAGAGATGCAGACGAAAACTACATTGGGATTCCATTGTGTTATAGTCAGATGCCAGTCATTAAGAAAGCACGATTTCTTGAAAAACTAGAACATATCTACAATGTAAGACAGATATACTCTTCCCAGGTATTTACAAAGGATTCCAAGTCAACATCATGCAGGTACTTAAACACCAATGTTTGCTACAGCACATTACACAAGCTAAGTTGTAAAACTAGCCTAAGTGTCTGTCTCAATAGAGGAGTGGATAAATAAAATGTCATATGTATATCATTTCTATATGTATGTATGTATCTATCTATCTACTGATATTTTTGCCATAAAAATCAAATTAATGTTGTTTGCAGGAAAATGAAGACAATCTCATATTAAGCAAATTGAACAAGCCTCAAAAAGATATATATCCTGTTTTCAATCATATTTTACACATATGCCTTTTATAAAATTCTTTTCTTTCATCTATGCATGTATGGGGTTTATATATGATGTGTGTGTGTTTGTGTGTGTGTGTGTGTAAAGTAATACTGAACCATTTCCTCAGCCTGCACCTAGATTTTATACAGCCATATAAAATCATGTATGTGCATAGGAATTGAAAGCAGCAATGAAATTGCCTAGGGAGAGGGTTGAGAAATGGGAGAGTAGGGAGGAGGAGAACCAAGGAATACACTCAACATAATACCTGTAAGAAAGGTAAAGAATGAAACCATGCCCTCTTGCTCCCAGCCCAGACCCTGCATGATTCAAGATAAACTCAGATCTTCATAGAGGAAAAAAAAAATCAGATATGGGAGTCAGCAATCCAGATGGACCTTCACAGGTTCAAGTGGAATTAAAGTAATAAAAAGAGCATATGCTTTTGCACTTTGATACATGTGAGGTATTGCTGTTTGCAGTTCTGCCGTACATCCTCTGCTTGCACTAGCATTTGTCATATCTGTCAATCAAAGGCAATTATGTGGCTCCCAGCTCCATTCTTTTCATCTCACAAGGCTGTCTAATTCTGCAGCTATTAATAACATTCTTATCTCCCTTAGTTTATCATCTTTTCTTTCTCAGTATTTTCATGGCTGATCCTGACTTGACTTCTGAGATAGCTGCAGGTAGAAGATACTGAGAAATAAAGCGCTATCGGTTTGAAGTTGGGAATGATTTTTGTCAGTGATGTTCAGTATATGCACCTCACTATGTATTTGTAAAATATTTTCAGGTGGAGGAAAAAAAGATGATTCTCTTGGGGACTTGGACCTGAATATGATCACTCTAAGAAATAGCTTTATTGATGGAGATGGCAAAATCACTAAAAGTTTCATGACAGATTATTTATAGTCTGGAGAGGAATTACATTTTAATTTATTTTTAATACATCTAATAATGCCAAGAAATAATATTTGAAAGTAAATTTTTGCTTCAATTGCATTTGGAATTTTAAATTGCTATCTGAAATTATGCTTGCAAAAGCTTCATTTCAATGGAGCCAAAGGGTCTAGCAGCAAAGGCCAAATGTTAAGTGAGTGCTTTCTCCTTGGCTGTAGATTTTTCTCAGTCTATGAACTGCTTTTATTTAATGGACACAATGTAGGAAGAGAGGGATGCATCTTCATGATAGTTTCTAGAAACTGCAGAAAGAAAACAACACGTAATAACCTGAGCTCTCTCTATGTGTGTATGTGTGTGTGCATGTGCGTGTGCGCACGTTTGTGAGTGGGAATATAGATATGCATGTGGCATGTCACACATGTGAAGATCAGAAAGTAACCCCGGTTATCAGCCATCACCTTCCACTGTGCTTGAGACATGGTGTGTTGTTCCGTGCTGTGTACCAGGCTACCGGGGCCCAAAAGCTTTTGGAGATTCTCCCATCTTCATCTCCCATTCTTCTGAGATTACAGACATGTGATGCTGCTTCTAGCTTTACATTGGTTCTGGGGTTTCAAATTGTAATAGTTACTCTTTTTTTTTAACATTTTTTATTATTATTTCTGCTCATACAAACTTAATAGGTACACCGGTTCCCTCCCTCCCTCCTCCTCCCCCCGTACCCCCTGCTACCCCTCCCCTCACCCTTCCCTCCCCATCCCCCAGTGCCTCCCGCCCCAATTCCCAGAGAGTCCTTTAATGTGCATCCCTGACTCTCCTCTGGGCCCTCCTCTCTGATGACGTACAAGGACCCAGTGGCATTTCCCTGAACCCTTTCCTGTGTTCCCCTTAAGCATAGGAACACTACTGTGGCTGCCAATCCCCTACCTCCAAGGATCTTGGTGCCTTTAGCAGATGCTAGACTTTGTGAGGTCAATAGTGTGTTGGACATTGCGCAGGGCATGCAAAGTTCAATTATGATTTGTAATAGTTACTCTTAACTGTTGCAGTGAGAGAGCATTCAAAGTCAAGCAACTTAAGGGGAAAGAGATTTATTTACCTTACCACTCCAGAGGGGAGACACAGTCTTTCATGGTGGAGGCAACATGGCTGGTGGCTGAAGCTGGAGGCAGCTAAGTCACTGCAAACATCCTGGAGGCTCAGAGCTGCTCAATCCAGTAGGCCATGGGTGACAGCTGAAGGCTGGAGGATTCCTGGAGACTCTCTCATCTAAGTCTTCCATCCTTTTATCTGGTCTGCTACTGGGAGGTTTCCAATCAGATCTAGGGTTGGTCTTTGTATTGTAAATGCATTGATCTGGATAATCTCTTCAGGTAGTCTGACAGCTGATCTTAGTTAATGCCAGGTGTGGTCAACTTGACACCCAGGATTAACTATCACTATAACTTGGATTAACAAATTCAAGTCTTCAATTTACCTGGCAAGCATTTTACCCACCAATCCATTTTCTTATCTAAATGTACCTTGAATTCTATGATGATATTTCATCATAGGTCAAACTCTTCATCAGAATATTACTGGTTTTTTTTTTAAGAGAACCATTTGCACAATCCTTCACACTCTTCCTTTCCAGCTTAGACACAGCACAATGGCTGCGGCAAAGAAGAGTGGAGAGAAGAAGAAGGGCTGTTCTGCCATCAATGAAGTGGTGGTCCAAGAATACTCCAGCATTCATGGGCACATCCCTGGAATGGGTTTCAAGAAGCATGTCCCTTGGGCGCTCAAAGAAATCAGGAAATTCCCTATGAAGGAGATGGAACTCCAGATGTTCACATTGACACCAGCATCAACAAAGCTTTCTGGGCTAAAGGAGTAAGGAATGTTCCACACCGTATCTGCGTATGCATATTCAGAGTAAATTCTCAACCCTCTAGATTTTAGGGTTCTACCCATCTTAGAATGGGAAGTAACATTTGCATTTGCAGTCACTCAGAAAAAGATTAAGAAGCAGATCTTCTTTCTTATTCTCTTCTGCCTGATTTGCATTTCAGTGATTGCCTCATCACAGATTTTACATTAAATACAGAGGTGTGACTAAATCATTCTGTCTCGAGGCATAAATTAAGGAAACCAATGCATTCGGAATCATGCTTCCCTCTCCATTTCTTCTCTCCCCTGATCAGCATAAAGTACTGACCACCTACACACAGTATGTGGTACCATTTCTTGCTCTTTCCTAATTTTCCCGGCTCTTTAAAAATGTCTTCTATTGTAGAAAGGAAATAACATCCTTGAAAAGGATGGCATTTCTTTTCAGTAAATAAATAGGATTTATACAACTCTTGAAAAGAGATAGTATAAACATGTATTTTAGTAACATTTTATCATAAGCATTGGTGACAGTAGTTTCTTAAACAGTAAGCATATATTCAAAATAATGAGACAAAACTATTAAATTTTGAATGAGGTGGCTATTGTTTGTTTTGCTGTTTCTCTGTGTACCTATCAAAATATATATATACATATATCTTCCTCCATAATGCATCATCTTGCTTTCTTTAAAAAGAATTTTGTCTATTTCCTTTTTCCTTTTATGTATGCGTGTATAGCGTGTGTGTGTGTGTGTGTGTGTGTGTGTGTGTGTGTGTGTGTGTGCACGTAGGTGAGTATACATGTGTTGTGAGGGCATATGTACCTGAGTGCACTTGTGTATGCTTGTAGAGGCCCAAGGCTGATAGCAGGAATCCTTGATTGCTTTTCCACTTTATTGTTATGAACCTGTGTATCTAATTAAACCCAGATCATGCCATTAGGGCTAGTCTTGCTAGCTAGCTTGTTCTGGGGATTGCTAGACTCCATCTTCCATGTCTAGAATTACAGATGGATCGCCAAACTAGCAGGACATTTTTTACACGGGATAGGAGGATCTAGACTCAAGTCAGATTGCTTGCAAAGCAAAGGCTTTAAACATGGAGCCATCTTCCCCAAGCTTATGTATTTCTTTCAAGAGTAAAAGTAACAAGAAAATATGTATTATGTTTCAAAGTCTGTGATTGTGTTAAACTTGCTAAGGCACACCGTGTTAGAATGTATATGTGTACCCATCCTGCAAATGGTCTCCTACTCTTATTCCATCCACCTTTGAATCTACTCTTATCATAAGATTCTATTTTAACACCCTTTTATCTCTGGCCAGAGGGTGACATCTACATCAGGATGGAGCCAAGGGCAGTTCAGGAGCAGCAAAACTGAAAAAAAAAAATCAACAAACCATAATTTGGAAAATCAGAGACTACATCAATCACCTGGAACCAGGCCAGCCTAATCTCTCCCCATCCTAAAGCTCAGGGAAATTTGTGGAAGAGGGGGCGGTAAGATTGTAAGAGTCTAAAGATGGGGAGAAGCAATGATATGCAAGATACTCCACACAAGTTAGGACCGAAGCAATCATAATAGGACTTTGCATGACCTGCTCAATGACCAACATATCATTGAACCCCCAAAGTCTAGTATGGGCCACAGGCACTAGGATCCTTAGAGGCAAAGGTTTAACAGCCACAATAGTGTTCCTATACTAAAGGGGAACACACACACACACACACACACAAAAGAGGTCTAAACAATGCCACTGAGTCCTTACACCTCATCAGAGAGGAGGACCCAGAGGGAAGTTTGACATGCACACTAAAGGATGCTCCAGCAATTTGGGGGGGAGGGGACACTGGGAGAAAGGGAGGGAGGGGGGAAAGTAAAGGGAAAAGATGGGAAGGGAGCAAGGGGATCCAGGGAGAGGTGGAGGGAAGGAGGGGAATGGGGTACTTATCAACTTTGTATGAGTGAAAGAAATGAAAAAAAAGAATATATATGTGATTATCTTTGGTTCATGTTGCAGAAACAATGTGTAGAAGAAACAGCATTGCTATAGGCAGATTTTTGTCTCAAATACTGGCAATCAATGTGAAGGAAAATATAGCTAAGAAGTGGGATAATTCTCTTAGTAATCTATCAAGCAAACACTGCAACCCCCAGCCCCTTTTTTCCAATGTCAGATTTACCTGTGCTAGTTACATTCAAAATGTTAGCAAATTTAAAGGATGTCAAAATTCCACCAACATTGATATGGTAGCTTGAAAATGCCTGAAGAATTTAAAAAATGATAAGGTTCATTGAGAAAATGGTATCTTCCAGCTAACATTGACTTTCATACTTATGATAGTTTTGTTACTTCTTTTGGATGTATAGTTGGAAGCTTTTGAATGTCACTTTGCATTTTTTTTTAACTTCAAGCACTTTTAATATTCTGTTGCCAACATCTCAAATGGCATATTGGCTTTCGGCTTGTATCTACAGCCATTTAAAATGTAAATTATATTTGAAAGCATGTGAAATAATCACAATTTTAAATTAAATTAAATTTTAATTTTAAATTAAATCGATTTTTAATTTGAAATGAAATTAAATCTTTATTTCAAATTAGGCCCAATTTTCAGTTATTTTAATTAAAGTAAGATATAATTACATTAAGTATTTAAATTGAATTAAGAATTTAGACATCTCAAAGAAATAAAAATAACTTCAAAATGTCTTATCCCGTGGGAAATGCAGAAACTCTTGCTGATAAGAGATAATGGAATTTGCCAATGTGGTTTAAGCCTGTAAAATGTTACATCTATAAAATAAGGGTCAGGTAGCTAAAGCGCATCAAGAAAGTGCAGCTTTTACAACATTTACAAATGTGGATCGTGTGTTTACTATATGCTCCTTGGCCACAAATCAGAAAATGCAAAGAAAGAATTTTAAAAGTTGATACCGAAGCCCCTCAAATCTGATAAAACAGTGAGAATGTTATAATGAATTTATAAATGATCAACAACCTGAGAAATTTCTGCTTTGTTAAGGGACATTTCGTTAGCATAAACTAAGGTTAGTGAGGAGAAATGAGGGAAAGGGATGAGTGATTCATGGCAGCTTAGATTCTATTTGGGAAAAAAAAAAAAAAAACCTATGGAGAGGAAACCTCTGGATAAGAGCCAGAGTTCCGGGGCTGGAGAGGTGGCTCAGGGCTTAAGCCTCTGCCTTGCAGGCGGAAGGTCCTGAGTTCAGATCCTAGATCCCACGTATAGACGCCGGGCGGAAGCGGGGGCGGCCTGTGTTTCTGGTCCTGGTAGGGCGGAGCCTGTGAATCCCGGGGCGGAGGAAGTGGAGGCGTCTATGGTGGTTCCCGAATTCGTCCATGGTTCTACACACACAGACACGCGCACACATACATACGCACACACGCACAATTGAATAAATTAAAAAAAAATTAAAAAAAAAAGAGCCAGAGTTCCAAGAAAGATAAGAGCACACAGTGGAAAGCTTAGGATGAGTGAAGGGAAATGCTCCTAGTGGTGGGGTGGCCTGAAGAGGGGCAACTTGGTATGCTACAGAGGCCTGAACCCCCACAAGAGTAGAAAAGCCAGAGGGAACCTTGGGGTCCCTAGAAGGACTCAGGAAGGAGGGGGGGGGAGTGAGAGGGAATGACGAAGGGAAGGGAGGGAGGGAGGGGAGATGCAAGGAAGCAGGAATAAGTACTCACTATGCTTATAAAAATAGGAAATAAAGATCACACCTTCAAAAAAATAAAAAAAAAAAAAGATCCAGAGTTCATAGTTTTTGCACCGTCGGGGTCAAATGGCAGAGAAAGGAAGAGGGAAAGAGATGATAAAGAAAACATTGAGTCATGAACAGGAAGCCTGGTGGAGGTGTTGATGCGTGTTCGGGTCCCAGCGCAGTAGGCAGAAGCACAAGGGGAGTCTTAGGAAAGGGACGGAAAAGGGGGACAAACTGAAAAGTTCCCTTTTGGGCCTGTACCCAGGGCTGTGAAGGGTCGTTAGGGGTGAAGAGTGACAGAATATCAAGTCACTAGTCAGTCATTGTTGGGTTAATAGTGTTGCTTATTGGCTGTTAAGGAGGGAGGGAGAGCAGGTGATAACCAGTAGTCATCTCCTGTAGTCAGTCCCATTATTGGCGCTGATAAGGACAAGAGTGTAAAAAAATTATTTCCTGAGTCAAGATGGAAGATATTTACAAAATGGCCTTGCCGTGGCTCACAGAAACCTGTAAAATATTACTATTTGATTTTTCAGTGTCGTCATTAATGACAGCTTCAAAGATCCGCATTCATTAAGCTGTAAAATTGAAATGGAACTGATCAGAAAATTCTCGGGAAACTTTCTGGCAGTATCACTTCCCTGTCCTGTGTGGACACTAGTGATCTTCAGGTTCCATGTTTGTAACATGAGCATGAACGTAAGGATTCTTTCTGGATTTCCCTCGCACCATTCTAATTAATGATATTTCCATGAAAGTTCCTTGTTTCACTTGGACGTATGCACTCAAGATCTAACACGCAGCAAAATAGTGATACTTACGGCAGTTTGTTTGTCCCAGGCATTATGAAATACTCTGTCTAACTGTCTCACTTAATCCTGACAAATAGTCTTTGAAAAAGGAGCAACAAGAGAAAAAGATGTTCAGGAAAGAGGCACAGCAATCAAATGGTACCGTGGAGCTTCAAGATTAAGTCGCGTCACTCCAGCGTTCAGATCTTTACTGTCCAACTGTGGTTGTAGTGGATTCTTAAGGATACCAATGGCCAAGTAGCCAACTCTTTATTTAGTATGCACACACACACACATACACACACACACACACCATAAACACACATACACACACACCATACACACATACACACACACATACACACACACACACACATACACACATACACACACACACACCATACACACATACACACACACACATACACACAATACACACACACCATACACACATACACACACCATACACACACTATACATACATACACACACACATACACACACACACACACACACACACACATACACATATACACACACACACATACACACACAATACACTTTTTCTGTTAAAACTAACGTTCCAAATGCCAGATATACATGACAGGCTAATACGGCACACAAATACAGAAACTTGCTTCTGAGTGTGTAGATCATGAGAGAAGGAGAGAAGAGGAAGCTGAGAGGGGCATAGGGTCAGATGATTGATGGCAAGAAAAGCGGGAAATGTCACCTTCATGAAGTGAAAATAAATACCTGTGTATTTATTCTGTGTAATACTTCTGTGTCCCTTCTCCTCCCCTCCCCTCCCCTTCTCCTCCCCTTCTCCTCCCCTCCCCTGCCCCTCCTCTCCCCTCCCCTTCTCCTCCCCTCCCCTCCCCCTTCTCCTCCCCTCCCCTCCCCTTCCCCTTCTCCTCCCCTCCCCTCCCCTTCTCCTCACCTCCCCTTCTTCTCCCTCCCCTCCCCTCCCCCCTTCTCCTTCCCTCCCCTCCCCCTTCTCCTCCCCTCCCCCCTTCTTCTCCCCTCCCCTCCCCTTCCCTTCTCCTCCCCTCCCCCTTCTTCCCCTTTCTCCTCCCCTCCCCTTTCTCCTCCCTCCCCCACCCCCTTCTCCTCCCCTCCCTCCCCCCTTCTCCTCCCTCCCTTCCCCTCCCCTCCCCCTTCTCCTCCCCCCCTCCCCCTTCTCCTCCCCTCCCCTCCCCTTCTCCCTCCCCTCCCCTCCCCCTTCTCCTCCCCTCCCTCCCCCTTCTCCTCCCCTCCCCCTTCTCCTCCCCTCGCCCTCCCTCCCCTCCCCTTCCCCTTCTCCTCCTCTTCCCCTTCCCTCCTCCCTGCCCTCCCCTCCCCTCCCTTCCCTTGCCCTCCCCTCCCCTCTCTTACCTTGCCCTCTTCCCAGACTTTCCCTCCCCTCCCCCTCTCCTCTCCTCTCTTCCCCTCCCCCTTCCCTTCCCCTCTCCTCCCTTCCCCCTTTCCCCTTCCCTTTTTTCACACTCTCCCTTCCCTCTTCTCTCCCCTCCCCTCCTCCTCCTCCCTCCCCTTCCCTTTCCTTTCCTTCCCTTTCTTTTACTTTCCTTCTTTTCTTAGACAGGGCCTTGTGTGCCCAGATTAACCTCAGACTCCATATAGAATGGAGACTGGCCATGACTGGTGTGGATTATTGTGAAACCAAGAGACCTCTGGGGTCCCTGGTCTTCACTGATACTTACTGCCTCCCGTGTACTCACATAAACTACATTTTTTTTTAAATTATAGAGTTGTGTATTGAATAAATTTTAATAACAGATAAGCAACAATACACCAAATATAGGTATTATAAAGATTTTTTTTAAACATAGGCTCAATGTTTAAGGCAAAATTCACACAGATTATATAAAGTCAATAGATCATATTTTTTAATGTTCTGGGAGAAAGGGGAGGAAGTGCAAGAACTGAAATAGCCTAAACATTCTTTTTAGAGTACTTGTCATTATAAGGTAACATACAAATTTGATACAATAAAACTCCAGAAAACAAAGCTTTGTTGCTGTATCTTATTTATGAAATACATTTTGCCATCTTTAATTCTGCATATATCTATACTGATAGTCCTAATTTACGAGGCTTCAAATATACAAAATTAAGAAATTAGATCACATGGAATAATTTGACCAAAATAAAAGTAATACATTTTTTACATCTTCTGCTGGTATAAACTAGATTTTTGAAGCTGCATGAGGAGCTAAGGTTTGCAGGGGGGGCTCTCGATACCTTTGCCACCTGCATGTTGCTGCTATGTGTGCAATGAAACTACCATGTTCTGAACTTTAGCTCAATAGTTGGCTGTTCTTTGCTAGGTCAAGCATTTTGTGTAATGATATAGGTAGCCCATCAAGAAAAGATTTGTTCCTTAGTGTTCTTTAAACATTTTCTACATTATTTCTGTCTTCCAGATGCTGTTGGACTTTGGAGCTATAAATATAAAAAGGATACTGTCCTTGTTTTAGGATTGAGAGCAAATGAAATAGTCAACCAAACAGGAAAAAAGGCTTCATCTGTGAAGAAATGGTAGTTAAGGCAAGCTCTAAGAAAGCCTGTGGGAGATCATCTCATCAGTGTAGAAGAGCAGCCCGTAGCATTTGGGACCATACCTTGGGCAGGGGGATGAGATAGGTACATCTGATTAAGTGGTTTGGCATACTCTGGCACACTGGCAGTGAGAAAGTTTGCAAGTTCTCGTGTGGATATGGACAAGTGCCCTTGGTTCCTGATGGTGGTATAAACTCTCCTGCAAGCTGGACCATGAACGGTAACCAGACTCGCAAGCAACAATCCGAACAT
This sequence comes from Typhlomys cinereus, assembly GCA_023101885.1. Lineage (NCBI taxonomy): Eukaryota > Metazoa > Chordata > Mammalia > Rodentia > Platacanthomyidae > Typhlomys > Typhlomys cinereus. The sequence goes on from JALPQD010000147.1 coordinate 2,206,879, forward strand.
CTTGTTCCCCTAAGTCATTTGTTCGTGTATTTATCAACAATAGGAAGATGAACCGAAACACACATATTATGTCACTTTATTCTTGCAGAAGTGCTATGGCAGTTTTAATCAAAACAATTGAATTAGAATTAAAACAATGAAACCAAAACATGGAGATCTTTAAATAACATGTTCAAGGTCACACAGGAGGCAAAGTGAAGATGATCCTGTATTTGACGTCTAGATGCCCTTCTACCAATGACAGGGGTTATGAAATAACATTGCCTCACATGAGGTAGTAGAAACAAAAACCTGATAAACACATGCAATCTACCTAAGTTTGGTGGTGCTGCCTGTAATACCATCACCTGGAAAGTAGAAGAAGGAAGATCAAGAGTTCAAAGCCACTGTCAGCTGCATAAGTAGTTTGATGCCAGTCTGGGTTACTTGAAGCTTGTCTCAAACAGCAACAACAGCAACATCAGTAACAACAAAACACCACTACCTCAATAGCAACAGAAACAGCAAAAAACAAACGAGAAAACGGAACAAAAGAAATGTATAACGCATTCCCACTGCATTAAAACTAAAAAGAAAATGGGAGACTCTAAATTTCTGCATTGGTAAAAGTAAAAGCAAATTCAGATAAGAATGCTTTATTGAAGTAGTAACTTCTGCTGGCACAAAAACCAGACCGATGAGATAAGTCTGGGTTCAGCCATATATTGTCAAGTGTACTTACTACTAGAACAAGTTATTCGATCCCACTGAGGCTGATTTTCTCAAGTATAAACTGAGATTATATCAATATGCAAGTTGTAGTTTTATGAGAAAAGTTATGTGTGGTAATAGCTTGAAGTATTTATGAGGAGATTTGGAGACTGGTAGAGATTAAACTATAAATACTAGTGTTTGTGGCATGCAAACTAATGTGCTTTTTCTAGTAATAATTATATAATAATCTAATACAATAATTAATAGACTATTGTGCCTTTCCTATTTTGTCTGTGCTTTTCATGTATGTGTATATGTGTGGATACATGTAATAGTTTGAAATGTGTCCTCCACAGTCTCATGTGATGGGCAAGGTCATGGCACCTTGAGAGGCGGAGCCTTGCTGGAGGAAGGCAGTCACAAGGCGCGGGCTTTGAGGTGGACTAGTCTCACCCTACCTCCAGGAGAAGTCTGCCTTTGCTGCAAGCAGTCTGCAGCTCTCGGCTTCCAAGATGGCTGCAGTGACTTAGCTTCCTCCAGCTTTGGCCAGCCAGCCATGCCGCCTCCAACATGAGAAACTGTATCTCCCCTCTGGAACTATGAAATGAATAAATCTCTCTTTCTCCCTTAAGTTGCTTGACTCTGGGTGCTCTCTCACAGCAATAGTTAAGAGTAACTGCTATAGTACACTTGCTATGTGCAAGTGTGTGTGTGTGTCTATGTAGGTGTATGCATGTGGAGATAAAAGATAGCTTTGGGTGTCCTTCCTGAGGTTCTTTCTACCAATAGCATCAATAGAAGTAATAATATTATAAATTTTTCCTCAGAAAAAAATGGAGGCCAGAAAGCAAGGGAACAACACACACAAAACTCTTAAAGAAAACAGACCTGGCATCTGTGACTCATAAAATCGGCAAATTTATATCCTAATACCTGAAAGAAGTAGCATTATCATACTTAAGAAATGCTGGTTGGTATACCTGCCTTTACCATGGCAGCATTCACAAAGAGCTGAGCTATAGAATCAGCCTAGACGCCAGTCAGCAGATGGATGGATGAAGATGTAGTATTGTTCAGCCTCAATGAAACGAGATCGTGTCATGGTGAGAAAACGGTAGGAGCTAAAGTTTATCATGCTAAACTGCAGAAGCAGGATGCAAAAAGACAAGTATCCCATGAAACCTTAATTTGCAAAGACTCCCTGAAAGTAGAAGAGGGACTATTAGAGAAGGTAAGAGGCTAAGAGGGAGTAGAAGAGGGACTATTAGAGAAGGTAAGAGGCTAAGAGGGAGTAGCGAGAGGATAGTAATTGGAAGAATGGATAAGCAGTAACACATGCAGGTATGGAAACATCCCAGTGAGAACCATTAATGTTTGTAATTAATGTATATTAGTGATTATAATTAGTGATAATAATAATATTAAGAATTAAGAATATTAAGAATAATATTAAGAATGAATATTAAGAATTCATGAAACCCAATATTAAAAAAGCCCTACAAATGAAAAAATAAATCCAAAGATTTAATTTGTGTAAAACAGCAAACCAAACCAAAAAGCACTGAAGGCAAAATAAATACAATGTGCAGTAGTCGTGAGAGACTTCATTGCTATGTACTTTATAAACGCTATATAATGTAACCTTGACCACAATTTTTTCTTCTTTTTCTTTATTTCTGTTTTACAGAGGGGACACTATGAAACCAGAGAACTAAATAGCTGGATACATGCGTGCTCACCTCTCCTTCCTGGGACGTTTCATTCCATTAGTTTCCCTGTCTTCGAGTTATTTTCCTTTAAGTCTACCTAAAGCTGTTAGATGTATGCCCCTAAATAGCACTTTTTAAGTATAATATTGCAATTCAGAATTCTTGGATGGTGTTTCCTTATCTGTAGCATGGATGACAGATTCCTTTGCCTGAGTTACAAGCACCTTTGAATTTGGCCACCTAAGTATCATTTCAGCACAATTTCTTGTTATTTCTCAAGCCTACTTCTGATTTGCCAATCCCCTACTGTCCTTTAGTTGAAATCTTCTCCTATTTTCAGAGGAGGGCAACTTTGACCTACTGTTAAATTCTTCTCTGATAGTTCCACTCTTCCTTTATGGTCTCTATCTTACATACTGGCATTCACTTATTTGAATTCACATGCTACCTTATATTGTGACTTATTCTAGCTCTCAAATATTATATACCCATTTATATATGTGTGTATAATCTTCTTCCCATTCAATTATGGTTTTGTCTCTAACTCTACCTCTTTTGTCTGTCTGTCTGTCTGTCTGTCTGTCTGTCTATCTATCTCTCTATCTATCTATCTATCATCTACTGATCATCATGTCTATCTACCTATTACTTATGTCTACCTAATCCATTTGATATCTATATAATAAATCTATCTATTAATCTAGCATATATATTGGTATCCACCCACCTGTCCAATATCTATTATCTGTCATCTATCCAAATATCATTTATCATCAATATATCATCTACCCCCTCATCTAATATGTATTAATCTATTATATATCTATGTATCTCTATCACTTATCATCTTTTTGTCCATATATAGTAGCATAGCTTCATTGAAAACAAAATATTTTCTTCGCATCTTCAGCAAGACTTAACACAATGTCTTCTAAATTAAGCAACTTATTATATATTTATTGAAAAGTGGTTTATAGATTCTTGCTTAGAAATGTAATGTTAAAATCCATCATAGGGAAAATAAAATTATCATATCCTGGTATTTAAAGTGGTCCTATTTGATTGGAAATTTATATCAGTCTTGAGTCCTGTTAAAATCAAATCTGAAGGAAACAGAAACTTTTTCTTTTTCTTGCTGTGGTCTCAGAAGACCAACATAGTATTTTAAAACCAAACACTTAAGAATTTCTTCTCAATAGCCATTGCCATAGATCCAGGGAAAATCAAGACAGCTGCTCGTTGTCATGAAAGCTCACAGATCATAAATCCAGTAAGTTGAAATGGTAGCCAGCTACAGTTTGATGGGACAGGTATGGAAAGTGCCTTCACATTTGGAGTGTAAAATATTGTGTAATTCTCATGACTATTATGAAGACTGAGCTGAACAAATGAACTGACTCCAGAAATAAACTATTAAAATTTAAGAGTAGTGAGGTAGGGTTAGAATCCTATTCATGGAAAAGTAATTGATTTCATGTGGAAACAAAAGTGGCTATTTGGAGGACTTTTTTTAGTAGGTTGGTTTGCTTCTTAAAATACAACCTACCTTTAAAGTCACAATTGGCTCAACCAATAAGAATGGCTCTGTTTCTCTTCTTCCTTAAGACTTTCTTTTTCTCTCTTTTTATCTCTTCTTGCTTTGAAAAGAACAATGCAAATGTTACTAAGAATATCCTTTGCCTGGGTGCATATCTTTTTCCCATTAAGCATTAAATGTGTCTCAGCTATGCTTTCTTTATCTAGACCATCCTTACAGCTATGTGTTCATTTAATTTCCAAAAGTGAAAACCAGAAAGGCACAGTGATTGGTTATTGATATTGATTCACTTCCCTGACTGCAGTTCTTATGTTCTCAGGGAGGTAGCAAAAGGATTTTGTGTAGGAAGGGCATGGTGAGAACTAATGATGGAAGAGACATTGTCTTGACAAGCATGAAGGCAGTAGCTGAGCCTTCATATTGCTGATGTCTTATCCCTACCCAGATTAGAGATAAGAAGAAGCACTCAGATTCTTATCTACAATTTACATCTAACCACATGACTCAGAATCATTGTTTAAGTCAGAGGAGGTTGCAATAAGGTAGGACCAAGCCACAGCCAGGAGACCACACTGATTGGATTGAATAATCTTTTTAAATAGTGAGATAATGTGATCCGGCATCTTTGTTAGTGAACTGCTGGACTCATACCTCTCATTGGAAGTGTTTGCTATACTTACTGTTTCAATCAATGTGCTACATGCCCTTTGGTGAATAAAATAGACAGACTTCTTATTATTACCCTAAGTATGAGTTTGGTAGACAGAGAAAGTACTACCTATCTCATTACATTTTTCTCTGTATCTGAAATGAGAGCGAACATGTCCACTCTTAAGAAAAGTTTATTTTGGGGCTGGAGAGGTGGCTCAGGGGTTAAGCCTCTGCCTTGCAGGTGGAAGGTCCTGAGTTCAGATCCTAGGGGGCGGATCCTAGGGGGCGGAAGCAGGGGGGCCTGCGTTTCTGGTCCTGGTAGGGCGGAGCCTGTGAATCCCAGGGCAGAGTAAACAAGGAGGAGGTGGAGGCGTCCATGGTGGTTCCCGAATTCACCTGTGGTTCTACACACACACACACACACACACACACACACACACACACACACACACACACATGCGTACACACACAATTGAATAAATAATAAATAATTTAAAAAAATTAAAATAAAGAAAAGTTTATTTCATCTATATTTACTGTGATCATATATCTGGGTGGGTGTTCCAACAGTAACACAACTAAATGTATGTAGAAACTTTGGGATTTCCAACATACTTTTTATCTATGCTCTTTTTTTTTTTTTTTTTTTTTTTTAACTTCACTAAGTCTCAACATGGAAGACTGGAAATAACAGTGACTGTCTTGGATCTGTAGACACAGCCAGCCAGCCAAACATTGTCTGCCAATTGTGAGAGCTGCACTAGAGCCTTAGAGAGGATAGATGAGCTGTTTGTGGCTGAATAAAAAGCCAGAGTGACAAGTGGGACTTAAAAATCTCTGAATTCTATAGTCTATGATTTTTCTATTATATGTCAGTTGCTGCTTCTCAGTTGAATTACCAGTCGGTAGGAAGCAAAGGCGTCTCCTCAGAATTTCTCCAGACTTAGTGTTCCAGGGAAGCTGATCACATTTGACTCTTTTTGGCAGCCCATGTAATAATGGTGTAACTAAACTGGAAAGGAATAAAGGCAAGAGACAGCTATTACTTTCACCCCAAAACCTACTGCCCAGAAATATCAATGTTGTTCAAGTCCTTTCAGTCATTACTCATTATATTTTGATCCTTGCCTATTTCTTCCCTAAAATCTAGTCATGGAGAGTTATTTTGAAACATTAAAACAGGAAATGACTTTTGAGACTGTTTAGTCAATATCCCTATCAATATTCAGGAAGGCAAGCCTAGATAAATTATGTGTAAACTATCGCAAAGTCCTAGAAAAGGAAGCATTTCACAGCTTACTGAACTTTCTATAAGATGTTCTTACTTCTAAAATTAGCATTATATAGCTTGACCATAGAAATTTTGCCTGAATGTGAATGTAAATGAGACTTTGACATATTACATCATTGTTTGGGTCTCTGAAGAGCCTTTTGTGGGCCACATATATGTGGATTGTATGAACCAATGGGTGAAGACTGTCCAACTCACACATGTACTTTGACAATGATAAAGCACAGTTCATTTACTTAGAATCACTACCCTCATATTCAGTCATACTGATCATCACGAATAAGATTTCATGAATGTTCACCATGAGTACTTGTAGTTTAATGGGTAAGAAAGGGAATGGAGAAGAAATACTGGAGAGTTGGAATCCAAAGAAATTTGTATAATGACTGTGGCATAAACATGTGTTGTTTAGTGAGGAATTAGATGAACCTGTGATGAATTAAAAGGAGGGACGGATGTACCGGTGTTACCATTTGTGAGGATAGTAGTTACCTATACTGATAAAGAATACAGGACTGCAGTCATTCATTGTAAGCATAGACTGTTCTGCTCTATTTTTTGTTGATAGTAATTTACTTACTTGTAAGAGTCCAATCATTAGCAAAAGAAGTTAGTGAAAAATATTAATTATTGTGCAAAATACCATGTATTGTATTGATATTCGTTTGTTTGCTTTTCTGAGATATGGTCTCTCTATGTAGGTCAGCTGTCCTTAGTCTTTTTTTTTTATTATTATTATTTATTCAACTGTGTGCATATGCGTGTGTATGTGCATGTGCGCGTGTCCGTGTGTGTGTGTGTGTGTGTGTGTGTGTCTGTGTGTGTGTCTGTGTCTGTGTATGTGTAGAACCATGGACAAATTTGCGAACCACCATGGGCGCCTCCACTTCCTTCTGCCCCAGGATTCACAGGCTCCACCCTACCAGGACCAGAAGCGCAGGCCGCCCCCGCTTCCGCCTGGCGTCTATACGTGGGATCTGGGATCCGAACTCAGGACCTTCCGCCTGTAAGGCGGAGGCTTAACCCCTGAGCCACCTCTCCAGCTCTGTCCTTAGTCTTTTAAAGATTCATTCTCCTCAGTTTCCTGAGTGCTGGAGTCACTTGGCTACAATTATTTATTTTAGTACCAATGATATACAAATTTAGGGTAATAATAAGTAACTCTTACAGAACCCTTATAGTCTTACATATATTTCCACATGTACTTTGTATGAATTTCCATGTACTTATTTAATCCTAAAACCTATACAGTGAATGCTATTATGATTATTAATTTTAACAGAACAGATTAAGTATATTGTTCAAGTTTGTGTGAATTGAAACCAGATGTGTGGATTCCTAGTTTGTGTGTTTAGGTACATCGTTACTAGTCACTAGATGCTGAGGACCAAGAATTTGGAGTATTTAGTGAAAGAATCTTTATTTCTCAGGTGACACCCAAGGCCCGGATAAATTCAGGGATTGACCTATTGTTTAATTCAGTATCACATAACCATTTTGTGATAGAGTTTGATCTATGCCAGTGTATTCTGGTGTGGAAGGATGCATTAGTTGGAGAGAGATTATAGTGACATTCTCCTGCAAGTATCCTGCATTTTTATTATTGCTGCCATTCAAGTCAGTCTAGAAAGGCTGAAAAAGTGGAGTGGCTTATATACATTTTCTAGCTTTGTTTCCTTACACAAGACACTTAAGTTACTCTGGGATGCAACCATCATTCTTCAACTGATAAGCAACGGTTTCCTTGGAAGAATTCACAGCCTCTGTTCATCGGCCACTCAAGTGTCTATGAATAAGGACAGAATGGCGGAGAGCTGATTCTGCTGCCCTAGAGAATTAACAGAAGATGTGGAATATTGAACAGGCTATCTTATTTCTTCTACTCTCCCTGAAAAAGTCCCTCCATCTTCCATTCTAGAAGAAAATCTGTTTGCGATATTCCCAGGGAAGAGATTCTATAAGACAATCTGCTTCCACATTGCTGACAAAGTAATACAGGAGACAAGAAGGGCAAACGGGTTCCATTTCTTCCCTCCAAGTCAAAAGCTCCTCTGGCAAATCTCCTCAGGATAACTGGGGCTCACACATCAAAGAGCATTTGGCTAACCTGAAATGTCATATTTCATGGGGAGTTCAACAGGGCAATTTATCACAATTGACCCCATCAGAGAAGGACCAACCTTCCTTAGTAGACCCAGGGTTGTGAAATGCCACCACATTTGGCCATGAAATTTATCATGTCAGGAGATCTATAGCCAACAGTATGCACTGTGAAATATGGTGGTGCTATTGGGATATTTATCTTTGTTGGACTGACAGATTAGCCCTGCATTTCCACTTAGGCCACGTTCATCCCACAGGCAATCTTTCATGATTCATCAGGATAGTCTGCTTAGCAACACAACTTGTGATGACAATAAGCAAGCAGGATGAAGGTGAAATCCTGTATGTGTGTACACCGAGGGTTGCTCTGTGGAAACAGGAGAAAACTACTCAGTGACTTTCGTCTTTCCCAGATCATTACTTTTGGGAAATCACAATTAGAAGGAAAATCATTCTCTTGGCAATACATATGCTTATATATATTTTTTCTTACTTCACAGAAGTGGCCAGGAAGAGTGGCATATCTCCTTGGCTTCTGATTTATGCCAGTTAGATGAAGTCGTTGACTTAATAATTGAGAATCGGCCTTTAGTTATTCACGAATTACTAAGGCAAGTCCTGGGTAAGTATGTGACAGATTATCTAATTGGTATAGAAACACATAGTCCAGAGTGAGTGAGACTATTATCTGGGCAGGTTACATTAGTTGTAGACTGAAAGATTGGTGAATTGAGAAACGCTGCCCTTCTGTCTCAGCTCTTCCTGTGGTATGTTGTGACCAGTGCCCTCAGCTCTTGAAGTTGGTGTGAACTCTCCCGCTATGCTGATGAAGTGTAACCGAGAATCATGAGCTCTAATAAACCCCCTTTGGGTTCTGTGTTCATTCAGCAATGGGAAAATTAAACTAACACAATGGTGACGGTGGCAAGGATATAATAAATATGAAGCTGTTTACTTAGAAGAAGGAGATTGGAACGCCTCCCTGGGAATGAAGGTGGTTACTGTGGGGGGTTATCTGTGTTTATCACAGAGTATTGCAGATTATGTGTGAGGAAGGGTTCAAGGAAGGCTCAGCGAGGGTTTGAAATCTGTTTTTTAATGTTTGTGCTGGCTGATCTTAGGTAGGTATTGCAAAATCAAAGAGCCAGATCTATGAAACATCCGTGTCCATATAAGTCTTGGCATGAGGCTAAATAAAAATTTACACATCTATATGTATAAGCACATGCATTTATATTTCATAACTTGAACAGGATAGTAGAGAGATTTTTTTTTTGATAAAGGCAGCAAAAAGAGGACTGGATGTGGGGTAAGAATTTCTTCGTTAAAGTCTAAATTTCCACTGACTTGTGGAATGACTTCAGATAAATGGTTCCGTCATTCTGGGTCGTGAGCTCTCAGCTATTATAATAACGAGAGCAATCATTATATACTTTTAATAAGACATCCTTGGTAGTTCTAAAATGCATTATACAATTTTTTACTAAATTATTCCTTATCATATTACAGAAAGTGTATTTATGCCATGAAGAGCTTACATTTTATGCAATGCAATTTGATTATGAGGAGACTTTCATTGGGGACAGTTCTAAAAGGAAATTTAGTTTATTGGGCAATTTGGATTTTATATCAGATAAAGATAGATGGCATTCCTAGAAAGAGCATAGCTATGTCTGTTGTTAAGACTAGACAACAGTTTATTTCTAGGGTCCTCAAAGATAGGACCAGAGTCTTCAGTGGGTCATTTCTGAGTCATTTTCATAAACACAAGGGCAAGTTTCATTAGGTTGAAAATAAATGTCTATTTAAAACATTTAAAATGTAATATATAATAAAATATATAGAGACCCATTTTCTTGAAAATGCTCTGTAGCTGAACAGAGCAGTCTTAGAAATGTGTTCTTGTAGGAAAAACTGCTATTTTTTGAACAGAGTTCAAAACTCCTTAAGCTAGTCACACATTGCAATGGAGTCTGAAAGTATATTTACCTTTGCATTTTTTCCTTCCAACCAAAATTGACACTCCCATTGACAAGAAGAAGATAACTAGAATTGGAAGGAAATTCAATAAGGTTGCAAATCAATCTCCTTACCCTGCTGAAGAGGAAACTGGGGTTCATAGCCTTTAAATTAGTTGCCCAAGCATGTGGTGTCAGTTCATGGTGATTCAAGAATGGAACTTGTCGACTAGATTTGATCTTACGTTCACTGGGTCAACACTGCCTTCCTTGGTTGGTCCTTTTCCTTCGTGTGTGTGTGTGTGTGTGTGTGTGTGTGTGTGTGTGTGTGCATGCGAGCTGTATGTGTGCATACAAGCATATACATATGCATGTGTAGCCAAAGGTTGATATGAAGTGTCTTCCTTTATTAATCTACACCTTATTTTTTATTATTTTTTATTCAATTGTGTGTGTGTGTGTGTGCGTGTATGTGCGTGCGTGTGTGTGTGTGTGTGTGTGTGTGTGTGTAGAACCACGGACGAATTCAGGAACCACCATGGACGCCTCCACCTCCGCCTTGTTTATTCTGCCCCGGGATTCACAGGCTCCGCCCTACCAGGACCAGAAACACAGGCGGCCCCCGCTTCTGCCCGGAGTCTATACGTGGGGTCTAGGATCTGAACTCAGGACCTTCCTCCTGCAAGGCAGAGGCCTAACCCCTGAGCCACCTCTCTAGCCCTACACCTTATTTTTTTGAGACAGGGTTTCTAACTGCACCTGGCTGGACTAGCTGGTCATTGATCCCCAGGGATCCTCCTGCTGCTGTTTCCCTGACATTCCAGGCGTCCCTAGCCTCATGTTTTATGTGGGTGCTGGGTATCTGAACTCAGATCCTCGCACTTGTATCACGAGCACTTTGCCACTTGAGCCATCTCCCCGCCTTGTTCTTCCCTTTTCTTTATTGTTCCAATGACAAACTATGACACAACTTCTTCGGAGTAATTCTAATAAATGTCTATTTTCTTGCATAGGACTTGGATTCAGTTCTTGCTTCTGAAAGTAAAAACCTCCACAAGTCCCTCAGGCTATGGTTTAAATACCTTACTTTTCCCCAAGACTATAAATTTTCCTCAAAAGTATTTTTGGGGAAAACTATTATATTCATATTATAACTGACATAAACTTAGAAGAATGACTAACATGTAAGATTTTATAGTCATAGAATCTATATTCTTAGACATGCAATGGCTCATATCTCTTACTATAAGGAATATTTTGATGGAAGAGTCATATATATTGGGTTAGATCATACTTTTATTATAAAGAACATTTATGATTTTTTTCTGACATAAACCACAATTTTAAGCTGGAAATAGCTTACTTTTGTTATTTCTTTTTTTCTGTTTTACCATCTGAATTTTGAAACAATTACTATACAGAAATGGCTCCTCCAATGACTGTTAATGAGAGCAACACCAGGAAATCCAAGTTACTTTTCAGTCTTCCTTGCTCCCTCCCTCTTTTCCTTCCTTCCTTCCTTCCTTCCTTCCTTCCTTCCTTCCTTCCTTCCTTCCTTCCTTCCTTCCTTCCTTCCTTCCTTCCTTCCTTCCTTCCTTCCTTCCTTCCTTCCTTCCTTCCTTCCTTCTTTTTTTATTCTTCCTTCTTTTCTTCCTAACACTAGAAGATTGTATTATATCTTTAAAATAAGCCTTGGGAATCATCTATCTTGTATCTATAGTTGGATAAACTCTAAAATCTTATGCCTTAGTTTACCAAATTCTTCCGTTTCTCAGAGACATACATAGTGTCCAAATTTTCCTTACTTCTATATTTTTAGCCACTATCATAATCAGCATAATCAAGTTTCATATAATTTCCTTCAAGAATTGGTATCATCTTTCCTGACACATGGATCATTGCAGCCAAATGGAAGACCTTGATGTGAATGCACACAGCTGTAGTCACCTGATTTTTGACAGAGACGTTATACACACTCATTGGAGAGAAGAGAGCCTCATTAACAAATGGTTCTGTGAATGGCTGACATATCAACATGCTTCGTAGACTAGCAAGAATCCTAGGAGAACTAATTTTAAGCAGTAGGATCCTGAGGGACCTGGGTTAGACAGATGAAGGGGAGTGCCCATATCAGTGGTCTGCCCAAGGAAGGACCACTTGGTCTGCCACAGATGCCCAAACCCCCACTAGAGCAGATGATCCAGAGGGAAATCTGAGACCCATAGAAACTGACGGGCAGGAAGGTGGAAGTGAGTAGGTTGGATCTACAAAGGGAGGGGAGGAAGGCAGAGAAAGAGGGAAGGAAGAGTGGGGTAAGGAGGTAGATAAGGATACCTACTCATTGTGTTTGCAAATTTTATTTAACGATAAAATTTTATTTAATAATAAAATATAAAACCCAAATGGTTCTGTGAAATCTGAATATCCACATGTTGAAGAATGAAACTAGATACTTTTTGCTCAGCCTGCACAAAAATCAACTGTAAGTGAATCAGAGAGATTAGGTATGAGACCAATTATCTACAGAGAAGACCTCATGAAATAGAAATCTTTAGCATCACAAAAGAAATATCTAACGAGTAAGGAGGCGGCTCCATATTTCTGTGTCTGAGATGCAGAACAAGCAACACTTGGCCTTACTTGGAGCCCCCAGATGTATTTTCCTGCAAAGGGTGTGAGCCTGCACAGACCTCTCTTGTGCAAGAGGCTCAAAGCAAGACTCTAGCTCACGTCCTGCTCCTGATGACAGATGTGCTCACAGGAGCCAAGTTATGTCTATTTCTGCATTTGTCACTTCGAAGTCCTTCCTTTCCTTGCCACAGAGTCTCCATCCCACATTGATGGGAAGGACGTACCCTCTGCCCAGCTCCTCTGGGACCGATCTTGCTAACTGCACATCCCTGCAGAGTGATACAGACGTCTCCTGGGACTGCTACAGTGGATGCCCTCAGTCTCACGGGATACAGCTAGAAATTTCCAGTCCTTGTTTTCCGTGGACACTGCTGACTGTATTTCTTTCGGCTCCTGAGATTTTCACTTCTTGCTGACTCCAGCCTCCACCTGAAGACCTTGGTGTCTTTTCTTCCTTTCTGTGTACTTATGAAAGTTTCTTTTTTTTTCTATTTCGTTGAGCTTCAGACTCACACACAGAAGTGACATCTTCGCAATTCCTTTTGGATTTTGCAGAGATACCTCAAGTTCAATTAGCTGAACCTATTCCTTTTCCTGCTTCCATTGCCATTGTGCCGGTTCTAGGGGTGCACATCCTAGCCCCTTAGTTGCTCTTTCTCTAACAGTTCCTGTCTTGCAAGTAACTACTGACCAGTGAGCATCTTTCCTCACTTTCCCTTGCCTCTCACACTCTACTTCCATCCAATTATCACCATGAACTTCCTCTTAAATATCTTTTCAAAACATTCGCCATAACCATCTACCACCTACATTCAGATGCCTATTATTTCTCACCTCGTTTTCTTCAACAGTTTCTTCATTTATTTCGCTCTTCTGGGTCTTGCTCCATTCATAACTATAGGGGTGAGAAGAAACGAACTTTCCAGGACCAGTTAGACATGCAATAAAACTGTCAAAAGTGCTAAGTCTCAATCTAATGTTTGGTGACAATTTGTGAAAAAGTAATAACAATGAAAAAATTCCAAGTAAAACGTATCAAAGGCAACAGATAAATACTTTGAAATGTCAACTGGTGATGACACTTCATTACCTCACTCTGTGGAGAAAAAGACAATAGTCATCTCCAAGTAATCTGTATGTCAGACAAAAATGTAAGCGCATCTCTTTTCAATGCCCTGCCCTCCAAATCCAGAATCTTTCTAACCTGAAAACCATGTTCCATCACCTACTCTACACCCTTAGGTGGCGTCACACTGCCCCCAGGATATGTTCAAAATGATTCAGTCCTCACTTCTCTCTGTCCTCAAAAACTCTTCAGGCTATGCCAAACACCTTTCCTGCTCTCAAGGTTGCCACTCCTTTGTCTCACTGTGTGTTTTTCCTTCATTATTTAATCAGCTGAAGAGTGCTGTGCTGGCAAATGTTTATCAATGGCTTTTGGGGGCAAAACAGAGGGGATGAGCCTTGCTTTACAGCTGTTGCAGTTCACCTGCATGGTTGCTGATAAATGACCACCAGGCTTAAGGCAACAAGGGGTTTATTGTCTCTTACGATTGCTTGAGAGCATTCACCAACACTAGGGCCGAGGGAACTGGCCACACCATCTCTACATAAGAGAGGGACGATCCTTACTTGTCAGACCAGCATGTCTGGCCAAATGTACAGAAAGGTGCCGCCTTCCTCAACCAGCTCTGAGTATTTTATTCACCTGTTCCACCATGGACTGGGCCTTCCCCATCAGCTAGACAATCTCTTGCAGGTTTGCTCTGGGCTTAACCTAACAACTAATTCTCCACAAATGTGCCCAGAGCTCAAAACCCTCAACTGTCAACTTGACGCCTGTGACTAATTGTGACAACAGCATTCAGTGACTTCCGTGTTTATACTTTTAACCTAGTTGATATCCAGCTATAGACGTGATATCACTGAATGTGGGATTATATGCAGTGGACCCAAAGAGATGACTCTATGTGTGTGTGTATGAATCACAGCACACCTCTTTGCCCTAGTCCTGTAAGTCCTTCTGGCCTGACTCCTGTGTCTCCTTTTCCAGCAACACTTTTTGAAAGATGTTATTGTTCATTAACTTATCATTAATTAAATTTATTATTGACACCCTATCAATTTCATTCATAGACTGCATTCTGATTACACATACTTCAGTCCCATTTCTATCAAATCCTTTCTCTATCACAAATCATGTGTTCTTGATTTGTTTTGTTTTGTGATCCAGTGAATTTAACCAGACCTATCTGTAGTCATGGCTTTGGAACTACCCACTGGATGCAAATACCCAGCAGTAGGCGTGCTTATGATTCCTGGAGTGCAGGGACTGTGGACTCTCTCAGTAGGTGATGTCAGGAAATAGATGTGTACAGAGAAACTCTTACATATACATTATCAATATTTCTCTCTGCAAACATTTGTGTATGTGCTAAGATAAACGAGTAAAAACCAATTTCTCCAACTCTAACACAATATCTCAGGCTGGTTTAGTCTCTCCCCTTTGCTTTTCTGTAATCTTGTAGTCTCACACTGTAGTGGTGAGAAATCTGGTCTTCATTGGACACTCTCAATTTGCTCAGGTCTTCAAATCACAAATACACACACATACACCACAGATCTTCAAATCACACACACACATACACACACGTGTTCAGATTACAGAATATGTTTACATATAGAATGTTTCATATATATAGTTTGATCAAGAGTCCACTATGTCTTCAATCAGATGAAACACGAATATACTAATATTCATGAGGATATTCAGGAAATAGCATAATGTTCACTTAATGTTATCTTGGGATTAGAATCATATGTGAGAGTTAGTCTTTAAATAGTATTTGAAAAAATATTTTTTCAAATGTGCTAATTATTAGTTTCATGATTAGGAGACAGTGAACTAAAACCATTTCTGAATCATAAATAACAATATATATTCTGAAAAAGATTTCAGCTGTACCCGAATGCAGGTAGTTTTGAAACCCTCTTCGTCTCTTAAGTCTTGAATATTGCTTCCCAAGATAAGTTCCTCCATGTTCCGCGTTTGTTTCTATTCTTCTGGCTCTCTAAAACCTCTCAGGGTTTTTAATGCACCTGCATCCAGCTCTCATTAAAGCCATGACAAGTATTTCAACAGGACTTTCTTCTCATTTTTCCCTAACAGCAGAACCTTTGGGCCATAGGGAGGTTAGGGCTTCCATATTTTAAGATTTCTTGCAAACTGTATTTTTAAACAAGATTATTCAAATTCTCATGAATCTGGATGTCAGAGCTTTTTTTTTTTTGTAATGGTAAAACATTTATTACTGTTATTACTTACCAAAAGAAAAAAAGAGAGGAGACAACCAACCAAAGCGTTTGCATGAAAGCTCACTATATTACTTTGGAAAAAGTAACTGCTTCAGTTACCTTAGCCAGTTATTTTTTCATCAAGGCAAAACTAATAAAGAAAACTCATTGTAAGCTTGCAGGTGGGTAGTTACAAGAATAATAGGAATGTATTCTTTAAGGAGCTCTTAGATTTCTGCTTCTGCTTTAAATATATTTGGAATACGATTTATTTCCATGGGGCAGTAAAAAAAATGCTCAGCCAAACCTTGCATCTTTTGTAATATTTTAACCTCATGTTTCAAGCAAATACACAAATTTTAATTAGGGACATTGGGTAAATATTGCATGATTTCAGTTTTTTTCTGTTACAGATTTCATCAATTTGTTTGCTGCATTATGCAAATATAGATATAGATATCAAGAAGTGATCATGACTTTCAAAATCATCTCTCCTATGATTCTCAATCTCTCAATAAACATTGCCAGAATAAATGTTCTGGGTCAATCTTAAGTAATTACTGGTGATTCCTAGCACACGTTCAGGCACTTCACACCTTCTTCTGTTTTTGTGAATGTTGATAGAGTGTTGTATATGAACTAACACTTTTTATGGATTAAAACAATCAAATATTTCATGTAGGGAGAAGGCAGACTGACTGTGATAGAAAACACAACATTCCAAATTCTCCTGCAGAAACAAACTAAGTTCTAATGGATAACTCATGTGAAATGCTAATAGTTCAATGAGAATTTTGTTTAATCTTGCACAATTTCCACTTGTATCCCTAATCACTTGGAAGGTTCTGCATTTAGTTCTTACCAAATGTATTGTGAAAGAAACACCTTTGGGATGAAGATAGAACCTCATGCTAATTCAGTTTAAAATGGTTCTTGTCAATTTGTGACACAACTTTAGTCTCCCACAAAACCTACTTTTTCTGGAAACTTCTCAGAGACTTGAATTTGGTAGTGAATGATCCTGCTAGTTTGTCTGTTTATGAAGTCCATAGTGTTGGTAGAACCACACAGATCTCTCTGTAAAACTATTCAGGAGGTGGGAAATTTGGCATTGTGGTTCTCAAAAGGAATAGGTACCTCAAAATATCTAAGTCTCTTCTTACCAATCAATTTTTTGCTGCTAAATCCCATCAGAATTTGAACTTGAATTTCTTTTTAAAAATTTTTTTATTATTTATTCAATTGTGCATGTGTGTGTGTATGTGTGTGTGTATGTGTGTGTGTGTGTGTGTGTGTGTGTGTGCAGAACCACGGGTAAATTTGGGAACCACCATCGACCACCTCCACCTCCTTCTTGTTTACTCTGCCCCCGCTTCCGCCCGGCGTCTATACGTGGGGTTCAGGATCTGAACTCGGGACCTTCTGTCTGCAAGGCAGAGGCTTAACGCCTGGGCCACCTCTCCAGCCCCGAACTTAAATTTCTTGATGAACTTGTTTCTTCAGCCTCATTGTTTACAACCTCTGCTCTTTCTTCTATTCCAAATACTCCATAGTCCAACCATATTGGACCTTTTCCAGTATCTGTAAGGAGCCAGACTCCCACATTCTCATGCAGCAATGTGGCTCTCTCTACATGCAGGCTAAGGCTAGAGACTTCCGAGTGTGCTCTGAAACCACCTGACCTCCAGATCAGGTTCCTTCCCAAGAACTCTTCCTTCAGTGGCATATTTTTCTTTTTTCCATATCAAGTACTGGCAGAAACTGTGTAGATGTTTAACATGGCAGATGGCAGTTGATAAAAGAATATGTCTTACTAATTATAAGCATGTTTTGAAAATTTGCTTTCAGTAAAGCTTAATTGTATAATAATAAATTGAAGGAAAGTTGTATATAATATGAAAT
Source organism: Typhlomys cinereus (assembly GCA_023101885.1). NCBI lineage: Eukaryota > Metazoa > Chordata > Mammalia > Rodentia > Platacanthomyidae > Typhlomys > Typhlomys cinereus. The sequence goes on from JALPQD010000147.1 coordinate 2,224,648, forward strand.
TACAATCTTCATGTAACTTTTATTATGTACCATACTTACTGCATTATCAGTCTTTCATGCATCTATTGTTTGTATGTGTATTAATGTAGAAATCCATATATTATATTTGCTTTTCCTTTCCCTTCTCAACAACAGCAATGACATACTTCTCTGAAGTCTTCTCTTGACTATTGAAATTTCACTTCTCAAGTCAAACGTATTTTCTCCAAAATGGCCTTTCCTAGTCATTTGATGTCAAGAGCATTCTTTCTTTTATCATTTGTTCTTTGCCTAAATAATCGATTTATTTTCTTCATCTCCTAGTCTGAGTTAGATTGAAAGTTCCATATTTGTTTTACTTATTCAAGACTAAAATCTCAGGCTTCTCAATAAATATTTGGAGAGAGAATGAACAGGTTTTAAAGTACGCAGCAAATCTTTTTCATAAGGTCTTTGCCACATCCATCAAATTGATCAAAGTTTACAGCACTATGATAACAGAGGAAATTTTCTTAATGACATTTGATAAAATATATTTATTGAATATGTTTTTATTTCTTATATTTGACGCATATATATATCCTTTTCCATCAGATCTCTCAGGCTCTGCTTTTATGTCTACTGTTGTATATTTATCTTCTTTTAAGTTTGTCTATTTTCTCGTTTGGCTAGTCAAGACTTAAGTGCTGAAGACAATATATTGTTGTAGAAATTTGCTTCTTGTAAATGCTTTTCACTTTGCTCTTGAAGAATACAGAATACATCTTCTTCTCTTCATGGCATATCAAGTCTGTGAATTCAATTCAATTTCTATTTTATTCTTATCCTGGCTAATATTATCTTTGTCTCTTTGACTCCCATAGGAGTTGGTCTGACTCTCACTGAGGAAAACATCTTTCGAAAGCTTAAACGTCCTCACTTGTCTTCATAGAATAACCCTTTCAATAGCTACATTCTAAACATGACATCTAAATGGTCTCATCTCAAGATTCAAGGAACCTTGTGGAAGAAGGGGTGGTAAGAATGCAAGAGTCAGAGAATGGACAGAGTAACCTCTGTTCATATCAAGGATGCTGCACCCAAGAACTCAATGCAACAATACCTCCACTAGACCTCCAAAATAGCTGATATGTCAGCATTTTTGCCATAAAGTAGGGAAGATTCCATGGGATATGACACTATCCTGAAAGACTGTGTGAAACTGATATTTGATAAGGAGAACCTTTATATTTTGTAGTTTACCATCTACAGACATTGCCTCCTGGAAGGTATTCAGACACCAGTCAGTGCAGGTATCCTAGATAAGATGCAAACAGAGTGGACATGCAGAGGGACATGAGAGAGGGAGGGAAACTGGCTGGAGAGGGGAATGGGTGGGGTAGGAAGGGATGTTTTTGACCTGTAGAGACTTCAGACTTTCCTAAGAGCTTTATTGCACCAGCAATGATTTTTCTTTGCCACTTTCTCTTTCCTTCAATGTTATGATCTTCTAATGTGTCACAGATTCTACCAACTTGAGATTCCTGATGGAAGCACATTAAAACGTTTCCTAGAAAAATGTATTTCAAGTAAGCATATCAAGTAAGCATCCAAAATATTGAGTGATAAGATGGTTATCCATAGACTGGTTTTAAAAAAAATTAATGGGCCTAATTGTTACTGAGCACAAATGTCTCATCAGGCAGATATCAATGTATCATGTATAGATTCCATTCTTATTTTCCAAGTCAACCTTGGCAGATACTCTGAGAATTCGTTAGAGTTACTTTCCAGTCTCATGTTTGCTGCATCCTCATGGGGGAATGTGTGTGTGTGTGGGGGGGGAACTAAATTCATCTCACCTGAAGCTGCTTCTCACTTATCCTTTTTTCTTTCTTTTACAATTCGCCTTCCTTCTAAGATTTGTAGAAGATATACTGAATCTGTTTTCTAAGCCGCTGGACTCTTTTGAATATTTTGAACACTTACTTGATGTTTTTTCCCCTTATAAGTGATGGAATATTTTCTTTGTGCCTCTTGCTTTAGCGGGGGTCCTTTGTGACATTGGGGTTTTGCATGTAACAATTAATAAGGATGCCACCTACGAGGGCTAATGACACTAAATGAAGAAGTACGGATTAGGAATAGGTAAACTCAGAAACTGCTAGGCTCCTGCTGTCGTGTAAATGTCCTTGATCATGAACAAAGGGGAATGAAATTACAGTTCACATGGCTGTATAGAAACAGAATTATTCCTATGGAGAATGCTTTCTAAAGGTTCCCCAAGGCTGTGCAGCTCTTTACATCAGCAAGCCCTTTTATTTTCAGCCTCAAAGTAGGAAAAAAAAATAAGCACCTCCTTTTCTCTTTTTTCTTTCAAGAAATCCAAAGTGTAAGTATTGTTGAGTCACCCGTAGAAGGAAGTGCTGTCCTTTTGTAGCTTGCATGCAGAAGATTTATGGGGGGAAAAAGAGTAGAGGAAATGGATCATAACAGCATTGGATTTAATATTTTCTTCATTTTACAATGTTCTGCCTTGCTTGACATGTTTACTTTACAAACACTTATATTCCTGGCTCAGAGTTGCTCTCTGAACACCATGGTGCATAATTAATGTCAAGGTGGAAGGCGATTATGCGGCAAATGCTGTTCCCTGGGCTCTGAAAAGCATTTTTAAAGCCAATTTAGGTCACACATGGTTCAGTCTCTTAGAAATCTTTCTTAATTGTTCAGCTAAAGAGAATGCTTCGGGCCGTTTATTAGCAGACATTCCACTGGGCTATGGATCCTAGGGTGTGTGAATGTGCTAGGAGGAGAGCAGAGGATCTCACAGGGGGTCGTGGGGGCGATTGTTATAGAAGAGGGGGACCCCAAGAAGGTTATTTTTATGCCTCATAGAACTCTAAGCAAATCAACAGTGCAAAGAACACAATTTAGCTAAAAAGGGTCTGACCAATTGTATGCTCTTTAGAAGAAGGAAAGCATTATTTTCTTTATTCCAGGAATTTTTGGGTTTCACATCTCATGGACCATGTCAAGCCAGGTACCCGATACAAAATGGATTTTTAAATGGACCCTTTTCTCTGTTTTTTTGGAGTCAGTGCTGCTCTTTCCAAGTCCTCTTCTGGCAAGAGGATCAGACTGAAAAAGCTTGTGTAGCTGGACAGTAAAACAGAAAGTAGATAAATCAAACCTGACCTTCCCCACCCCCATTCTGGATATCGGGACTATCAAAGGAAGGGAAACTCCCCTAGGAATCTCAATGCTGGAAGCAGAGAGAAACTGTTCTCAGCAGTGGACCCATACATGGGGCAAAACTGCTTAGTTATACCTATCTCTTGCTTCCTCTGCTATTTGAAGTCTACCTTTCTGCTTGAACTTTTGAAGAGGAAATGATTGGACTAAATAAAACTCTTCTCCATATGATCATAATGAACAAATATCCATTTGCTGTCTTTTACCATCTGTTTGAATTCTCATTAATTTAATGAAGGCAGGTGGTTGAACCTGAGGCATAAACCTGGCTCTTGTAAAAGACGGGTAGCCAAGGACTTGACACGATGGAGACATCTCAACCTTCTTTTGACACATATCATCTCTGGAGTTGGATCCAGAAAGTACGCTGTCCAAAGCTGACCATTGATGCGAGGTAGGGAAGGAAGAAAATGGAGGCTTCTGAAGCCCAAAGGATTGTTGCAGTGGCTAGGGAAGCACTCGATGGTCCCTCCTTCTGTCTATTTCTTCCTTCTCCACTTTCAGGCTTAATCATGTCATGTACAACAGATCGCCACACATTTCTCTGAAATTATATACGAATCAAACCAGTAGGCCTGCTCTGAATCACCTTGTGTCAACTGGGTTAATTAGGAAGCAGAGCTAAGACTGGGCTTCTCATGTAAGGAGCTGAGTTGAGAAAGTCCCCCAGGTATGTTATCCATGGGAGAGAGGGAAGCAGGAGAATAGAAAGCAGGAGAAGGCCTGAGGAAATGTTGACTCTGCTGATGTCCACAGTTAGCCATGTTCTCCAGAGAGGCCAACATCACGGTGCCACATGCTTGTCCTACTTTGAGGCAAGTGAGCATTGTTTTACATCTTTAAAGCCTTTTTATTGAGTTTTTTTTACATTTTTTATTATTATTTCTGCTCATACAAACTTAATAGGTACACCACTTCCCTCCCTCCCTTCTCCTCCCCCCGAACCCTCTGCTCCCCTCCCCTCCCCCCTCCCTCCCCATCCCCCAGTGCCTCCCCCCCAATCCCCAGAGAGTCCTTTAATGTGCATGCCAGACTCTCCTCTGGGTCCTCCTCTCCGATGACGTACAAGGACCCAGTGGCATTTCCCTGAACCCTTTCCTGTGTTCCCCTTAAGCATAGGAACACTACTGTGGCTGTCAATCCCTTGTCTCCAAGGATCTTGGTGCCTTTAGCAGATACTAGACTTTGTGGGGTCAATAGTGTGTTAGACATTGCGCAGGGCATGCAAAGTCCAATTATGATTGCTTTGGCCCTAACTTGTGTGGAGTATCTTGCAGATCATTGCTTCTCCCATCCTTTTGCTCTTACACTCTTACCGCCCCCTCTTCTGCAAATGTCCCTGAGCTTCAGGATGGGGAGAGATTAGTCTGGTCTAGTTCTAAGTGGTTGATATAGAGTCTCTGAAGTTCTGGATTGTGGTTTGTTGATTTTCTTTTGCAGTTTTGCTGCTCCTGCAATGCCCTTCACTCCATCCTAATGGGCATTGTATGTCACCCCTTGCAGTCCTTGATGGAGGCCTATTTTCTCTGCTGTAACATGTTCCCCTCTCTCTTTAGTTCTGGTGTGGCCCTCCAACCCCATCCCTCCTGTTCATAATCCTTGGAATTACTGTAGGTATTACATAGATTTATCTTTGAGTGTCTCAAGGTGGGCTGGGTAGGTTTGGTACTAGGAGCCTAAGTGAGTATACAAAATAATGTGTTTAGTCACAAGATTCTTGGAGGCACTTTTATATTTCAACATTATCATGGAAGTACAGAGTTTCCTTTGCTGATGCTTTGCCTCATTGGTAAAAAAAAAAAAAAATCTGTTTCAGAAACAGAAACAGAAGGGAATCCAGGAGGGTTTTATTGGAGTTGTAGAGAGGAAACAGCAACATAGGCAAGCCAGTCATCTCAGGAGCTGCTAGGAAAGGTGAGACAGAAAGGGGAAGGGGTCTCAGAAAACAAGAAGGCTAACCACTGAAACCCCATGAGCAGCTGCATGGGGGGGGTTAGAGAAAGAGTACCTTCATCATCAGAACAAGTAGGATTAGGATTTGGGTCAGTTTCAGAAGAAGGGAGATAGAAAGAGCAGGGAGAGATTTAATAAAATGCAAGTAAAATGATGCGCCTTGTAGAGACAGGCTGGGCAGAGTGAGGGACAAAAAGGAGCTGGGAGTCTAGGGTCTTTGTCTCTGGGGGTTTTTATTGAGGAGGCATTGGAGGGGCCTCCTCTCTAGCGGACATGGACTTTGGGCACAGAAGTAGTGATCTACCCTGTCAGCAGAACTGAGAAGGGGAAACTACATAATCTGATAGTATTTCATTTAGTCTTGTAGTCAACTAAAAGTTCCTATGCATGGACAAGAATTTAGAATCTAAGATGCAAAGGAATCAAAATGCACTGTATTGCCACCAGTTCACTTGGTAGCATTGCTAGTTTTGATCTGAGAAAGGACAGCTAATTATGCATCCTGTTCTCAGTTTACCTTTCACTTCATGGTCAGTTTAAAGCCCCTGCCATTGCTTGCTCCTTTACCTTGCAATGGCTTATAAGTAGCCTGCATATCTCTTAATTGCTTCCTGAAAGGCCAGTGTGTGTTTACTTTTTCATCTATTCACAGAAGACCAGTTCTTGAAAACGGATTATAAGCAGCTTGGAGACTTTGCACTTTGTGTGCAACATCTGATGCCTGCTCTTACTGGGTCAGCAGTGCACAACTGCTTTCGGGGTGGGATCTCTCGCCCTCAAGTGTGTCTTTTCACTTTTTGGTGAAAGTACTGGGTTTCCGGTACTCTTCTTTAAGTTGTGAACCAGGTTTTTCTCTTGAATACCAGAAGAAACTCTCTCCTCACTTCATCTGGAGCCAGAAGTCATCCATGCTCTGCTTTTGAAATGAAGGTCCTGACCACTGGCCATAGCAATTCTGAAGAGCGCTATCTACCAAGGACCTCCACACCCTGTCAATTCTGCAACTTGTCTTCGAGATGACACTTAGGTTTCAAATGGTGCCTGGAAGGGAGCTGGCTACAGGGAGCTTTTTCCTTGCATTTGTGTTTTATGCCTAGCTTTCCCTGTCAACATCAATTATTGTGTATGGCCTGGGAGGAGAAGGTAGCTGCTCAAACAATTCCAAGGTGGCTTCAGACAGGCACCAGAAGGGAGTTCTCATGAGAATAACATGTCCGTTGCTTGTAGAACTCAGGACATCTGGATGGACAATGGAGACATTATCAAGTCAAACTTCACACCAGCAAGAACATCAAGGGTGTCCATTACAACAAGAAAAATGGCCATATTCATGAGAGGGGCAGACCAGAGCTGACTAAATATAAAATAAATCTTTGTGTAAGGAGAAGCATTGGAGAGAGAAGGTGAAGATCACCAAGCGCTTTCTATAATGGTCTAATGTTGTAATTACTCAGTTCTGTTATTGAAGCATGAAGACATCCATATGATAGCCATATATGTAACATACCGAGGCATGGGTAAGGCTCTATTCTAGCTACCTTATTTGCAAAATCAAGTGTGGTGGTCTAGTGTTAGCCTGTGTGTGTCATTTTTTTAACCTGAGCTAGAGAATAAAGCAGAGAAAAAAAACTTGTGTTTTTAGTATATCTACAGCCTTCTAAAGCAGGCATAATTTTTTCACGTCTGATTAAAAAGTGTTGTGGTTTTAATGCAAGTCCCCCATACTCCACCCCTCCACCCTCTCCCCCTGCAACTGGCTCCTGTATTTGAATCCTTTGGTAATATCAATGTCTGGGAAGAACATGGGTACTTTAGAGGTAGAATCTTATCGAAGAAAGGATGTGCCTTGAGTCTTGGTGGCCATTTGTTTTTTGTCTCTCTGCCTCCATGATGACAGTATTGACCCTCCCCAGCTGCCTCTGCCTCTGCCTTCAAGCCATGCCTTCTGTGGCGAGATTTCTACTTTAATCAATTGTATCTCCCCTCTGGAACAGTAAGGCAAATACATCTCCCTTGCTCCCTTAAGTGATGCCTGACTGTGGTCTCATAGCATCAGAAAGAGTACAACAAAAAGCTTACAGTCCATATATTTTCCAGTTTTCACTGGCGAGCTAGAATTTGCAGTTCCAATGATGATGGTTCTACTTTTGCTACCCTGTAGGCCATTTGGAGGACTCCACGAGAGACTGTGTCCCACACATTTGTATTCTGGCTCCTGGTGGTTGGCAGTGTTTGACTATCCATGTTGTTTTCCCAGAATATTGTGGTTTAGGTACTACTACTGTGGTCTTTTGAGCATGTTCAGTGGCTAATTCTAAAACATTATGAGTTAAATAATTAAGTTTGGCAGAATAAAGAAGACTACACAAGGAAAGATATATTTTCTCACATCAAGCTGGTCCAAGATCAAGATGCATGTTTTCTGGTTTCCCACTTCCCTGCTTTCTCTTGCTCTGGGGAGAGAGAGAGAGAGAGAGAGAGAGAGAGAGAGAGAGAGAGAGAGAGAGAGAGAGAGAGAGAGAGAGAGAGAATGAGAGTAAAGATCTGTCAGTTAGGTTCTTGTCTAGAAAATTACACTGGACTGGAGCCCTGTGGAAAATTGGACTTATAAATGAACCATTTTTGTTATGGCAAAGGATTACGTGAGGGGAAACACGAGAACAAGCTGGGGTAACAACCTCATCTGGCCTTCTGTGATCAGTCTTTGTCTTGGTCATTCACAATTGCCTGAGCGAGTTTCTAGTGTGATTCGGTATAAGTCAAAACCATTTCACTTGTTTCATTTGCCTTCCAATGGAGGATGGAGGTAAGCCTTGGATCGGGGACTTGATTTAAAACAGAACTGTCTCACTGTATTCCTCAGGCAGGAAAAATATATGAGTAAGATTTTTTTCCCTTGTCTCTCTGGAGCTTGTGGAATTGGCCTCCACTCCGGAGGACGGGCTGGAAGGCTGAGCGCCACTCATGCAGATTCATTGAGGAAGTGCATTCTGGAGAGACAAGCCATCCATCATTTCTCACTTGCTGGACTTTCTCTTCCCAGACGACAACATAACTTCCAAGTGGAGCATGCAAGTCTGCATCAGCCCAGGGGAAACAAATGGTCCCCCATTCGGTAGATTAAATGGACTGGGCCATCCAAGGGAATCTGTTTTATAGAATCACTTGGCTTACTGAGCGGCCCTGTCTTACAGATAAATAAAATCCTATAGCAGAGGAGCCAAATCGGCTTCTTAAGTTATTTTTAAAGAACAGGGTTCTGTTGCCAGGAAAGGTTCGACCTTGTGATAATGGTGGACTGCTGGACTTGGAGAGCTGGCTGTGTGTATCCTCTGCTGAACAAAGTGTCTCTATTTCCATCACGGCTGTCCACAGCTCAGCTCATTCTGTCTTCCCTCTCACACATCCCATCAGCCATAGTAGCTTTCCTTGTCCCTTTTTTTTTGTCACTCAATTCTCTGGCATGTATGCCATTCCTGGAACTTTACTTTGCACCTGTAGTCTCTGATCCTGGAGCAATGTCCTTGAAACCTCACAAGATTGTCTCTTTGTGGTCACTGAGTCAAATGTTGCTTTCTTGGAAGGTTGCTTCTATGAACTCTCTCTAAAGAACTAACTACTCCTATCACATTCCCATGCATTACCCTGAATGTTTACTATGTAAGACTCTCTGATTGTTTGCTTACTCATTGTTTGATTCTTTTCCTTTTGTGATCAAAGTTTCACGAGAGCACTGTCCTCTGCTGTTGACACCCTTCACTCAGAACAGTGTTTTCTTCACAGTGGTGCTTAATTAATAATTGCTAAAAGAATCAAGAGCCAGCCAGCTATTCTGGATCATGTCTAACTAGTATTGTAAAAAGTGGAAATTTTCATGTTCTTTCTGGGTCTTAGTTTTCCCAGAATGAAAGGCTTGGAATCTTACATAATTTATATACTTATATTTTATGATTCTGTGGAGGTTGTTCTTTTGTCTAATTTGAAATTTTGCTGGCCACAGTAAAAAATGGTAACACTGGGCTTAGCAGTGACTATGCATCTCTTTGTGACCGATTTCAACAATTGTACTATTAGGACATCACACAAAGTCTGTTTACATCCCAGCTTGTATGGTCAAATAAGTAGCTAGAAAGTGACTTTAACATTGGGGGATATGAGATATGAATATGAATTTTCCCAGTTGTTATTGAATCATCTTCCATTGAGAAGTCACCTTTAGGGAAAAGAGTAAACTATGATGTGTTCTTTGGAGACACTATGAATAACAGTTAAGAAATGAAAAGTTTTGCCTTTGATTTTGAGATTTGAAAGATCATAGAAAGCTCCCTGAATGTGTATTTCTAATCCAAGGTACTTGCTCTGTCATTTTTCCTTGAAGATCCCACTTTCATCAGCAGGATGTCAAATCTCTCTAGATGACTAGTTATTTTGTTCAGTTGCTCATTTCTGGGCTGTGATAGTCACATGCTGTCTGGTTGCACTTGGTGTTATTCATTAAACTTATTCATTCACAGTCTTCATTTTGTGCACAAAGCAGGATATCTGATTTATCAGTATATTTTAGTTTTTATTTACAGATATTATTTCAGCATCTCTTTGCCTGATAATTCGGAGAATGTAAATAAAAAAGTAAATAACATGGTAAAGGCTGGGGAAATGGTTCTGTTGGTAAAAGATTTACAATGTAAGTATGAGGATCTGAGTCCAATCCCCAATCTCTACATTGAAAATGCCATGTGACATGGAGTGTGCTTGTAATCCAGCACTGAAGAGGAGGAGGGAATTACAGCCCAGCCTGATTGGCAAGCTCCAAGTTTCAGCAAGAGACTGTGTTTCCCCCCCAAAAATGTGGTTAGTATCTGTTACAGTTCACCTACATGATTGCTAATAAATGGCCATCAAATGGCTTAAGGGAACAAGGGATTTATTTTCCTACTGATAGTCTGGTTATAGTTTATAGTCTAGATTGACAGGATAGTGCGCACCAACACCAGGCTGAGGGAACTGGCCACGCCATCTCTACATAATGGCTGAGAGAGGGGCGATCCTTACTTGCCAGACCAGCATGTCTAGTCAAGTGTACACAAGGATGCCAACTCTCTCAACCAGCTGTCTGAATTTTATTCCAGGGCCTAATCCCATGCACCATGGGCTAGGCCTCCCCTATCAGCCTGACAATCTCCTTCAGGTTTTCTCTGGGCCTAACTCAGCAACTAATGCTCTATAAATGTGCAGAGCTCAAACCCTCAACTGTCAAGTTGACACCTGTGCCTAACTATGGCAGTATCTAAGGAATGACACGAGATTGACCTCTGGTCTCCAACCACATGTTCATATGTTTATACACACACACACACACACACACACACACACACCACACCACACCACATGCACACACACATATGTATGTATGTGTGTATGTATATATATACACACAGGCACAGAGACAGAGAGCGAACCTAGACAATGTGGCCCCTGCTCTAACTTATTCTTCATATTGAATGTAATAAACAATAATTTAGCTGTTACTATTTTATTGTAAATGAGCTGAACACTTTTTCCTTAATTCTGCCATTTGTTCCTCAAAACTATTATACTTTCAAAGTGTTACTGACCAGATAACATCACATTTTCTTTGTTCTGTCCTCAAAACTATTATACTTTCAAAGTGTTACTGACCAGATAACATCACATTTTCTTTGTTCTGTCCTCAAAACTATTATACTTTCAAAGTGTTACTGACCAGATAACATCACATTTTCTTTGTTCTGTCAAAGCTGACACTTCTGGTTATAAGTTCAGTGTCTATTAGATTACAGGAATACAAATTATACACAACATGAGTGAAATAAGTGTTAAACAGGACTGTTACTATAAATATAAAAGGAGAAGTGAAACATATACTTCTGCACCTTTACAATGAGGAGGTAAATGTGTTTGGATTCTCCTAAGGAATGGAAAGACCTCAAGACCTATCTATCTCATACTTGTGTGTGTATGTCATTATATGTGCATACATATGTGTCTATCATCTATATACCACCTATTTTTCTGCCACCTATCATCCATCTATTTTGTCTATCTTATATATATCTGTCTATCCATTTATATTTCTTATATCTACCTATCTATCCATCTATCATATATCTCTCAATTTCTCAATTATCTGTCTGCTCCTTCCTAGCTATCTTCTAGTGATCTGTCATCTATCACCATTATTTACCTATTTATCAATTATCTATCAATCATCTCTCTGTCTCCCTCCCATCCATCCATCCATCCATCCATCCATCCATCCATCCATCCATCCTTGTTTCCTATATAAAAGATAACGGAGCTACTAGCCAGGAATTAGTTCATATAGTTGTAAAGTTTGAGACATTCCATGGCCTACAGTTAGCAAGCTGGTGACCCAGGAGAGCTGATAATTGTTTCCATCTCAATTTTGGCAGAATCAGTTTGATTCTGAAGGCAATATAGAGCTGATACCTATGCGCAAGGCAATTAAGGATTCTCTTACTTGTGGAAGCTTTAGCAGTCCCACATCACTGAGCATACTGTCTGGAACGGCACAGGAACGTGTATGGCAACATGGATTCACATGTTAGTCTCATTCCCAAACCCTTCCATAGACACACCCAGAACCACACTCGACCAAAGACATAAGCAGCATATGGCCTGTTAAGTTGACGCGTAAATTACCGTTTGCTTTACTCTCTTAACGTGCTTTAGTAACAACAGGTCACAGTTGCTTCTGCACTGAAATCTTTAGAACAGAATTTTTAAAAAAGAAAATGATGCAAATGTTTTCTTTGGCTGCTTATAGAATGCATAATATGAGTTCTCCTTCTTTTTTCTAATTCCCATTGATGGTATTTGAAATTAGTTTTGTTGTATTACCTGTTCTTTGAAGGGACTATAAATCAATATATCTGAGGGCAGCCTGTGAACTAAGATAATCTCAAGAGACCCCTATATTTAGAGATCTCGAGTAGAGTGAAGAAAGCGAAAAAGTGCCTGGGTGCAGCCGTTTGGCCACAAGGTTCTGGAATACTCTCTGCTGCTTGGATGGGCCAAGCCACCAGGTTTTAAGCCTCATTACTTGCTCATCCATCAATATCCATGGGATACATTTCTTTTTTGCCCCATCAATTTTTGTTGCTTATAGTGCAAGTGCCCTGTTAGATACAAAGGCACGGGATTGTTTTCTACCTTTCCATGGGCAGTCTTAGTGGGATTGAACCTCAGCTATTTCACTTTGCTAGTGGAATTGGATTTCCCTAAAGATTAAGTGTTCTTCTAACGGTCTGGACTGCCATGGAGAATTCTGTAGCAAAGCTGCCTTTTGAAATGCGTTCACTTTTATATTGTCAGATTTGGTGAGAGCAGGACTAATGCCATTCTTTGGGTTTAATCTTAAAATCTTCTTATAACACTCAGTTTTCAAGTGGCATTCCTGGGGTGAGTCAACCTCCTGTATTGTCTGCCTTAAGAAGGATTAAAATGGCTGATCATACAATACTTATTATCCTCCTGGCTTGAGTGAGACCGGTTGATAACTTAACTCAAAAGTTCTCCTGGGATGGGGAGATGGTTCAGGAGTTAAAGCCTTTACTTCGCAAGCTAAAGGACCTGAATTCAGATCCCCAGATCCCATGTAAGAATGCCAGGTGTATACGGAAGCGTCCTACAATCCTGGCCCTGGAAAGCGGAGCCTGGGAAACTCTAGAGCAAGCAAAAAGGAAGAAGAGCCATCCAGGATGATTTCTGATACCATGCTTGGGCCTGCACAGGCACACACACTCAAGTGCCATCTTGCACACACACACACACACACACACATACACACACACACGTGTGTGTGCGCGTGCACATGCAAAAAAAAAGTTTGTGCCTCCATTGTCTTCAAAACCCTGGTTTGGGTGCTGTTATTCTTTCCTTCTCTGTGAACTTTACAACTCACACAATGCCTTAGTGTGTCCCTCAGCCAGACTTCAGTGCTGAAGAACCCCATGGTGTATTCTAGAGCCTGGTGAGGCCAGGAAGCCTGCACCAGGAGGTTCAGTGACCTCTGTTTGAGGAAGCCGCTGCAGCCCTTGTTCTGCGTTGTGCTGGAAGATGATATGGTTCCCGTCCCATAGTTCCCCTTGGCTTTAGCATCTCACCGGCCCTCAGGCTGCCATCTGGGTTCTCTCAAAGGGATCTCACCATTGCTTTTCCTTTCTTTCTTTTCTCTTTTTCTTTTCTTTCATTTTGTCTTGACCCCTCATTCTCTTTACTTAGCTCACATTTTAGCATTAGCCACATTTCGTGTATAACCTCATCATTCCTTTTCATGTGCATACAGTGTATTATGGTAAACAATCACATCAGTGAACATTTAAGGCTGACTTTCACAGTCCAGTCATGTGTTGTGATTTCTGTCCCATTCCATGCCTCGGTGGTTACTGTTAGCTCCCTGCTCAAACGCTCCGTCCTTCCTCCCACCAATGCACCATGTCTTGCTAAGGTCAGAATTTCCCTTTCTGCGGAATTGTGCAGTTTTATATTTAAGTACATCATGTGCTTAGGGTATACACTTAAAAAAATTGAAACAACTTTGCTTCCTTGACTTGAAAACATTCACATGTCTACAGGGGCAAATCAAAGATTTTTCCAACCCATCTAGAAAGTGAACAAATACAATGTTTTAAAAGCCTATGCTCCTTCATAGTGTCTTTCCTACCCTCGGGTCATTTCTAACATCATCTACAGCATATTTATCTTTGTAGAGTGCACATCAATGTTTTCATTCTCAGGGATTATAGTGGTTTTCAAGTTGAGCATGTGAAGCACTTTCCATAAAAGTATTTTCAACCACATGATTTAATTCAGCATACTTTTCATTTTTATATGCCAGAGGCATATAAACTTCATGTACGTATTTATCCCATAATGAAAGTGCCATTTTCTTGAGCAACTCTGGGAGGTCAGTGAATATCTAACTTTCTCAGATATGTTTATTCCTATGTGGGCATTCACAGTAAGGTGATAATAATCTTGCTTTCTCTTTTCTAGGTTCGTCCCCTCTTCCTTCTTCTCTGGCTCCCTGAGTTGCATTTAACTTCTTTCTTAATTGCGTGTGTGTGTGTGTGTGTGTGTGTGTGTGTGTGTGTGTGTGTGTGAAAGGGAACTGTGTATGCCTGTGGAGGACCAAGTGTAACTTCAGGAGTCATATTGGATTGCATCTACCTCCTTTTTGGTTCCCTGTGGGATTTCTCAGGCTCTGCCTTTTAGAACCAGAAATGCAGGCCTTTTCTATTTCCATCTGGCATCTTTTTTTTTTTTTTTAATATGGGATTCAGGATCCAAATTCAGATCCTGCTTGCAGGGCAGAATCTCAGCTCCTGAGCCATTTCTTCAGTCTTCTCTTGATTTTTTAAAAATACCCTTCTTATACAATATATGTGTTTCCATTTGTGGACAGAACTCCCAATTCTCTGAACTGTATCAGTGCCCCTGCTTCCACCTTCCTTTTTTTTTTCCACTCATACAAACTTGATAGGTACCCCATTCCCCTCCCTCCCTCCACCCCTCGCTGGATCCTCTTGCTCCCTCCCCACTGTCCCCTTCCTTTCTCCCTCCCTCTCTTTCTCCCAGTGCCCCCTTCCCTTGCCCCCCATCCCTGGAGCATCCTTTAGTGTGCATGTCAAACTTTCCTCTGGGTCCTCCACTTCTGATGAGGTGTAAGGACTCAGTAGCATTGCCTAGAGCTCTTTTTTGTGTTCCCCTTTGGTATAGGAACACTATTGTGGCTGTTAATCCCTTGCCTCTAAGGATCCTAGTGCCTGTGATCCATGCTAGACTTTGGGGGATCAATGATATGTTGGTAATTGCGCACCACCTTCCTATCTTGAATAGCTTAGCACTGTGCTAGTAATAGTGGAAGACAGTGGTTAATTTTGCAAAGAGATAAGGGTGGCATTTGACTGCTGACTCAGTGTGGGTAAAGAGGGGCAGATGATAGAAAAAAAGGCAAGAATGGACTCCTGATCAGAATTAAAAGTAATGGAAAGATTTAAAGGTTTTAGGTAATATTGAAGAAAAACCCTGACTTGTAACACAAAGAAAGGTGGACGGGGTTGCACTATGACTTTTCTATCTCTTTTTCTATGACTTTTCCATTGTCAGAGTGACGATTTAATTTTCTCCACATTAGTTTAGCTTGTGCACAGTCTTTAATAGAACCTTCTTTTATCCAGATTCTCCCAAACCCACTATCTGCAAACCCCTGTAATTCGAGACTTCTGTAAAGTCCTGGTACGCACCTTGACTCTCTCTCAGTAATCGACACCCTAGCTGAGAGCTTCCTGTCTGTTAGGTAGCTATCCATGGGGTCCAGTTGCATTTGGGGGAGAAAAAAAATGGGCTGGGCATGAAAGTTACACTAAACGTGAAGGACACAGTTTGGAAATACAGTTTGGGTATGACCTTAGTGCATCTTTGAGGGTTCATGTATGAGGAGCTAGGTCCCTGATTTTACGATGTGAAAGATGGTGTGGTCTCTTTGGCAGGTGGGGCTGGACTCTCAGCAACTAGGTCTTTGAGGGGACTGATATCGTTCTTGTGGGACCCTGGTGTAAGTCAACGTGAGTTTCATGAGGGGGATCAGTGGGAATTACGCCAGCCCAGGGTCAGAGGGGTTCTTGGTCAGACTAAGACCGAGAGTAAGTTTGTTCTAAATTACGCAGGTATTATACATGAAAGTTGGGCAAAATCTTTCATTGTTGCAACAACAATAACATGTTCTTGTAAAATCAAGAAGTAAGGAATGAATAACAGGAGAACATTAGATGGGAAGCTAAATTATCATGCCTAGCTTAGTTACTCAAACTGTTAGCAGTTTCAAGGTAACAGCAGTGTCACGGTAGACATGGTTTTACCACAACTCTGGGAACATTCAGGCCTGTCCCCAAATAATAAATCACAAGGCGAGAAAGCAAGCTGATCAGTATTGATTCCCAATTGAGGCTGACCATAGCACAGCAAGACTCCCAAAGGGACAAAGAGCAGGAACAAAGAAGTTCAAACTGCTGGCTTTTGCTGCTTAGATGAGTCAGTACTCAAAGGGCCCTGAGAAGGCCTAAGCCAGCCCCCATATCCTGGGTATTTCTGAGAGGAGTGCTATAAAAGACCCTTAAATCACTCAGACTTTCCATCTCATCATGCTGTCATTTCCGTATGTTCTACATTGGGCCATTCTCCATGAAACCCTTGCTATAAAATTGCTTGAACTTCTTGTCTCCAAAACTGTGAGCTAAAGAACTTTCCTTTCTATACAAGGTAGTCCGTGTCAGGTACTTTGTTATAGTTTTAAGAATCTGACCAGTGGATCAAAGGCAATTCAGCTTTTTCCACAATTATCTACATGTCCCTGGGTTCTTAGGATGTTCATCTTGAGATTCTGGATTCCTCAGTTAAGCCTACAAAAGACTTTATGTTTGTTCTCTTATATTTTCATCTACTGATTTTTTTAACTAAAGACTCATAGTCCACGTAGGAAGGAGTCCTTAAATCAGATACCAGCTTGTTTGTTTAATGGAGTAGGATAATTTAATGGCTCGACATAATCTCATGTACTAGACTGCCCAAGTTGGAATTTAGACACTCACAAGATTTTAAGTCTTGAACAGGCTACCATACCATCTGGACCTTACTTTCTTTCTTCATTTGTAAAAGTCAATAGCAATGCAAATTTTCTCCTGTTGCTATGTGAAATGAACAAATGCATATTGTTTAGAAAAGCAAAATGGCACATAATTTCAAGCTTTATTATCAGCAGCAGCAATATGAATTTGCCAGAAGATGCAAAGAGTGCTTGAAGGTCTGCAGATTAATTTTCTAGGATAAATGATGGCAAATCACTGACCTTCCATTCTTCTCTGTCAGGGTCTTCACTTGCCCATGACATCATAAACACTGGGCAGTCACATTCCTTCTTGGGCAACAGCTGTAACTGGGAGATAACAAGAATGTTCCTGTTTGGTGGAAAGTTTCTTAACTTGTACATGGAATAAAAAAGTGACTGAAAACCCTTGAGGTAGAAGTGAAGAGCCCCAATATCTGTTTTCTACCTGCTCTGTGGGACTTGTAGTCTCCCCAGTGTAGTCTGTGAGCCTTGAGAAACACTCACCTTCCTCTTCACTTTTTGAATACCTACAGTAACAAAGTCTATGAAAGAAAGCCCTGGTACTATCAATAATACATTCACATGCTAGGTTGGGGTCAAATACTTGTATTAACTTGAAGTTAATTAACCTTTGAGGATTTTTTTCTGTATACTGTGGAAACAGCTTAAGAGAACCATTAACTAGATAATTCTAGAGGAAAAATTAGTGACCTTAGTTCCATAGAGTTATGAGGACTGCTTTTATCATTCCTCCCTGAATGGATTTTCATTTTCATTGCAAGCACATTATTTAAATATTTTTATGGCTGGGATTTTGCATAGCTTACTTATATGTTGCATTGCACATTGTTTGGGGCTGGCAATGTAAAGCTAGAGCAGGGTTTTTATTGTGTCTTTCTGTGAACACATGAGTCAAACAATTTAGGGGAGTGAAGGGTTTATTCATGCTTTCAGGTCTAGGCTGTGACTTGTCATCATAGAATGAGAGTCAGCAACCCCCAGAGCTGAGGGACTTGGCGACATCGTGTCTGTAGCAAAAGTTGAGAAAGGAAAGCTGAGAACTTGCCAGTCTTCCCAAACCAATGCTCCATCTTGCCCACTTTCCCAGGAATGGTCCCACCAGATACAGGCTAGATTTTTCTCCATCATTAGAAAATTTCCTATAGGCTTTCTCAAAGTTTGCCTTAACTAAACAGTTCCTCCTAGGTATGCATAAAGGTTCAGTTCTCAATAGTCAAGTTGATATCTACAACTGCCTGCCATATCTAGCATGTAGAAAGTCCTGGGTTTGATGCCCAGTACTGCAAAAACTGGGTGTAGCAGTGCATACCTGTAATTCCTGAACTTGGTAGGTGGAGGTAGGTTGAAGTGAAGTTCAAGATCATTCTTGGCTACAAAGAAAATTCAAAGCCAGCCTAGGATACAAAGTCACTGTCTCTAAAAAATATTTCTTGATACTTTTCCTCCCTTTCCTGTCCTCTATGCATAATTTAACTTCAATTTTGCTTTATGATAGGACAATCTGGAAGGGTGTCAGCACTCACCTTTGCTTTGAATAGCAGTGGGCCATGAACTGGAGGAAGCTTAGGCTTTTCTCAGATGAATCTTTGAAACACAGATTTTCCCAGAAGACTTTGCAGAAGTTGACCAAACTACTACGGTTTGGTAGGCAGCAGGACCTCCTGGTATTTTCTGTGCTCCTGCCTCCAGGCAGGGCAGGAAACCCTGTAGAGGAAGAATCCTTGGTGGATTTCTTCATGCTGCTCTCTGACTAGAGGTCTGGATTTTCAGCTTTGCCCAAAGCAAGGTCAGCCAGTACCTTATGTTGTACTGAAATTGAAAAGTTGATTTTTTTTTTCTGTTCATCTAACTCTAAGTTTTTACTTTTTTCTCTAAGGTTATTACAGTTGTGCCGGGCATTGTCCCCACATGCCACACACTATTAAAAAGAAAGAATTAAGTGCTGTCCTTTGTCTGGCTACTCATGTCAAAATGTGCGTGGTGTTGATGTGCACTTGAGACATTAGCTTTCAAAGCCAAAGACTACGATTTTGTGTCTTTGGTATCTGAGTATACAAAGCAGGCTTTATGAGAGTAAAAGAGAATTGTGTGACCTTCTCTCAAAACCTTGCACTGAAGTGCTGTGTTGGGAGAAAGATGACCAGTGTCCAGCTCATCTGAAAATGGCTGCCGGCATGAATCTCGGCCCCATTCCTGAGAGCACTTATAAGCTCTTGCCCTTGGAAGATAATTGTTCCATCATGATTGCCTGTAATTTCTATGATACTCTTTTCATAAAATAATAGGTTTATAATCACATCATTTGTTTTGGTTTGTCTTCATAGAGAAGAAGATTGTAATATAAATCAGAATTTGGAAGCCTCTTTAAGAACTAAAAGCTCAGTCAGTAAAGTACTTGCTGGGTAAGCAAGAACACCTGACTTTGGAACCCCACATAAAAACCAAGTGTGGCAGCATGTTTCTATCCTCCCAAGTGCAGAGACAGGGGGATCCCTAGAGCTCACCAGCCAGCCAGCCTAACTGAATGAATGAATGAGGTCCACATTCAGGGAGAGAATCTGTTTGGAAAAGCAAAGGGGAAATTGACAGAAGACACCCAATATTGACCTCTGGCCTTAACACACACATACACGCACATTTACAAACTCACAAATATATATATACATGGGTGTACCCCCCACATATACACCCACTCCTATCCACACACACACACACACACACACACACACACACACACACAGAGGTTTATAATGAAATATTTTGGAAAGAATAGCAACTCAAGTAGAACCTCTTTCCTAAAAGATGTGAAACAAAATCCCCTTTGTTTTTAAGTATAAACTTTACTTAGGGAAAAACAGTAACTCTTAAGTAGAGAAAGCTGAGGAATACAACCTGTGAGTCATCAGAGATAAAAGACATCTGAGAAACTGTCACACAGACCAAGGGAGCTTAGAAAGAAATGACACCTAAAATGTAATGTAACATTTTGGGTGAGATTCTAGACCAGAAAAAAAGTATTAGGTAATAACTAAGGAAACCTGAGTAAACCTCACACACACACACACACACACACACAGAGCTTATAACAGAGTGGCTATTCTTTATATCTTGACTAGTTTAATTCTTGAGTGAAGCAGTGCTTCCATCAAAAGACAGAGGATATGGCTAGGGACTTTCTAACCTGACCTGTATCTAGAAAGGTAAAGCGATTTATCTGTTGTTACAGGTTGCTTCGATTACTAAACTGGGACTTAAACCCCAAGTTGCATAAGAACAGAGAATCACAGGCCTTCCTAAAATAAGGAATTGTTCTCTCACTGCTGTAACACACTACCTTTACTTTAGCATCTCTAACAACTCCCGTTTACTGTTCAGCCTATCAGTTGTGAGGGAATAGGCTGCTCAGATGAGTCCTTTGCTTAGAGACCCCAATGCCAGAATTTAAGGCATCAGCATGGTCGCCTTCCTTATCAGATGCTCGGGGGAGAATTTGTTTGT